>JAPPVO010000019.1:92396711-92725004 GCA_030407325.1 Camellia japonica | reverse complement strand
AAGGGGACTCATGGCCCTCAGGAGTGGCCCCTTCCTTCTGGCCTAATGCCCTTAGAATGTATTTGATTTATGAATTTAGTTAGAAATTTAAAAAGAGAGAGAAAAAAATTGTATAAAAAGATATGTAAAATGTAAATTATATTTCATTTATTTATTTTTCTTCTCTTTCACAAATTCCTTACCAAATCTCTTATTAAATTCTGAACCAAATACAACTTTAAAATAGTTTAAGAAAAAAAAAAAAAAACACACCTTAAAAGCTGGACGAGTCCATGAAAATTGTGATTGGTGAAGATAACAAACCTCACGATTTTGGTTGGTCCAGGCACTGAAACTTTTTCTGGAAACTGGGCTTTGCCCAACATACTTGAGAAGAAAATAGCTTGAAAAAAAATATATAAAAAAAAATTCCTAATTGCACAAATTTTTTAAAGGAAAAAATTAATATTCATTGATAATTTTATAAATTATTACATATTCATGAAAAAATTTAATTATTAATATTTATAAAATTTATCATGTA
This sequence comes from Camellia japonica, assembly GCA_030407325.1. Classification (NCBI taxonomy): domain Eukaryota; kingdom Viridiplantae; phylum Streptophyta; class Magnoliopsida; order Ericales; family Theaceae; genus Camellia; species Camellia japonica. The sequence continues at coordinate 92,724,481 of JAPPVO010000019.1, read as the reverse complement.
TTTGTACTTATTTTTTAGAACTTCCACTGATTTGAGATTTTTTCTTTTTTATTTATTATTTTTTGCAACTTGCAAGCATGTGCATGGAATTATGCACAGACAAAATGTACTATTCTCTGGGTCTCACCTTTTCTCTCTTTTATGTGTTTTTGTACATTAAGGATTGGTTTGGAAAAAATAATTAAAAGTCAAAAGTTACTAAAAAAATTAAAAATTAAAGAATTATACTAAAAATTTGATTTATTTTATTCTCTATTTTATATATAATATATATAATATTATATATTGGTAAAAAGTCCAAAATATTCAAAACATACTATTTGTTCGATTGATATTTTAACCAAAAAGTTAAAAATTTATTAAAATAACTTGTTTTCAAATCAACTCCAAAATTCCAGTTGAAATTTTATCACTTTTGTACCACTTTCACTTCGCGGAACACATCTCAATTATTGGTTAAAAAAAAAACCACATCTCAATTATAATCCATTGATTTACATCTTAATTATAATCTAATCATCGTCATCTCCTCCTCCTCCTCCTCCATAGTTTCATGTGTACATTGAAATTTGGACCTCACCATTTCATAATGGAGATATTATTGGTTGTTGTGTATTTTCATGCCACACTCACTATCCCAACCTTTGATTGGTGTGGATCTTATGTAGGTTTACACTAATCAACGATTGAGATGTCATGTACACATTACAAATAATTTTACATGCAAGGGCATCTTTAGTGCTAAACATCAAAATATGACTAGTGAAAGATATCTTTGTTCCTTCTTAAAATTGCTTAGATTTGCCTAATAATTTTTTCTAATTACACAATGGTACGTACTGATATTATTTTGAAAAACAATAAAATAACAGTCACGTAACACACAATAACCAATCACAATCATAATTTGATTCTATAATTTGTTTATGTGCTATTAGATCTTTTCTTTGCCTAATTTATGTAGTGAAAGAAATAGAGCTTTGACACATTCATAATGACTCAAATGACTACACACCATAATGTGCTTCCAAGTGGGCAATGTTTACCCAAACAAAAAGCAATATATGATAGAAATAGAAAGAAACAAGGACATCCCAACTTTGTCATCAATTAAATCAAACCTTGAAAATAAAGTAAAAAGAAGTAGGAAAAATATAGTTGAGAAATTTGATTGATAAGTAATCATCATACAAGGAAAGGTTACTCTATTTCTAAAGCTAATAAATAAATAGAGTCTACATAGTGGGTGCCTTTATTTACAAACTACCTTTCATCTCAAGACACATCATTAATTAGTTTATTTTTTATTACAATTTAATCTAATGTAAAATGACCACAAAGGATAAAAGACTATAATACACACCTTATATAATACACACCAATTACTCATTGCACACCACACCTAATTTTGATTTTTTATTTTTCACTCAATACACACTATCAATTTTCAAATATTCCCAAAATATCCTCATCTTCCCTAACCATAACCCTAACCCTTAACTCTACCCTGCCGCCACCGACACCATCAATCGTTGCCGTCAACCATCCTATCTCTTTCTGCTGCCGTTACCCTCCAATCGACACCATCCCTTTTTCTGTTTCCATCCTCAATCCATTTGTGCCTCTACCATGGTAGCAACTCGTGTTGCCCTTTTTTTCACTGCTGACATTGCAACTTGTATCTCCCTCACCCTCGTCACCCTTCTCCAACCTCGTTGGCCACCCTCTGCCGCTACCCATCATCTAGATCCCCTTTACAGCGCGACTCAGCTCCTCCACTCCATCATTCGATCTGTAGTTACAAGAGAGAGAGAGAGAGAGAGAGAGAGAGAGAGAGAGAGAGAGAGAGAGAGAGATTTGGGTTTCTAGATCTAGGGTTTGAAGAAGAAGAAAAAGAAGAAGAAGAAGGGGCTATGAGCGAAAATAGGAGGAGAGAGGAACTGCAATGGGATAGGAATAGCAGTGGAACGGGGATTTGTAGAGAAGAGGTGTCGACTAAAGAGGATTCGGAGGGCCAACGTTGGCTTAGCAACTACGGCAGTGAGGAGATGTTAGGGTTTAGGATTAAAGTTGGGATGGGAGAGATGGGGATGGCAGGGGGGTGGGTCGCCGGAGCTAGGGATGACAGAGGAGGTGCGGCCAAAGCTAGTAATGGCTACGACAGCGACGACAACGGGTAGCGAGCGGGCGGCGACAGTTAGGGTTAAGGTTAGGGCTGGTGGGGGTGGGTTGTGTGGATTGAGAAATTTGTGTGAATGTTAAAAATGTAATTGACTAGAAGGATAAAGATGTAATAAATTTTTTTAAGGAAATAGAAGATTGAAGATTGTGGATGGAGTGTGTGAGTGAGAAATGGTAAAAGATGGAAGATTGTGGGTGGGGAGTAAGGGTAAAGATGGAAGATTGTGGTGTGTATTGAGCAAATTTCTTATTTATCAAATTATTAAAGGTATGCCTTGAGTAGTGGTGTATCTTGAGATGAAATGTGGTGTGTAAATAGAGGCACCCCTATATAATACTACTAAATATGCATCACAATTATAGGTTTGAAATTACAAGAATGGGATTACTTACCCAAATTTGGCATAAGATAGAGAAAGAGTGTTTTAATGGAGAATGTTAATGATTGTCTAATATTTTAATGTATGTTTAAAAAGTATAAAATATATAAAATCTGTAAAATTTGTATTGGATTATAACTATTTCAACATTGTCTTCATCATAACATCTTATAGAAGCTGATTCTTTAATAAAAGTCTCATTGACCAAAAAAATAAAAAATTAAAAAAAATTTCTAACTAATAAGCGTCTCTTGTACAAAAATTGGAAGGAAAAAAAAAAAAAAACAACAACAACAACAACACATGAGACACTTTTAACAAAGATTGAAACATTTTTCACAAATTTTAAAATATTTTAAAATTTTCATATATCTTCAAAATACTTGTCACTTCAATTATGGTGCTAAAAAAATGTTTTAGGGCTTAGCATTTCATCCCAATTTGGATGCTAAATAATGTTTAAAAGGTTACTATTTAAAAAAGGGTTTTACTAAGAAGTTTCTCTCAAGCGCCCAAAAAAAAAAAAAAAAAAAATCAAACAAACAAACAAACAAATAAATTAAAAAGTATAATATATTTTTGCTAAAGTTAATACGTTTTATTAAAATAAATATACTTTTAACACTTTCATTCACGCTTTTTATAGTAACATAATCCCGCATAAAATAGCAATCAAAAAATTGTGCAAGAGTGAGAGATATGATGGTGTAGAGGTGCGCGCGAGTCGGTTGCGGCCACGGAACTTCCAATCCGTCATTCGTCCGTCAGATTGGAGGATTGGAGAAAATCAATCTGCATCCGTCCGCCAATCCGGCGGATGTGGATTGAGCGGATTAGTGGTTTGGCGGATGGATGCGAATCAGTTTGGTGGTTTAAAATTTTATAAATTTTCAACAAAATTCAACTTGTGTACTTCCTCAAAAAAAAAAAAAAAAAAAAAGAAGAAAGTATTACAGTCAATGACTTAAAAAAAATATTACAATTATTGCATGCCTCATCAAAAGTAAGAAAAGTTTGAAACTTTAGAATATCACAATCACTGCATGTCTCATTCACATACTAAAATTACAGCATACCTCATCCACATAAAGTATTACGATCTGTGGTTCTTAAAATATAAAAACAATTCAAACCACCAAAACCATTAACAGAGCAGTAGTACAGATTGTATGTCTCTGTATTGTTACATCTATATCTGTTTTTGAAAACAAAAACTAACCAACATATATCATATTTTCTATTTATTATTTTTAGAGATAGATTCAAAAACAAAAAAATATAGATAAATAATACGTTTATTTTTTTCAATTCAAAAAAGATATTCAAGTTGAAAACTTTTTTTCAACAGAATATTTAAACTCTTTTTTAATTAAAAACACAAACAGAATATTTAAACAAACTGAAAACATAAAATCTTATAAATTACTAGAGGTGCTCATAGTTTGGCGGTTCAGCGGTTCGGTTGCAGCCAAAGGAATCTCAAATCCACCATCCATCCGCTAGATTGGTGGATTGGAGAAATCAATCTACAACCGTCCGCTCGTCATCACGCATCCGTCCAAAATGCGACGGATCGGTTTGGTTCGGTCGGTTTTGACGGATTGGCATATCCGCTGTTCACCTCTATGATGATGTGTTATGGTCTTGGAAAATGTGCTCCAACTGTAGCTATGATGTTTATTTAAATTAAATATATTTAATTAAAGGAAGTCATAGTAATCCAGTAGATCTTGAAAAAAATAAAAATTCCCAACGTAGATCCAAGGTGTGTGTAAGGAAGGAAAGGCATGTGCATTCATGGAACTTTGTTCCATTTCATTCACCCAAAGAACCAGAGAGTAAAATATTTGAGACCAATTGACATATATTCTTTTCAATTAGGGTGTGTATGATTCACAAATTAGGGATTATTCATTGGCCCCGTTTGGTAGAGATGTGGGAAAATGATTATACCTTATAGCTTAACAGCTTATAGCTTATAATTGTGAACATAAGCTGATTTTTGACTTATAAATTAAGTTTCTCCTCCCCACTCAAAGAATAAGTTGATTTTTGACTTACAAAAAGCTATAAGCTATATTGTTAAGCTGAACCAAACACATCAAAATAGCTTAAATTAAGCTAAAAGCTGAAATAAGCTAGAAATAAGCCCTACCAAACAGGGCCATTGTTGAGATTATAATTTGAGGGAAACTTTTTATTCGGTATTTGTTTTTTTTTATTCCGTCGGACATGGAGTCTGGCCGGACTCCTTATCCCCCATATGTGAGATTATATTATCTGCGGGGGGGTGTGTGTGTAGGAGAATTTTCATCGGACTATTTGTTGTTGAGATTAGGTAGTGAAATGACCATTTTGACCTTTACTATTTAATTATGTATTATTTTAGTAAAATTTAATAAAATTTAAATATCTCAATTTAAAAAAAAAAATTTATTCAACTTTTATTGATGTTTCATTTATTTAATTTTTTAAAATAATTTTTTATAGATATTTTATTGATGTTTTATTTTAAAATTTTGTTTATATTTTATTTAATTTCATTATTTAAATTAATATATGTTTTATTTAATTTTATTATTTAATTATTATTATTTTAAAAATAAATTTATTTAAAATTTTAATTAAAAAAACAACATATATTTTTACTGATATTTTATTTATTTTATATAATTAATTTTTAAAAATAAATTTATTTAATTATGTAAAAAATAAAATAAAATAAATTTTTATTTAATCTAGTTAAAAATAATTAAAATATTAAAGATATATTTGATATTGCTATTACTTAGTAAACAATTGAAAAATGGTAAAATTGTCTTTTGCTCATTTATTCTATCCAGTTCGTCCAACCAAACAATGGATTCACTAAAAATAGTAATTTCTTGACATTTAATCCCATGAGAAAACAAACACGGGATATATATCTAATCCAACCAAATAGTTCGGGAGATTCACAGTCCCAGGATTCAAGTCCGATGAATTCTAATCCTCTCTTATCCAGTCCGTTCAATCAAACACACCCTTAGTGCTGAGGTTCCCCCATCTATTGGATTACTCTTTTGTCCATTTCAATAAAATCTAGAGTAAATAAATTATTAATAATAGATTCACACTTATTAAATTGATTAAGTGATAATCAATTAAGTCTATTTGATAAACATAATTGATATCATTTAAAAATTTAAGTGTCTCTTAAAATATAAACCAAAATTTAAGTTATATTAAAGTTATTTAATTCTGACTAAATATATAAAAACGAAACATAAGTATTGATATATATTATTATAAACTTATCATCATCATCGTTACCATTACCAACATTATCATCCACCGCCGCCGCCATGATGCTACCGCCACTGCCATCATGTCGCCACCACCACTGCTATTACTACCACTACTACTACCATCACGCCACTGCCACTGCCACTGCCACTACCACTACGCCACCGCATTGCTACCGTTAGCAACCAACATTGCTACCGTTGCGTTGTCACTACCACTACCACTACCACCACTACCACAATAATATAAAAATTAAAATATACAATTTGTAAATAATAAATTTCAAATTTAATCTTATACATATTAAATAATTTATTTTTAATTTAACATTTAAATTTTTATCAAATAGTTTTTTCAGCTTAAAAAATTCAATATTCAGTCTTTAATACTTAATTTTAGTGTTTAGTTTTCAGTTTTTAACTTTATCAAATACCGCCTTTGTTGACCACTTATTATTTAATTTTTTTAGTTCATTACAATTAAATTAAGAAAAATCAATTTACGTAACAAATTTATATGATCATTCATAATTTAGATTTTTATATTGTTTTAAAATTCATAAAAAATAATTTGAAAAATTAAGACCTAAAATTCGAGAGAAGTGACATTTTAAAGTGTCTTTATTATTTTTACTAAATATTCAGCCATTAATTAAAAAGAGATTTAAATTTCAACATTTTTTAGATTTGATTGAAAAAAGAACTCAAAAAATATTTAGAACGAAGAAGACGGCTCGAATACTGGCTGAATACGGCTGAATACTGGCTGAATACGGCTCGGAAGTGCTACGTAGCTCGAAGAATACGGCTCGAATACTGGCTCGATACCAAAACGACGTCGTTTTGGTGTCGAGTTTATTTATTTATTTATTTTTTCTTTTCTTTGTTGCAGATCGGGAAGAAGAAAACGAAGGGAGAAGAAGAAGAAGAAGAAGAAGAAGAAGAAGAAGAAGGGGGGGCTCTGCAGAACGGGAGGAGGAGGGGGGAGGACTGGAGGGAGGGGCCATAAAAAATCGGGGGGGCTGCGGTGGGCGAGCTGCGAGGGGCAGACGACCGGACCAGGCTGGCAGACGACCGACGAGCTGCTGAGGCGGCGGAGGCGACGAGCTGTGGTGCTCGGGGCTGGGTCTCGGCGACGACGGCGGCGAGGCGAGGCGACGACGGGTTGGGACGAAACTGCGACGTCGACGGCCTCCTCCCTCCCTTCTCTTCTCTCCCTCCCTTCTCTTTCGAGCCATTTCGAGCTCTGAGTCATTTTCCTATTTAGAATGTTCTTTAATTCAAGAATTTTGAAATTAGTAATGAAAAAAAATACTCCCTCCGTCCCAAAATATTAGTCCCTTATTCCATTTTTTATTGTCCCAAAATATTAGTCCCTCTTCAAAAATCAAGTACAAAAATAATACTCCCTCCGTCCCAAAATAATGGTCCCTTTTGGGGAATCCAACTTTTTTTAGGAGTACAATTATTGCATTTGAAAAAAGTTAATTTTCCAAAATTATCCTTTTGATAGTACATTTTTTGGGAATATCAATGTCATAATTGTACTTTTTATATTGTTTATTAATTTAAAAGAAGGGCAAAATAGGAAATTTATTATTTTTGTACTTGATTTTTAAGAGGGACTAATATTTTGGGACAATGAAAAATGGAATAAGGGACTAATATTTTGGGACGGAGGGAGTATAAATTTTCTATTTTGCCCTTCTTTTAAATTAATAAACAATATAAAAAGTACAATTATGACATTGATATTTCCAAAAAATGTACTATTAAAAGGATAATTTTGGAAAATCAATTTTTTTCAAATGTAATAATTGTATTACCAAAAAAAATTGAATTCCCAAAAAAAGACCATTATTTTGGAATGGAGGGAGTATGAGATTACAACCTCATGACAAGACCCTTATTAATTATCTATGCTATAAAGTACCTACTTTACAACCACACCTGCGAACAAATGAATGCACCTAAACGTGTCACAACTTATAATTCGATCTTTATTATTTGACTTAACAAAAAGGTTTGATAGTTTAGATTTTTATGATTTGAGTGACTTGAATATGTTTAAATGATGTTGTTTTAGAAATAAAATGGTATCGTCTTAATATATTTGAGTTATTTAAATTACATAAATTTGAATTATCAAATATTTTTTTTGACTTAATGCATTGACACCCCTTGATAATTAACAAATATTATTTTTTATCTCATTTATAAATTCTAAAAAATGTTAGATTTCATGAAAAAATTTCACAAGAATAGTTATGGAAAAATCTCTATCTTTATACTACACATTGTAACTTATTGCATATGTAATTTAAGGGTCAAATTTTTTTTATGATTATCTTCATAAAATATTTTTCAAGATACCTAGTATCGCTCAACTCATATATGTAGACTCCTTAACTATAAAAATCTTTCAAAATACCTTCATTTTGAAAGTGGTATGGTCTGGAGTATGGGTAGACAAGTATCGGATTAAGCCGAAATAACTCTTTATTTCAAGCTTAATTTAAAAATTAAATGGATTCAAATTCTTAGTTTAGTCTGATCCTATGAACTAAGCCTTCGTTTGACATCTTAATTTTAGATTAAAATAGTCACAAAATAATAAAATAAGTTAGAAAGTTAATAAGACAAAATGTCACATTAAAATCATAATCATTTCATTTTTTTTCTCACAAAAGTTAAAAAAATTAAAAAATTCATTCTAAACGAGACTTTTTAACTCAAGTTAAAATAGTTAAAAAATTAAAAAATTAACTCATATCCCAAACAAATCTTAAATATTTTTTTAAAATCCTAAAAATATTGAGCTAGACGAGGCTAGTTGGACAGGTCATCTGGCCCATAGACAGTCTGGATGAAAGTAATATATTATAGTTAAAGTTAAAAGCTAATAAATGAGGAAGTAGAGTGACGCTCGTTAATAGTGTAATAATAAACCCTTATTATCTCTAAAACAAAACTACTTTTGTTTTTTGTGTGCTAGTGTTTGTTGCGAAAAAACAGCTCTCTGTTTTGCTTTTGTTTCATCATGAAAATGAAACAAATGAGATTTGATTTGGAAAACAAAAACCCATTTTCATTTTCATTTTCATTTTCATCATCATCACCAACTCAGAAACGCAGTCTTCTTGTGAAATTTGCTGTGTGTTTTCTCTTATTGGGTCTCGCTTTTCGCCTATTTTCTTCAAGCTCTGTTCAGTTCTCACCGGAGACTACTGCTACGGATCCATCACTTGCTCTGGAAGAGAAGACATTGCCTCCTCCGGCTGATCTGGTTTCCGGTCACTTTCCGGTGAATGAAACTCAAGATTCTCAAAATGGTGAGTGGATTTTGTTTCTTATTCAAATCAAAGAGGGTGAGATTATATTTTCCATTATACAAATTGCAATTTCTTTCTTTTTTTTTTTTTTTTTAACTTATTGTTCCTTCTTTTGAACATTTTTTATTCTATTTTGGAATATGAATAAAAGAAGACTCAGTGCACGAGATTCCAGTTAAGAACGAGACATTGTCACCTTCCACGGATGAGTTACCGGTTTCTGGTGATTTTTTGGTGAATGAAACCAAAGTTTCTAAGAATGGTGAGTGGAGTTTGTTTGTTGTATTTTTTTTCTCTGTTTCTTAAGGACATGCTTCAATCACAAAATTCAAATCAAACTGTGTTTATTTTTTCTCTTATTAAATTTTTTTTTTTTGGGGTGATTTTTCTACTTATTGTTCCTTGTTGGAGGGTTGGTTTTGAACATTTTTTTATTTTTATTTTTATTTTCTTACATGAATAATAAAAGTGAGTACACAAAACTCTAGTTAAAACAGGGTTGGGAAGAGTAAAATATCAATTGATCTGTCTTTTATAAATAAATAGAAGAAAAATATAATGTTCTCCATGTTTGGTGGTGTTTTGAGTTTGATAGGAATGTTGTGTTGTATTTTTACTGTACACCTATATATTTACTACTCTATCCGTTTTAAAATCAGAGCTGCTACGTATCAGGAAAAAAAAATAAGAAAAATGTCAGGAAAAATGGAGGGGAGGAGGAGGAGGCGGAGGAAGAGGAGGAGGAGGAGAACTGGAGGGGGCCATAAAAATGGGCGGAGGCGGAGGCGGGGCTGGGCAGAGGCGAAGGCGGGCCTGGGTGACGGCGGGGCTGGGTAGACGACCGACGGCGGGCAGACGACCGACGGCGGGCGACGGCGGAGGCTGCGACGATCCTCCTCCTCCTCCTCCTCCTCCTCCTCCTTTCCTGATCCTTTTCCCGTTTTTTTTTTCCTGAAGCCTAGACTTATTCTTTTAAAATATGAGCAATGCTACGCTTCAGGAAAAAAAAAAAGGAAAACTTTCAGGACAATGGTGGAGGAAGAGGGGGAGGAGGGGGAGGGGGAGGGGAGGAGGAGGAACTGGAGGGGGCCATCAAAATGGGCAGAGGCGGAGGAGGAGGTGGGCAGAGGCGGAGGCGTGCGATGGCGGGGCTGGGCAGACGATTGGCGGCTGCGACGATCGGCCTCCTCCTCCTCCTCCATTTTCCTGAAGGTTTTCCTGTTTTTTTTTTCCTGAAGCGTAGCATTTTTGTTAAAATATTAGTATGTTGTTGCATTTTTCATTACTTTAAAATATTAATCTCTTTTTAAAAATTAAGTATAAAAATGATATAAATTTTTTATTATGCTCTTCTTTAAATTCATTAAAATAAAAAATATAATTATGTCATTGATATTCTCCAAAAAAAAATGAGTGATTTTGAAAAATTAAATTATTTAAAGTGCAATAATTGTACTATTAAAAAAAAGGTTAGATTTCTCGAAAAGAGACCATTATTTGGAACAGAGAGAGTATAAAAGATTTTTTACGCAGTGATTTAGAGTGGTTGAGCGATTGAGTTGAGGGATTCAAAACCCTGTAATCTTCATTCAGCATGGTGGATTTGATCTTCCTCTTAACTTGAACATATTCGCACTGCAAATCTATATGCAGATATCTTTGTTTAGTGCATTGCATTTACTTTTTTGCTGTTTCATTTTTCCTTTTTTTTTTGGGCTTTGTTTTCAAAAAGTTTTAAGTTTCTTGATTCATCTTGACGAGACATTAACTGAAAAATTATAAAAAAAATCCAGAAAAGGCAAAAATAAATAAAAAATAGTGGGACTTTTTTTGTTTTGTTTTTTTTTTAAATTTTCTTTCAGAATTTTTTTAAAAAAAAACAAAATTTCCATCTTAGATTTGTCTACATAAGACCATCTCCAACGGAGAACCAAATCCAACATCAAATTTGAAATTTGATGAAAAACTCACTTTTTGAGGCTCCAACGGTGGCACCAAATCGATATCAAATCGAGAATTCAGCAAATCTTTCACCAAACTGAGTACAGGCGAAGCATTTCACCTAATTTCACCAAATCACTGTTCCTGACCGTTGGGATGAGACGAACCGGTCGACCATCCGGTTGACCAACCGGTTGCCCAACCGGTCGCCCCGGAAAAAGTTCAGACCATTCACTGAAAAGGTTCAAACCAGTCAAAAAAAAAAAAAAAAATTTTTTTTGCCTAGGTGGTCGACCACCCGGTCGACCACCAAAAAGTTCAAAAAAAGGGTTCAAACCGGTAAAAAAAAAAAAAAAAAAATAATTTTGCCGTTACCGGTTGACCAGCCGGTCGACCGGCCGGTCAACCAACCGGTTGCCCGGCGCAAATTTGATGAAAAGATTTGATGCTGAACCGTTGGAGCGTGAAGTATCAAATGAAAGAAATTGCTATTTTTTTACTTAAATCTGATGAAACATTTGGTTCTCCGTTGGAGATGCTCTAAGACAGATCAGAAAAAGTAAAAGAAATTGACCTAATTTTGAAAAAATATCATTAAAAACAAAATAACAAAAAATTGATAAAAAAATGTGATTTATTTAGAAGTTCCCGAACATCCTCGAAATTCATTTGTGTTGAACTGAAAATAGTTTCTTTGGCACAATTTAAGCAGAATTGAGGTTGTATATAATGGTTCTTTCTATTTGGTTGGTGGTATTTTGAGTTATTAAATACTGGTATATCTTTAACTATACTGTAAATGGGAGCCCTGTGCACTGGACGCTATCTTTTTTATATCTTTGTTTATATCTCTCCTCCTCTCTTTGAATTGATTTGTGTTAAACTAATATTAGTTTCACTTGATAATCTAGTCACAACCGAATGCGATATATTTACCGGACATTGGATTCCAGATCCCTCCGGTCCATATTACACTAACCAGAGCTGCCGCAACATCGAAGCTCATCAAAATTGTATGAAAAATGGCCGCCCTGACTCGGAGTATCTCTACTGGAGGTGGAAGCCACGGGACTGCGAGTTGCCCAAGTTCGATCCAAAGAGGTTTCTAAATTTGATGCGAAATAAATCATGGGCCTTCATTGGTGATTCAATTTCACGCAATCACGTTCAATCTTTGCTTTGTACTTTGTCACAGGTAACATTTCAAATTTCTCAACAAAAAAAATAAAAATAAAATGCAATACTTGTTTGGTAATTTGGATTAGCCACTAAAATTTCTAATTCGTACTTGGTTTTGCTAGTTGTTTATTGATAATGCTTTTCTGTTTCTCTAATTACTGGTGCACACATTTATTGCAAAATTTCTAGGCAAAAATGGTATATGAAAATTTTGATTTGTATTTGGAAAATTTCTTGCTTGAGTGCACAACTAAGCGACCCGGGCTCTAATCCAAGTAGTCATGAGGAGGCACCTGAGATCTCAGGTTCAAATTAATAGAGTGGCATCAGCCTGTTGTAGTAATTTAATTCTACTAATCTTCTAACATCCTAACATAATAATAATAATAATATAATGTACAACTACTAAAGCATATAGGAAACATTCGGTGTTTTCGCTTGTTTTGGGAAGTTGGCTTTTAGTCATTTTTTTGGATTTGTAGCAAAAGCTAAAAGTAGGCTTTTTTGAATTTTTTTTCATTTGAGAAGTTGGTTTTTAGCTAATGGTGAAATTACAATTCTATCCCCCATGATTCAAAATGTGTTATATGGGTGAAGTTGTAAATATTTTAAACTAAATAGGGATACTTTGGTCATTTTATTATGATTTGACATCATAAACAAATATTAATCAAAAAAGTCAAAAGCTACTTTTTACCAACTTTCCAAATCATTTGTCTAAAAAGTCAAAAGCTTGGTTAAAAGTCAAAAAGTCGCTTTTTACCATCTTCCCAATTTTTTTTTGAATAAACGCCTTTTTTCATAAGAATAAGAATTCAGTTATATGAAATAAAAGTTTCATGATAATGTATATTATTGAGAAACATGTAGTATAAAGTGCTATCGAACGATTTTCTACAAATTTTTCCACTTATGGAGTGAGTAAATAATCAAGTTACGAGTCTTGATCTATACTAAACGCAACTGCACATTAAGTCATTTAGGAATAATTTGGCATCAAGGATTGCGAAATTGATGAAATTTTACTAAATATTTTGTGCAGGTAGAAGAAGCAATTGAGGTCTACCACGACAAGGAGTACAAATCCAAAAGATGGCATTTCCCTTCTCATAACTTTACTCTTTCAGTAATTTGGACCCCGTTCCTTGTAAAAGCCGCTATTTTCGAAGACATTAACGGGGTTTCATCAGCTGCCATTCAACTACATCTTGACAAACTCGACATGTTATGGACCAAACAATACAAGAATTTTGATTATGTAATAATTGGCGGGGGGAAATGGTTTCTTAAAACCGCGATCTATTATGAGAACAACACAATCCAAGGCTGCCATTATTGCCCCAGTAAAAATCTAACAGAGTTAGGGCTTGACTACTCTTATCGCAAAGCCTTAAAATTTATTTTCAAATTCATCACGAGTTCAAAACACAAAGCACATGTATTCTTTAGAACTACCACACCGGATCACTTTGAGAACGGAGAATGGTTTAGCGGGGGTTATTGCAATAGAACCACGCCATTTCAAGAAGGCGAGGTTGAACTAGACAACATTGACACGACAATGCGTAACATTGAATTAGAAGAGTTTGAGAAGGTAGTGGCCATGGGGTCTGCACAGGGGATGAGTTTGAAACTATTGGACACAACGCGTCTTTCGTTGTTGAGACCAGATGGGCACCCGGGGGTATATAGGCAATTCCAGCCCTTTGCCGCGGATAAAAATGCTGAAGTTCAAAATGATTGTCTGCATTGGTGCTTGCCTGGACCGATAGATTCGTGGAATGAACTAGTGATGAAAATGTTGTTAAGTGTTTGAGAATTACGATTAAATTTGTTGGATTATTGTGATCTTAATGATTGAGAAAAAAAAAGGCAAGTCTGACAGTGGCAGCTAGAATTACTGTCAGAAAATACCGGTCCGGTACTGAAGAATGAAAATGGAAGCTGAGGGCTACTTATTTCTGAATTATGCATTATACCAATGTTCTGCATTTCACACACAGAGGAGTGAATATCAGAAAACAGATTGACTGGATATAGAGGGACATTAATTGTTACTCTTTGTAAGGGAGTATGGTGATTAGATTTCACTTTTGACATTCTTGTAACTTCAAGCATGTCCTTTTTATTTATTTATTTTATTTTTTATTTTTCGAGAATGAAATTATACTTTTTGTGTGAGAATAAGGTTCCAATTTCTTTTTAAAGGAAATCAAAGAGGTAGTTGGCAACGATTGATCCCAAAATCGAAGCTGGCTTTGTTAGTAGAGGTGGTTCAATCATTAAACCATTTAGTCGGTTGTTTAAGTGTCGAAAGTTCCAAATTTTAACAGGCACAATAGAATAAAACTTTATTTTAACGTTTAGTTTGAGGCATCAAAAATCCTATAGCTACTAAGCAGACTCCATTCCCCGTATGTCATCTTCTTCTTTGCTTTCCTCTCTTCAATGGCTAACAACTGTGTGGGTTAGTTACATTTTTGGTCTCTAAATATGAGTTTTGTGTCATTTTGGTCTTATTGTATTTAAATTGTGTCAATTTAATTTTTAATGTATAAAAAAATGTTTCAATTTAGTCTCTAGTGTTTAAATTGTGTCAATTTAGTTCACAATCTATAAAAAATTAATGTTTCAATTAAGCCTCTCAATTTAATTCGGTTGACAGATACAATTAAAAATGTGAAAACTCGTTTAAAAAGTTACACTTTTAATCTCAAAAATATATGATATGTGTCATTTAAGTTAAAACTTTAAAAAAGTACACTTTAGTCTCCAAAATATATAATCTATGTGATTTTGATATATAAAATTACACATTTATTCTTGACTTTAACGACATTTATTAATGGAATTTGGTTAAAGAATCAAATTAAGATATCTTTTTAATATATTAGGGGGTATATTGATACAATTTAAATATTGAGAAATCAAATTAAAACACTTATTATATATAGATAAGTAAAATGATACAAAACTCATATTTTGGTGAGAAAAAAAATTGCAATTAACACTTACAATATGCTTTTCTGCATTCTTTTTGTATGTCTTCTTTTGCCTAACCTTTATCATGATTTTGGGCCGAAATTGGGCCCATTTTGGTGCAGCCCATAGTGGTAAATTTAAGTGGCATCGAAATATAATTCGTTCCAATTGAGTTCCAAAGATTAGTGATATTCTTGTATAGGCAAATTACACTAACTGTTACTGTAATTTAGAATTGTATTATTTTAATTTTTGATCTTTTAATTATGATACATCTAATTTTAAATTTAAAATCTCATTTTAAATAAGAATAATTGAATACATTGCTGTTCCACTTTAAGAGCAAAGTTGTTAATTTGATAAAATATAAACTAATTTGACAAAATAAATATCAAAAAATTATTTCTACACCACCAAGTTAAAATTATATAAAAATAATAAATCTTTTATATTTTTATTTTTTTACCAAATTAATTTTTAGTATGTGTTTAAGTGATAATCATGTAATGAGTGATTGTTTTTGTTAATATTTTTGGATGGTTATCTATCTATCTATATCTATCTATCTATCTATCTATACTATATATATAACCAAATGTAGTTGTATTGGCAAAAGTCTTCAAATAGTCATTCCTAAATTCTTATAATTTTAAAGTTCTCTCTTTCCTACGTAGCAACCCTCTTTGATTGTCTTTCATGTTTTCTATTTTCCTCCATTTTCAATTTGTTTGATTAATTAAAATGAAAATTAATTTCATGGTATATTGGCAAAAGTCTCCAAATATTCATTCCTAAATTCTCATAATTTTAAAGTCTTCTCTTTCCTACGTGGCAACCCTCTTTGATTGTCTTTTATGTTTTCAACACTCTTTGATTGTCTTTCATGTTTTTTATTTTCCTCCATTTTCTATTTGTTTGATTAATTAAAATGAAAATTAATTTCATGGTTTATGGATAAAGATTTGAATTTCAAAATTCCTCCATATAGGTAAACATATAAAAATTAATAAATAATTTATGAAAATTAATTTCATGGTCTACAGATAAAGATCAAAATTAAATAATTAATTTAAAAAAATTAATTTCATAACTTATAGATAATTTAAAATTTCTTCCCATAAATGAACTTATAAAAATTGATAAATAACTTATAAAAATTAATTTCATGACCTACAGATAAAGATAAATGTTAAAAAATTGATTTTAAAAAAAAATGATATTACTCCTTTTTTTGCCCTTCATTTTGTATTTTAATTAATTTTATTATAGATAAACATATAAAAATTCATAAATAATTTATGAAAAATTATTTCATGACATGTAGATAAAGATAAAAATTAAAAGAATTATTTAAAAAAATTGATTTCATGACTTATAGATAAATAAACATATAAAAATTGATAAATAATTCATAAAATTAATTTCGTGCTCTATATATATAAAGATAAAGATTAAATAATTGATTTTCTCCATTTTCTATTTGTTTAATTAATTAAAATGAAAATTAATTTCATGGTTTATGGATAAAGATTTGAATTTCAAAATTCCTCCATATAGGTAAACATATAAAAATTAATGAATAATTTATGAAAATTAATTTCATGGTCTACAGATAAAGATAAAAATTAAATAATTACTTTAAAAAAATTAATTTCATAACTTATAGATAATTTAAAATTTCTTCCTACAAATGAACTTAGAAAAATTGATAAATAACTTATAAAAATTAATTTCATGACCTACAGATAAAGATAAATGTTAAAAAATTGATTTAAAAAAATGAAATTACTCCTATTTTTTTGCCCTTCATTTTGTACTTCAATTAATTTCATTATAGATAAACATATAAAAATTCATAAATAATTTATGAAAAATTATTTCATGACCTATAGATAAAGATAAAAATTAAAAGAATTATTTAAAAAAATTGATTTCATGACTTATAATTAAATAAACATATAAAATTGATAAATAATTCATAAAAATTAATTTCGTGGTCCATAGATAAAGATAAAGATTAAATAATTGATTTACAAAAAATTAAAACAATAAAATTTAAATAAAGATATGATTTATTAATCTGTATCTATCAAAAACATATCTATCTAAATCTTTATTTTGATTTACTTATATTTTTTTCTCCTTCTATCACATATTATCCTTTTTTTATTTTGAATTTTTTATCTTATGAAATGTCATTATTTATAACTTTTATCTCCTATTAAATTCTTAACATTCTCTTCATAATTTTTATTATTCGTTATTATCTACCGAGTGATAAAGATATAAAATAAAATAAAATAAATAGTTGGCTCTAAACGAGAACAATATTAATAATGAAATAATGAAGGCTGTAAGAGAGGAGGCAGTACAAAATTTCACAAAATTAATTTTCGTCACTATATTTATCCAGGGTAATAATTTGATATTCTTTCTCTTAGTTGTTAAAAATAATCTGTTGTGGAGCAGTGGTTTAGAAATACTCTTCCGATCCCGGGGGACGCTAGTGATCCTCTTCTAGTCACCTGAAAAGAAATAAACACTCCGATCGGGGGTGCCGGAATTAGCACTCCGACGGGCAAGTCAGTCTCTAATCTCTGAATTGCTTATATTTTAAGTAAAGTGTAATAGTTCTCACATACCTCTTTCTGGCTGATATTCTTCTATTTATATCTTTTCTTTCTTGGGCCTCGGGATTAGGTCCATTTCCAATTCTATATTCGGCAAATTTCGTAGTAGTCCGCTCTCTACTCGGCCCGTTGCTTAATCGGCTATTTGGTCGAGTAGAGTTGCGTTCGAGCGTGAGCATACGCCGAGTATCACGTATTTTGACTCTCCCAGGTTCGACTATCCGGAATCTTTATGACTCCCAATATCGGTCCCCACAATTTCCCCCGAGCACTCCACTAACGACGGTTGGTTGGAGTGTTTGGCTTCGAACTCGAAAAGTCAGAGCCGAAATTTGGCGACTGACCATATTCCAACGCAAATGTCTGAACACACGCTTCTCGGTTATCATTTCAACTTCCCGCCTCTTCGTACACTTCTATTTATTGTGATTTAAAATTTTGACGTCTTTTCAAATACATACACGCTTTTAGACGCTTGTCGCTGGACTGTCTTCCGAATTACCTCTGCAACTTCCTTTTCTTCTTTATCCTTTTCGCCTCTTGTAAGTTCTCTCATTCTCTTCTTTGAATCTCTCTTCTTGCTTTGTTTTTGGCTTAGCATATTCGTATTGGCTGGGGAAAATGGCGAAACATTTGAAAGATCTCCTCTCACTGGATCGAATTTCTGGCTTCCGACACCATTTCTCCATTCCTGATGACGTCCGTCTGTCACTTGTGACAGACGGCACCCTCGATATAGAGAGGGTTGATGAAACCTTGATCGTCTTCCCTCTCCTATCAATTGCAGAGGGTGGAGTCCGTTTCCCCCTTCTCCCACTCCTTAGGGCTGTGCTCTGCCATTGGGGCTTAATCCCTTCACAACCCAACGTCAACTTCTTTAGAATCGTGATGGGATTATCGCACTAAACCGTCGCCTTAGGCTTAACCTTGGCATTCCAGCTATTCGGCATTGCTACGCCTTGGCCAAGTCTTCTGGTCGGCACGGGCGTTATTTCCTTAGGGCCAAAGACACCGACCATCAACTAGTGACTATGCTTTCTAGCTCTGAGAAGCGAGTCGATGATGTTATGGTCGTCATCTAAGGAAACTGGGAATTCGACGAAGGCGAGGATCGCCTTGATCGTATTCCTAGACGGAGGGGCGAACCAGGTGCCGTGTAGATTCTTTTATTTATTTATTTTCTATTATATTTATAAAGCTTCATTTTCGGACCTCATGGTTTTGCTTATACAGGAAACGATTTGAAGAAAGTCCTGACCTCAGCGACGACGCTGTTCTTTTGGAATCAAGGTTGCGCTCAAATATTTCGGGCCGAGTCTTCAGAAACAGGGAGGGCGGCCCACGTTCTACTCCGCTACGAGCCGACTTATGTGACCTTTTCGGCGGCGAAAAACATCCCAATTCCGAAGGGTGAGGAGTTTCTTACCGCCCTTATCCTGACTGATTTCAAAAATTTGAGGCAGGTCAGTTTAGAGGAATCAGATTCGGAGCGACTGGAAGTAGCTGAGGCTGCCGAGTCAGACCAATCCGTAGCCGAAGTCGACGAGGCTTTAAAGTTAGCATTTGAAGAAGCTGGCCTCAATCAGTTGATCCTCCGTCCATTTTGGGTCGAGGGGACCTTCCACTTGACGATATCTTTCAGGGTCTGGAGGACCTTCCCGGTGTGTACCCAGAAGATATGGCTGGATTGAGCCTCACTAAACTTGCCAAGAAGGCAAACGCGGAAAGGATGGCCGCGCGGTGAAGGGCGGAGTCCATTCGGGCTGCCGAATCTCAGCCCTCCCAGACTTTTGACGGATCTCAGCCCTCCCTGCCTACTGGCGAATCTCAACCCTCCTTGTCCGTCATTGAGGAGGAAACGGCAAAAAACCGAAGTGCCGAGGCAGAACTGGTTATGCAGACAAGTGTAAAGGCTAAGCAAAGGGTGGAGAAACGCCCTGCCGAGGTTGAGGCCGACTCAGAAGAAGATCGTGCTGACAAACGACCTCGTTTAGAGGAATCGGATGTGATTGTACCTTTTGTTATTTAGCCGAAGATAAAAAATACGCCGATCTCCTCGATGCTTCGGTAATCAAAGACCCAGCGATCGCACTCAGCATGGCTACGTCCGTTTCTCTGCCTGCTGACAAGGCGGCTTTTCGGCGGAGCCGATCTGGTTGCAATTGCGTTGGCCGCGCAATCGGCTCTTTTGGTATATATCTTAACTTTGTCGTTTCACTTTACGCAAATATTGTTTTGGTCTTAACTTCCTGTTTTGCAGGCCGTCAGAAGGTTAGCCGAGATGGGCCGTCGCCATCACGATGCCATCGAGCAAATTGGCCGTTTACAAGTGGAGGTTGAGAGCCAAAGGAGTAGGGCCGAGTTCGAGGTTTTGAGGGCGAAGATGGAGGGCGCCCGCGCTGAGGCCGAGATGGAGAGAGCCCGCAACGCTGAAGAATTGAGATTGGTCGCCGAGAAGAGGGCGGATGAGAGCGATGACGCGCTTAAATTGGCCCAGGAGGCGATCTCTAAATTGGAGGCTGAGTTGGAAGGAATAAAGAAGGCGAAGGAAGCAGCCGACCTAGAGGCTTCCAGGGCATTCGACGCCGGAAAAAAATCTGCTTTCGATGAATACGTAGACGAAGTCCCCAAATCTGAAAACCGAGGATTTAAACACGGCTGGCTCAAAGCTCTTGCTGCTGCTGATGTGACATTGGCTACGCCAATTCCATACGAGCAAGTGGATATTGAGCCGCTGGAGTCTGACTCCGAGGACTAATTTGGGCGGCTTTTGTTTTTGTTTTAGGAATTTTCAGCTTTTTACAGCTTTTTGTTTAGTAGTTTTCATATGTAAAATGGCTACAATTGTGCCCAATTTACTTAATGAAAATTCCTTTTGCACTTTGCTATTGTTTGTGCTAAATTGTGTTATTGGACATTCATTCATGTACATTGCCGACTAGACAATTAGGCAATTTCAACTCCAAAAAGCCGAAAATTAGCACATGGAGTGGCTGTGGCACATATCGATCGGCATGGGGCTAGATGCTTTGCCGGTTAGATTAATAAATCTGCCCTTGCCCAGCCAGTGCATGAGCTATAAGGCATTCATCCATTATTGCCGTTTAGATAATTAGGCCATTTTAACTCCAACAACCGAAAATTAGTACATGGAGTGGCTGTGGCACATATCGATCGGCATGGGGCTAGATGCTTTGCCGGTTAGATTAATAAATCTGCCTTGCCCCAGCCAGTGCATGAGCTCCAAGGCATTCATCCATTATTGCCGTTTAGATAATTAGGCCATTTTAACTCCAACAACTGAAAATTAGTACATGGAGTGGCTGTGGCACATATCGATCGGCATGGGGCTAGATGCTTTGCCGGTTAGATTAATAAATCTGCCCTTGCCCCGGCCAGTGCATAAGCTCCAAGGCATTCATCCATTATTGCCGTTTAGATAATTAGGCCATTTTAACTCCAAAAATTGAAAATTAGTACATGGAGTGGCTGTGGCACATATCGATCGGCATGGGGCTAAATGCTTTGCCGGTTAGATTAATAAATCTGCCCTTGCCCCAGCGAGTGTATGAGCTCCAAGGCATTCATCCATTATTGTTGTTTAGATAATTAGGCCATTTCAACTCCAATAACCAAAAATTAGTACATGGAGTGGCTGTGGCACATATCGATCGGCATGGGGCTAGATGTTTGCCGGTTAGATTAATAAATTTGCCCTTGTCCCAGCCAGTGCATGAGCTCTAAGGCATTCATCTATTATTGCCGTTTAGATAATTAGGCCATTTTAACTCCAAAAATCGAAAATTAGTATATGGAGTGGCTGTGGCACATATAGATTGGCATGGGGCTAGATGCTTTGCCAATTAGATTAATAAATCTGCCCTTGCCCCAGCCAGTGCATGAGCTCCGAGGTATTCATCTATAATTGCCGTTTAGATCGGCATCCGTCTTTTGGAGTTTACCGTTAATGAAGTCGCCTCGGGGTCGCTGCAAGCATTAGAAATAAATGGAATGGACTCTTCGCGCCAGTAACTCCCCTTACTGTGTTCAGAATCAATTTAAAACCATTTGTGGCATAGGTAAGTGCGAATGTCAAATAGAGTTTTCTTCAACAGCAGAGGAGAAGCGCGAACTTTGGCTGAGCTTGATACTGCAATGAATCGCGGCAGCAAACCCACCCGTGCGGGAGGTAGGGCGTCCAAAGAACGAGAAAAGCGTCAGCCTCCAAGTCGTAGAAGCAGATCACCCCGCAAGGAGAAATAGCAACGGACAAGTTCTCCTCGACTGCAATCGAGAAATGAGGCTGACGTGGCGCCGCGACCGTTGAGTTTCGCAGTTTTTGTGGGGAATAAACCGATGACGGAGGCGAACTTCATAATCAAGGACCTAGGTGTGGCGGTCGAGTTTGCTCGACAGATTTTTCCACCGGAGGTTGATGATGGGTCGACAGGATTTCGACGTATTTCGAGAGGGCATCCACGGGGCAGTTAATGGGCTGTACACCGCCTATGAAGTTGGCATGCGTTTGTGCGTCGCTCGACGTGAGATAGAGAAGAAGGAGGAAAGAATCCGCAGTTTGGAGGCTCGCGCGAAGAAGGTCGAGCGTGAGCTCAGGAAGGCTCAAACCACTGAGCCGCGTGCAATGGGTCAATCCAACTTGATCATGGATGAAAGGGTGACTCAACGACTGTTGAGTCACGCCATCGCCGATCGAGATACGGCAAGCATGTTCGCCGTAGAGAATGCGAGGAACGTGGGATACGAACAAGGCTTCCATGTGGGCCGGAAGGTTGGGATTGACAAAACCAAAGAGAATCTTGCGGAGGAGGTCTGCCGATGCGAGAACCGGGGGTTTAGGCACGGTTGGATCGAGGCACTTCAGGTCGCGGAGACTCTCTGAGCAAAGGGTGTTGATTCGGCGTCACCGCTGTACCAGCGTGATCATTTACCCTTTTCCGCTTTTGAAATTGAAAAGAGCGACGATGAAGGAGATGCCGCATAAAAACTATATAAACACAACTTGCGTTAAAAATTATGTAATCATTGACTGATTGAATAAAAATGTTTTATTTTTCATGTTTGTGTTTCTTTATAATCTTTGTTCGGCACGCATATGTTTGCATGTTTTCTTTAAAAAGTTGAAATGAACGTATTTCAGATGATTGAATAGACATTGATCGTTCTGAGTTAATCGCAATCAAGCATTTCATCTCGAATGTTTTTATGCTTTAACGTATAAACGGGTTTTGCCGGCTCGATATGAGAGCTTTCTATATTAAGTGTTGATCGGCATAATTTGGAGGCTTTATCGGCCCAAAGCCGTCATGCGCCGATGGGGCTCCGAATTCGGAGACTATTTGGCCAATCGTGATATCCACGAAGGGCGCTCCGAATCCGGAGGCTTTATCGGCCCAAAGACGTCATGCGCCGATGGGAGTCCGAATCCGAAGGCTTTATTTGGCCAATCGTGATATCCACGAAGGGTGCTCCGAATCTGGAGGCTTCAGCGGCCCAAAGATGTCATGCGCCGATGGAGCTCCGAATTCGGAGGCTTTTTTGGCCAATCGTGATATCCACGAAGGGCGCTCCGAATCCGGAGGCTTTATCGGCCCAAAGACGTCATGCGCCGATGGGGCTCCGAATCCGGAGGCTTTATTTGGCCAATCGTGATATCCACGAAGGGCACTCCGAATCCGGAGGCTTTATCGGCCCAAAGACGTCATGCGTCGATGGGGCTCCGAATCCGGAGACTGGCCAATCGTGATATCCACGAAAGGCGCTCCGAATCCGGAGGCTTTATT
Source organism: Camellia japonica (assembly GCA_030407325.1). Classification (NCBI taxonomy): domain Eukaryota; kingdom Viridiplantae; phylum Streptophyta; class Magnoliopsida; order Ericales; family Theaceae; genus Camellia; species Camellia japonica. The sequence continues at coordinate 92,700,771 of JAPPVO010000019.1, read as the reverse complement.
GGCCCAAAGACGTCATGCGCCGATGGGGCTCCAAATCCGGAGGCTTTATCGGCCCAAAGACGTCATGCGCCGATGAGGCTCCGAATCCGAAGGTTTTATTTGGCCAATCGTGATGCCCACGAAGGGCGCTCCGAATCCGGAGGTTTTATTTGGCCAATCGTGATATCCACGAAGGGCGCTCTGAATCCGGAGGCTTTATTTGGCCAATTGTGATATCCATGAAGGGCGCTCCGAATCCGGAGGCTTTATCGGCCCAAAGACATCATGCGCCGATGGGGCTCCGAATCTGGAGACTGGCCAATTGTGATATCTACGAAGGGCGCTCCGAATCCGGACGCTTTATCGGCCCAAAGACGTCATGTGCCGATGGGGCTCCGAATCCGGAGGCTTTATTTGGCCAATCGTGATATCCACGAAGGGCGCTCCGAATCCGGAGGCTTTATCGGCCCAAAGACGTCATGCCCCGATGGGGCTCCGAATTCGGAGGCTTTATTTGGCCAATCGTGATATCCACGAAGGGTGCTCCGAATTCGGAGGCCTTATCGGCGCAAAGATGTCATGCGCCGATGGGGCTCCGAATTCGGAGGCTTTATTTGGCCAATCGTGATATCCACGAAGGGCGCTCCGAATTCGGAGGCTTTATTAGCCCAAAGACGTCATGTGCCGATGGTGCTCCGAATCTGGAGACTATTTGGCCAATCGTGATGCCCACGAAGGGCGCTCCAAATCTAGAGGCTTTATCAGCCCAAAGACGTCATGCATCGATGGGGCTCTGAATCTGGAGACTGGCTAATCGTGATATCCACGAAGGGCGCTCTGAATTCGGAGGCTTTATCGGCCCAAAGACGTCATGCGCCGATGGGGCTCCGAATCCGGAGGCTTTATTTGGCCAATCGTGATATCCACGAAGGGCGCTCCGAATCCAGAGGCTTTATCGGAACACCGTTGAATTGGAATTTGTAAATAGGGATCTTTGCATTACAGAAAATGAGATGTACATGGTGAACCATTAAGAACAAGCATCATGTCCCACAAGTCGGGTCAATGATAAAATTCGCATAAATGCGTGGAATTCCAAGGCCGTGGCAGACTCCTTCCTGACATGTCTTTCAGCCGTTATGCCCCTACTCCTGCGATCGAATCAATCTGATACGGGCCGTCCCAATTAGGACCCAATTTTCCATCAGCCGGTTTCTTCGCAGCTGGCAGTACCTTCTTCAGGACCAACTCCCCTGGTGTGTAGTGGCGCAGCTGAACACGTTAATTGTACGACTTAGCCAGCTGTTGTTCATACCACGTCATGGACGCGAGGGCGCGGTCTCTTCGTTCTTCAATCAGAACCAAATCCAAGGCCAGCATGATGTCGTTTTGGCCCATATCAAAAGCTGTCGATTTCAAGGTTGGGAGGCCGATCTCCAGGGGTATAATTGCCTGGGTTCCAAAGCATAGAGCAAACGGCGTTTCCCCAGTAGACTGCCTCGGCGTAGTTCGATGAGCCCACAACACACTCGGCAATTCTTCGACCCATTTGCCTTTAGCTTTCTCCAGCCTCTTTTTGATGCCGTCCAAGATAGATTTGTTAGAGGCTTCAACCTGACCATTGCTTTGTGGATAAGCCGGCGTGGAAAAGTAAGGCCGTATACCATACTTGCTGCACAGCTCTCGGTAGACGCCACAATCGAACTGGGTCCCGTTGTCTGAGATAAGTGCTTTTGGAATGCCGAACCGGGTTATGATGTTTCTCCAAACAAAACGCTTCACGTCGGCATCACGGATGTGGGTTAGTGCCTCCGCTTCTACCCGTTTTGTAAAATAATCTGTCGCGACAATAAAAAATCGCTTGTTACCCAGGGCACGAGGCAATGGTCCAACGATGTCAAGCCCCATTGGGTGAATGACCAAGGACTGGTTATGGAGCTTAGTTCTTCTGTAGGCAGGTGGGTTAAAGGAGAGAACTTCTGGCACTGTTCGTACTTTTTCACATAGCATTCGGCATCAGCTCTCATTGTCGGCCAGTAATACCCTTGTGTTATTGCTCGATGGGCCAAAGAACACCCGCCAGAATGGGCGCCACAACTGCCCTCATGTATTTCAGTCAAAAGCTCTTCGACTTTGTCCGGGTGTACACATTCCAGGTATGGACCAGAAAGGGATTTCTTATAAAGCTTTCCTTGCGGATCCAAGTAGTACCGCAGAGCTTTGTTTCGCAGCTTGTGCGCTTCTTTTTTGTCCACTGGGAGCTGTTCGGAAGACAGGAATGCCGCAATGGGATCCATCCAACTCGGACCAGCTTCTATAACACTGATCTGGACTTCCTCCGAAGGGCCAATGCTCGACTCTGGGATGAAACCTACTTCGATGGTCCGTTAATCTCTGAGTTAATGGCGGAGGCTAGGCAGACAAGGGCATCTGCGTGTGTGTTCTGATCACGTGTTATCTGGTTCAATTCATGATGGTCAAATTTTGCCAGCAAGGAGTTGGCCGTTTTCATGTAGGCCGCCATACGGTCGTTTCTTGCCACGTACTCCCATTTTAGCTGATTGTTCACCAGTTTTGAATCGCGAAATACAAGCAAACGCCGAGCACTCTGAAGATGTGCATTCCATAAATCGGCTAGAAGGGCTTCGTATTTGGCTTCGTTATTTAACGCTTCGAAGCCAAGCTTAACGGCCTGCTCAATTATTGCGCCGTCGAGAGCCATGATCACAACTCCGGCTCCGCTGCCCCGCTGATTGGATGATCCATCACAGTACAACTGCCAAATGTCCCCAACATAAATTCTCCAGTTCGGCTCTGGTCGAATCTCATCGGGCTTCAAATCGGCAAGACCCCCAGTGAATTCGGCAACGAAGTCGGCAAGTACCTGTCCCTTGATTGCGGTTCTAGGTAGGAACTGAATGTCGTACTGGCCGAGTTCAAGAGCCCACTTTGAAACACGTCCTAACGCTTCTGCACTTTGTAGTACTGATCGGAAGGGATAATCTGTTAGCACCCCAATGCTGTGTCCCTAGAAGTAATGCATCAGTTTCCTTGCTGCCATGACTAGGGCTAGGATGAGTTTTTCCAACGGAAAGTAGCGTGTTTCGGCGTCAGCCATTGCCCAGCTCCTCACGTAATACACTGGCCGCTGCTCTCCAAGCTCTTCCTTTATCAGTACGGCGCTGACGGCCCTGTCGGAAACTGCCAGATACAAATGAGCGGGTCACCAGCAGCGGGTGTTGTCAAGAGTGGTACTGAGTGGAGGTAGGTCTTGAGTCCGTTGAAAGCGGCTTCTCATTCGGCGGACCATTCAAAAGCCTTGCCCTGCCGTAGTGTATGAAAGAATTGTCGAAAGTGATCTGTGGACCGACTAATGAACCTGTTGAGTGTGACGGCCATCCCTATCAACTTTTGAACCTCTTTTACTGAACGAGGGGAGCCGAGTTCCAAGATTGCTGTGATTTTCCTCCGGTTGGCCTCAATTCCTCGGTGGTTGACAATGTGACCCAAGAACTTGCCAGAGCCGATCCCAAATGCACATTTGGAAGCGTTCAGCTTTATTCTATATTTGCGTAGAATGCTGAATGTCTTTTCTAGATCGGCTATATGATTCTGTTCTTCCTTGGACTTGACCACCATATCGTCAATGTACACTTCCATAGTGTGGCCGAGTTGCTCCTTGAACATGGCGGTGACCAGTCTTTAGTAGGTTGCCCCTGCATTCTTCAGCCCAAAAGGCATAACTTTGTAGCAGTAGGTTCCTCTTGGGGTGAGGAATGTAGTTTTGTCCTGGTCCTCTGGATGCATGGCGATTTGATGGTAGCCTCTGTAAGCATCGAGGAAGCTCATACGTTGATGGCGTGCCGTCGCATCGACAAGTTGGTCGATTCTGGGTAGGGGAAAACAATCCTTGGGGTAGGCTTTGTTTAGGTTCATGAAATCGACGCACACTCGCCAGGTCCCATTTTTCTTTTTCACCACCACTGTATTAGAGAGCCATGTAGGGTAGGTCATTTCCCTAATTGCCCCGGCGTCAAGCAGCTTGTCAACCTCCTCAACAACGGCGGCAGTGTGCTTTGCGGCTGACCGCCGGCTTTTCTGAATGATCGGCTTGCACTTAGGATCGACATTCAAATGTTGCTGTGAAACTGACGGATCTATACCCGGCATCTCATACGGAGTCCATACAAAGACATCGAGGTTACTGAGCAGGAAAGAGATTAGCTGCTGTCTGTCGGCCTGATTTAGGGAGGCACCGATCATGAAGAACTTGTCTGGGCTTCCATCAATTTCAACTCGGTCTAAGCCTTCCGTGGCCTTTTCATTTGGGAGCCGCCCAACATCGTCAAGGGTCTCTCGATCCGGTACCACAATGGAATTCACCTGTAGTTCCTTTGGCGTCTTTTCAGCAAGGAGATAACATGCTTGTGCCGATTTCTGGGAGCCACGGATTTGCTCAATACTGCGTTCTGTCGGGAAGCGTAGCAGCTGATGATAGGTGCTTGGCACGACCCGTATAATATGCAACCAGGATTGCCCCATGATGAGATTATACGGTGACGGCAGCTTGACGACCAAGAATTCCACGTCCACTGTTCGGGAACCTGCTCGAACGGGTAGTCTGATTTTCCCCAACGGGTACTCTAGATTGACATTGAAGTCAAATAGTGGATAAGGGGCCGGAGAGAGATCCGATTCGGACAAGCCGAGTTTGGTAAATGTCTTATATATACTTAGTACAGAACTCAGCTTGTTCTGAATGATTGTAAATATCGTGCATACTGTTCTGTACTGAGTATATATATATGTATGAAAAGTCTTTTTGCATACAGATTGTCACAGCTCATTGGACATTGTTTATTTACTGTATTGGCTTCCGCCATGCCCCTGTACTCTGTATTACTGTCTTATTGTTAAGCAGGCCTTCGGTAATCTCGGATTACTGGCCGGTTACGGTACTAAACCCATAGGGGCGGGTTTGGGTCGTGACAGAGTGGTATCAGAGCGATACTTACCACGAGTTATACCGCATACACGTGTCCAAATGAGCTATAGAGTGTCCTAGAAAAGCAATTAGGACATCGCATGAGCATGAAAAGTATGTGTGGACATGACTGAATATATGCTAATATGATAATCTGTTTAAGTATGCAACTGCCTATGTTTATTGTTACTGTGTTGCATATATAGTGAAATGGATAATGCAAACACTGCTACTGAACCTGAATCATCTGAGGCCAGAACGGCTAGACTGGAAAGAACTGTTGAATTACTGACTGAGGCCTTAAGGCAACAACAACAACAGAACCAACAGCCCCCACCTCCTCCTCCGGTACAGCCGGAATAGAATGTTAATGATGGGGACATAATTGCTCTTACCCAGAATTTCAGCAAAATGAAACCGCCATCCTTTCAGGGAGGTCTTGAACAGCTAAAAGCTGAAGCATGGGTTTTGGAGACTGAAAAATTGTTTGAAGTGTTTCCGTGCTCGGAGACACATAAAGTACTGTTAGCTACCTTTACCTTGCAAGAAGAGGCCAGAAGGTGGTGGATGCTAGTCCGTGACACCAACACCGTTCTGACATAGGCTCAGTTTAAGGAGTCCTTTTTCGAAAAGTATTTCCCTTAGTGTGTCAGGGACAGAAAATTGACTGAATTTGAACAGCTGAGACAGGGCACAATGTCCGTTGCTGAATATGAAACAAAGTTCACCGAACTTGCTAGATATGCACCACATATGGTGGACACCGACTATAAGAAGGCCAGGAAGTTTGAAGACGGCCTTAATGTTGCAATACTGGACAGGATAAATGTTCTGAAATTACCGAACTATGTAAATGTTCTCGACCGAGCACTAATGGCCGAGTGAAATATTGAGGCACTGAAACAAACTGAAACACTAGCGTCTGAATGGCGTGGTAAAAGGTAGGGTTTTAAGTTCAAGAAAGGCAGAAACAACCCGTTGAACAAAAAGCAAAATACAGGGTCAACGACTACTTCTAGTCAAGGGAACCGGTCTATACCGCCCTGTTCCGAATGTGGTAAGAACCATAAGGGAGTTTGTTATAAACTATCTGGTGCTTGTTACAGGTGTGGCAAGGTGGGCCACATGGTTAAAGATTGCCCTTCCACTGCTCAGGGCAATAGTAAAGCTGCATGCAGCGTAGCAGCATCAACTGTTGCACCAAAACCGAACCCTAAGGCTACCGGGAAAGAGCCTATGAGGCAGGGCCAAATGTTCGACCTAGTACCGGGAGATGTACAAAATACTGAGACCGTTGTGTCAGGTATCCTCTCTATTTGTACTCAAACTGCATATGTAATGATTGATTCGGGGTCTACACATTCATATGCATCGCATGCTTTTTCACGAAAATTGAATAGACCCTTAGAACCCATGAATTATCTGTTAGCTGTATCATCACCCGTTGGGGGATCTATGACTTGTGCATATATGTACCCTGCTTGTGAAATTATTGTTGGAGATACACATCTATATATTGATTTACTGCCATTGAACATTGATCATTTTGATGTAATATTGGGAATGGACTGGTTAACAAAATACTATGCTACCATAGACTGTGTAACGAAACAAGTAGTTTTCCGTCCACCTGGTCTGCCTGAATTTGTGTTTAATGGAAGTGGAGTGGTACCTCCCCCGTATTTGATTTCATCTGTGAAAGCTGTTAAATTGATTAGAAAGGGGTGTAAGGGGTATTTCTGTTCTGTATTGACTGTACCTACTGATGTTAAAACTGATGTGAACTGTATTCCTATAGTCAGAGAATTCCCAGATGTTTTTCCAGATGATCTGCCAGGGGATTTGATTGACAGGGAGATTGAATTTACCGTGGATGTGATTCCGGGTACACAGCCAGTATCTAAAGCTCCTTACCGAATGGCTCCGACTGAACTGAAAGAATTGAAAGTGCAACTGCAAGAACTGTTAGATAAGAAGTTCGTCAGGCCTAGTACTTCACCGTGGGGCGCACCCGTCTTGTTTGTGAAAAAGAAGGACGACTCACTGAGACTGTGTATTGATTACCGTGAACTGAACAAGGTAACTGTGAAAAATAAATACCCATTGCCTCGAATTGATGACTTATTTGATCAGTTACAGGGTGCTCAAGTGTTCTCTAAGATCAATCTCAGATCTGGATACCACCAGTTGAAAGTTAACCTGAAGACATTGACAAAACTACTTTTCGAACGAGGTATGGACATTATGAATTTTTAGTTATGCCTTTCGGAGTTACCAATGCACCTGCTGCATTTATGGACTTTATGAACAGAATCTTTAAACCATTCCTCGATGACTTTATTGTTGTATTCATAGATGACATTCTGATTTATTCCAAGAGTAGAGAAGAACATGAACATCATCTGAGACTTGCCCTATAGACCCTAAAAGAACAGAAACTCTATGCTAAACTGTCTAAATGTGAATTTTGGCTTGACCATGTTATGTTTTTGGGACATGTTATTAGTAAGGATGGAATTTCAGTTGATCCACAGAAAATCGAAGCGGTAGTAAACTGGCCAAGACCAACAAATGTGACAGAAGTCCGAAGCTTTTTGGGTTTGGCTGGATATTACAGAAGATTTGTCAAAGATTTCTCCAAAATTGCCTTACCGCTGACTCAGTTAACTCAGAAGGGGATATCATTTGACTGGACTGACCAAAGAGAATCAGCTTTCCAAGAGTTGAAAACTCGACTAGTGACTGCACCTGTTCTTACCCTACCTTCAGGTACGGATGGTTTTACCATTTTTAGTGATGTTTCTCATAAGGGTTTGGGGTGTGTTTTTAATGCAGAATGGGAGAGTAATTGCCTATGCTTCCCTACAACTGAGACCGCATGAGAAGAACTACCCGACCCATGACTTGGAACTCACCGCAGTGGTATTTGCCTTAAAAATCTGGCGTCACTACCTTTATGGGGCGACATGTGAAGTATATACCGACCACAAGAGTCTGAAATATTTCTTCACACAGAAAGAACTGAACATGAGACAGCGGAGATGGCTAGAACTGATTAAAGACTATGACCTACAGATTTTGTACCATCCGGGAAAAGCCAACACCGTTGCCGATGCACTGAGCCGGAAATCGATTGGCAATTTAGCTTGTTTACTTACTGGACAGAAAGAATTGCTTTGTGACCTTGAAAAATCTAAAATTGAAATTGTTTTGCGAGAACAAGGTGGAACCTTAGTGTAACAACCCTCACTACTGCTTACCGATTAATTACTGTTTACCGCTAAACCGAGACTGATTATGAGAAGTAATTGAACTGATTAAAATACTGGACTGACTGACTGAGATCTGAAACTGAATCGATTGACTGTATCTGTTTAATTGCATGTTTATCTGTTGCCTGTTCGAGTATCTGTTCATGTCTTTATGTTTGAACTGCAAATTGAAGGCCTTATCGGCGGCTGAATCCGAAATTGATTGATGCTCTGTGTTAATTAGAATTTATGTAATTTTATGGTGTAATTATCTGAAAATTGATTTGGTATGATTAAATTAGAGTAAATGTTGGTAAGTTACATGAATTGAGCTTATTTACAATTAGACCACTTAGTGGCCACTATCTACACACTTTTGAGACCATTACATTACACTCAAACAAATGTTTCCTCAGCTCATTCCTTGTTTCCACCGAAAGAGGAGAGAGGGAGAAATTAAGAGAGATTTGAATTCCTTCTTGTGAATTGGCTGTAGACTTGAAGAATTGTAAGAGCATTGTCTAATTAAGCTTCTAGTCTTGTGATTCAAGACTTAGGTATGAATTTCACTCTCTTTATTGTGTAATTGAGTTTATTCTTGCATGATTAGTGGGCCTTTAGTGACCTAAGGCTTGAATTGGTTCAATGGTGATGAGATATAGCTTAATTCATGCATGCATGCCTTCATCTTGAAGTTTTGAAGTTGTTCTTTTATGAAATTGTACATGCATGTTCATATTTTTACAATGGACCATGATTTCACCATGTTTTCGAAGATATGAGCTCATTTGAGCAAGCATTTGAAGCTTTGATTTGATTTAATCTCATGCATGTCACTTCGTAGCATGTTCTTTATGATCATGAGAAATGGGTTTGAAAATGAGTTTAATTGAAACACCCTTGGGCCTTGATTTCTCAAATTGACCTTTGTAACATGTTGTTCTATGAGTTTACTTATGTTTTCCAGAAAATTAGCCCAAGAGGATCGAAATTTTAGCATTTAAACTTGATTTTGAGCTTGGGACTCAAGTCTGGAATTTCCAGATTTTGGTCGTCCGCTCGAGCGGGGGAAGTGCCGCTCGAGCGGGAAAATCGAGCTCCCTACATCTTGCACTGTGCATCAGTCCGCTCGAGCGGAGGACTGGGTGACACACTCGAGCGGGCGTTGAGCGTGAATTTCACCTATCCAGTACTTTTTGGTCCGCTTGAGCGGGAAAGTTTACGCTTGAGCGGGGACCTTTATTGTATGTCCGCTTGAGCAGGGAAACCTGCGCTCGAGCGGGACTCTGTTTTTCTGAAATTTTGAAAATGTTTTCTGAGTGCATCTTTGCATCCTCATCCCATCCTAGGCATTCTCAGGCCTAGTTTAAGACATCTTAATGGGGATATAGATGTAGAACACACCGAGGCATATTAGGGATTAAGTTATTTTTTTCCCAACTGTATAGCTTAGTGTGTGTTCATTCTGTACTGTTTAGGGTTGGCATTTCGAGGAGACGCTCTAGCCTACTGTAGCCCAGAACTCTGTGAGTAACAATTGTGTAAAGATATGTTCAAAATGATTATCTTCTGAACAACTGAACTGTACTGTTTTCTGAATTGTTTACTGTTTACCGAATGAATGTATGTCCTATATTCTGAACTGTACTGTGGCATCCTTAGCACCTACTGTTTATTGTTACTGTTACAGAGATCTCTGTCGATTCCCTCGTTGGAACCACTACTGTTTATTGATTGATGGCCATCACTTACTGTTCGGTCTTTAAGACCTACTGTTTATTGTTATGCTAATGGATGTACCATATATGACTGTTTACTGTACTGAATAACTGATATACTGGTTGAAATGAACTGTTTTCCTTACTGTAAGGACATTCATTCTTAACCCCTTTACGCATTGTGTTATTCACTGGGCTTTAGCTCACTGCTTATATATATATGTAGGTGTACAGGCACCGGACCAATGCTAGAAGCGTCAGGGTAAACTCCAGTTTTGTCAGCCAACCAAAGTGCCTCACTGCGAGTTTCGAGCCGCTGCCAAGCGATGGCTCAGGGGTGTTTTTATTTCCCCGTCTGTTCTCTGTCCTGTTTTGTAATACTGTATAGACTGACAACACCATACTGTACTGTTTAGTTGGGATTAAGTCCCTGTACTGAATGAATGTAAATATTGTGCATAACTGTTCTGCACTAAAGGTTTATATGTATGAAAAGTCTTTTTGCACACAGACTGTCACAGCTCATTGGACATCGTTTTATTACTGTATTGGCTTCCGCCATGCCCCTGTACTCTGTTTTACTGTTAAGCAGGCCTTCGGTAATCTCGGATTACTGGCCGATTACGGTGCTAAACCCATAGGGGCGGGTTTGGGTCGTGACACTTAGCTGCTATTTCTGCTCAACCAGCACTGATTGAAGAAATTAAAGAGAAACAACAACTGGATGACTTCTTGAGAAGATCATTGAAGAAAGGGAATCTAAACCGAGATCAGGTTTCAAATTTGAAAGCAATGTACTGAAATTTCAGGGAGACTGTGTGTACCGACTGATTCTGAACTGAAAGAAGAGTTCTGCAAGAAGGCCACAATTCAAAATTTCTATTCATCCAGGGAATACGAAAATGTACCAAGACCTGAACTCTGAATTTCTGGTGGCCGGGAATGAAGAAAAGAAATTGCTGATTTTGTATCGAAATTTCTTCATTGCCAACAAGTCAAGCGAACATCAACGACCCGCAGGCTTATTGCAGCCCTTACCGATACCGAGTGGAAATGGGAACATATCACCATGGATTTTATTGTCGGTTTACTCGCTCCAGTAAAGGTATGGACTCAATTTGGTTATTGTTGATAGACTGACTAAATCTGCTCACTTTTTACCTGTCAAAACAGTTTATAATGCGAACAAATTGGCTATACTCTACATTGATGAAATTGTTAGACTGCATGGAGTGCCTGTGTCCATTGTTTCTGATAGGGACTCGAATTTACATCGAGATTTTGGCAAAGCTTACATACTGCATTGGGTACTGAACTGAGACTGAGTAGTGCCTATCATCCTCAGACAGATGGCCAGTCAGAGAGGACCATCCAAACTTGGAGGATTTACTGAGAATGTGTGTCCTTGACTTTCAGGGAAACTGGAAAAGCTATTTGCCTTTAGCTGAATTCGCCTACAACAATATTATCATTCGCATATTTGGTATGGCGCCTTTCGAGGCATTGTATGGTAGAAAATGTAGATCTCCGATTTGCTGGGCAGAAAGTTAGAGATGGGCCTTTGCTTGGCCCGAGATTGTATATGAAACGACTGAGAAAGTAAACTGATACACAGAGCAGAAAACCGCACAGAGCTGACAGAAAAGTTATGCGGATGTCAGAAGACGAGACAGAGAATATGAGTGGGTGATCATGTTTTTGTGAAAGTGACACCGATGAAAAGGCCAGACTCGTTTTGAGAGTCAAGGGCAAGTTAGTGCAAGATATGTCGGACCGTATGAAATTATTGAGAAAATCAATCCGGTGGCGTATCAAGTTGCGCTTCCTCCTGAAATGGAGCATATGCATAATGTGTTCCATATTTGGGGATTGGTCATAGCCCCCTCACTATCTAATTTGTCTTTCAAAAGGACAAGAATTATATAAGTACTTTCAAAACCCCTGATATTTTAAAACTTGTTTATTTTACATATTATTACCCTTATATCTATCAGCTCTCCTATTAAGCATCTTCACTATGTATTTCAGAGTAAAATTTTTACTCTGTATGAAAGTAAAATTTTACACTCTGAAAACTAAAGTAAAATTTTACTCTGTAAAAAGTAATATTTTACTCTGTATAAAAGTAATATTTTCTCTGAATGAGAGTAAAATTTACACTCTGAAACTAAAAGTAAAATTTTACTCTGTATAAAAGTAAATTTTACTTTGAAAAATAAGTAAACTGTGAGACTCTGAAACTAAAAGTAAAATTTTACTCTGTATAAAAGTAAAATTTTACTCTGGTTCTGTCAAATGAAAAAAACAGAGCAATTGAACCAGAGTAAAATTTTACTCTGGTTCTATCAAATGAAATTTGATGTTTGCTCTGAAAAATCGATGGAACTTTGAGCTTTGAATCAGGCCTATAATCCTTGAATCAATCAATGTTTACTTTGAAAAACATTAAATCAGGCCTATAATCCTTGAATCAGGCCTATAATTTGAAAATTTCAGAGAAATCTCAATTTTTCATACCCCGGTTCTTCAGATTTTACAGATTTTTCAGATTTTTGAAACTTTGAGCTTTTAAAAATCTTGAGATTTTTCATACACACAGATTTTTCAGATTTTACTTTAAATCTTTGAGCTTTTGAGTTCGAATCAAATGATCGCCGAGACCGATCTATGCAATCATTCAAATCTCCAATCTTAAAGACTCAAAACACACACATATATATATAGATTACAGATCGGAATATGTAGATATATATATATATATATATATATTCGAATTCAAATCTCAAAACACATATATATTTGAATTCAAATCTCAAAACACACAAACACACACATATATATATATATATATATATATGTATCAGTGCGATTTGCAAGTTTTCCACAGCTCCGGCCATGGAGGAAGCTAGGGTTAGAAGAGAGAGACGAGAAAGAAGATGAACAGTTGAAGGAGAGTTGAAGGAGGAGAGTTGAGAAGATGCGGAGAGAGATCTTCGGAGCTTAGGAATGACGATCTGGAGCTTAGGAATGACGTTTGGGAATTATGTACATGAATTAGGAATGACGAGAGAGAAGATCAACGATCTGATTTATATACATAATTCATGTACATACATTGTATCTGTGAGGGTATAATAGTCTGATAAAATATTTAAATAATAAATTTTGTCCTTTATGCAAAACTTTATCATTATGAGGGGGTTTAGAAAGTATAATTTTTTTCTTAGTCCTTTTAACAATGAAAGGAAGGTAAATGGGGTTTATAGCCAAATTTCCCTCCATATTTCTATGTTGAGGGACTACCTCCGGGATCCTTTTCATGTGATAGAGCCGACCCGTGTAGTGCTAAGTGATGACTACACTTATGAAGAACGACCTATTTAGATCGTAAACAGACGGATCAAGAAGTTAAGGAATAAAGAGATCCCGTTAGTGAAAGTTGACTGGCAAAACCATGGTGGCGTGTATGCCACTTGGGAAAGAAAGACATGGCCAAGAGATATTCTGAACTGTTTCCACTGAATCCTGTTTTCTTCCAGAATGAAGGTAACTCGAGTTTAGAGGACTAAACTCTTTTTAAGGAGGGGAGACTGTAACAACCCTCACCACTACTTACCGATTAATTACTAATTACTGCTAAACTGAGACTGATTATGATTGGTAATTGAACTGATTGAAATACTGAACTGACCGACTGAAATCTGAAACTGATTGATTGACTGTATCTGTTTAAATGCATTTTCTATTTGTTGATTGTTAATTGATCTGTTCATGTCATTGTGTCTAAACTGCTAATTGACGGCCGAATCTGAAATCGATTGATGTTCTGTGTTAATTAGATTTTATGTGATTTTATGGTGTAATTATCTGAAAAGTGATTTAGTATGATTAAATTTGATTAAAATAAGCTAAATCGCATAGTTGGCTTTAATTACCAAATCGCCACCCTAGTGGGCCACTTGCTAGACACTTGTGAGGCTTAGTCATATGCATTGCTTATCAATTCTTCAGCCATTTTTGAGAGACACAACCGACCAAGAGTGAGAGAGTGAGAGAATTGAGTTCAAACTTGGAGATTTGCTTGAAATTGAAAGATTGAAGAGAGGATTGCAAAATTGAGCCTCCATACCTCTAATTCTAGACCTAAGGTAGTGTAATTACCCTCTTGTTTATGAATTGAGCTTGTTCTTGCATGTTTCATGTCAAATTTAGTGGATTGAGTCATAAAATAGCTTCATATGTTGATTTGAGTTAGAATTCATGCATGCATGTGTTTATCCTTGCATTGTGAGGTTTGATTTCATGGAAATCTTGCATGCATGTTCATGTTTATGTTATAGACCATGATTTCATCTTGATTTTGTAAGAATGAGCTCATTTGAGCAAGCATTGAAGCTTTAAATTGGTTTAAATTCATGCATGTCATGTTTGAAATTATGTTCATGAAATGTTGTTTGAAATTGGATTTAATTGAACTACCCTTGGACTTTGATTTCTCAAATTAAGCTTTGAATCATGTAATATTATGGGTTTTGATGTGTTTTTCCAAAAAATGGCCTAAGGGGATCGATTTTGTTGCATCAAGGTTGAGTTTTGAACTTGGGACTCAAACCTGGATTTTCCAGATTTTTGACTCCCGCTCGAGCGGGGGAAGTTGCGCTCGAGCGGGGAAATCGAGCTCCCAGCATCTTGCATGTTTTACAGTCCGCTCGAGCGGAGGATTACACGCTCGAGCGGAGGCTTGTGTCTCACGCTCGAGCGAGGGTCGAGCGCCCGTCGAGCGTGAATTTTGAGCATCCAGTATTTTCACTGTAGCATGCAGTCCGTTCGAGCGACGGAAGTCACGCTCGAGCGGAGCTCCTTTGTCTGCATATCCGCTCGAGCGTAGAAATCTACGCTCGAGCGAGACCCCTATTTTCTGAAAATTCTGAAACTGTTTTCTGAGTGCATCTTTGCATCCTCATCCCATCCTAGGCATTCTTAGGCCTAGTTTAAGGCATCTTAATAAGGATATAGATGTAGAACCACACCGAGTCTAAGTAGGGACTAAGTCTTTGATTCCCGAATGTGTAACTTAGTGTGTGTTCATTCTGTCACTGTATAGGGTTGACGACTGGAGACGCGCTCTAGTTTTACTGTAGCCCAGAACTCTGTGAGTAACAATTGTGTAAAGATATGTTCAACTGAGAATGTTTTCTGACTGTTTAACTGAACTGTTTTCTGAACTGTTACTGTTAATCGAATGAATGTATGTCCTATATTCTGAACTGTATTGTGGCATCCTTAGCAACTACTGTTTACTGTTACTGTTACAGAGATCTCTGTCGGTTCCCTTGTTGGAACGCGCTACTGTTTACTGATTGATGGCTATCATTGACTGTTCGGTCTTTCAAGACCTACTGTACTGTTCGGTCTTTTTCTTTTAGACCTACTGTTTACTGTACTGCTATGCTAAGGGATGTACCACATATGACTTTCACTGTACTGAACAACTGATATACTAATTGAAACGACTGTTTTCAATACTGAAGGACATTCATTCTAAACCTCTTTACGCATTATGTTATTCACTGGGCTTTAGCTCACTGCTCATATATATATGTAGCTGTACAGGCACCAGACCGTGGCTAGAAGCGTCGGGGTAACTCAAGTTTTGTCAAGCCAACCACTGTGCCTCACTATGAGGTTTCGAGCCTGTCAAGTTATGGCTTAGGGGTGTTTTTAGTTCCCCTGTCTGTCCCTGTATCTGTTTTGTATATTTTTAGACTGATAGCACTGTACTGTACTGTTTAATAGGGATTTGGTCCATGTTCTGAATGATTGTAAATATCGTGCATACTGTTCTGTACTAAGTATATATATATATGAAAAGTCTTTTTGCATACAGACTGTCACAGCTCATTGGACATTGTTTATTTACTGTATTGACTTCCGCCATGCCCTTGTACTCTGTATTACTGTCTTACTGTTAAGCAGGCCTTCAGTAATCTCGGATTACTGGCCGGTTACGGTACTAAACCCATAGGGGCGAGTTTGGTCGTGACAGTGAGCATACGCCGAGTATTACGTATTTTGACTCTCCCAGGTTCGACTATTCGGAATCTCTATGACTCCCAATATTCGGCCCCCACATCTGTATTAAATCATTGCTACGTATTTTTTCTTTTTCTTTTTCGTTTTTTTATAAGGCTGTCATTTGTTATAGTATTTCTTCAATCCCATCTTAAATTCTCTCTTTGAAATTTTTGTTTTTTAATAATAAAATTTAGAACAAATTTCTTATTAAATTTGTTTTCTCGGTACTTATTTTGTTGAAAGATCGAGACGAGTAAAACTTTAATATGATATAAATTAATAAACATTATACAAAAATGGTAGGGAAGTACTACATATTTGTCGATATCTCTCTGTTATTATTAGTTGATTAGATTATATTATCAATTTTGACTCCATATAATTTAAGTCAATGTCTATGACTTTAGTTGCATTCGATCATTTTTTTATTGAGTAACATATATAATTTTTTTTGTTGGTATATAATGAATAAGTTATCATTTATTATATTTCTTTAAGAACAATTCAAATAATTTGTCATTATTTTTTTAATAAATAAAATGGATTAAAACTATTTTCTTATATAATTTTTATAATCTTACGAAATTCTTATCTTGATTTAAGCTTTTTAAATGTTATAGGAACTATGCAAGTATTATTCAAGTTATGGAGAAAATGATTATGGAGAATGATTTATATGCATGTGTCATTGATAGAGGAAATCAAGATAGAGAGTTGCTAACATGATCAATTAATGATTTATTTGAGAAGTTTTTTTTATGAGTAGAGTAACAAACTTAGATTAATTTTTTTAAAAAACTACTTAGAAATTATAATTAAAAATTAATATTTATTCATAATTTAGTCTCACAATAATAATATAAACCACTGATTTAAAAGTCTAAGTAAATTTATGATAATTTTTCTGAGTTTATAGAATTTCTTTCTTTTAATACTTTTTTTTTTTTTGATACTTTAGATTGATACAAGTTATTTATGTTATCAAGTGATTGTGATACTATTATCCTCAACAATCTTTATAATTAACAATTTTTTATGCATATCAAATTTTATTGTAAAATTTTGTGGATTAATTATGGTTAACATCTACCAGGATGACTTAATATCATGACTTGCCGCTATTAAAACATAATTCAAAATTAGAATAATTTATTTATCACACAAAATGTATATAGTCTATTTTCCGTGCATAGCACAGATTACCACTAGTCATCTAATAGATGGTTGTATTTGTTGTTAACAGATATTTTTGGATGGTTATTATGTAATAGATGGTTATTAGGTTTTTAATGTGTAATTGATATGTTTAATATATGTAATGTTTTTGTTTTGGATTTTTTATTTAATAGATTGGTTTAATAATACATCAAAATTATTGCCATATTTGACATTTGAAAAAAAAAGAAACTAATTTAAATAAAAAAGCATTATTTTAAAAAATTATTTCCATTCTCCCAAAAGATAAAATTATATAAAAATAATGTGTTTTAAAAATTTTTCACCAACTTAATTTTTAGTTTCTTAGATATTTTTCTGAAAATAGATTATGAAAACCAAATTAAATAGAACTTTATTTTCTTAGATATTTTTGAATATTATTCATTAAAAAAGCCATTACATTTTAAACAACATATAACTTAACCAATACAAAATAAGTTTTATGATGATTTTACCTTTGAAATGGACCATTTGTAAAAAAAAAAAAAAATATTTTTTATTATTTTTATTTGAAATGAAATTCAAAATTTAATATTAAAATGTATGAGAACTGAAAAGTTAGGACACACAAACCCCAAACTAACAGGAGTCTTTAGTGTAATTCCCCATTCTTTTTTCCTTCCATTTTCTCAGTACCCAAACAGACTATGCTCAGAAACCTCGCTTCACTCGCATTCACATTCCGCTGATTGGATCGAAGTTTTTTTTTTTTTTTTTTTAACATGTAATTTTGATTATAGAAATTTTAATGCTAGTCTGCTCCTATTGTTTATTATATTTATTATTATTATTTATTATTATTATTATTATTTTTTTTTTTTATTGTGTGTGTGGGGGGGGTGGTTTTAAATAATAATAGAATAAAGCTTGGGAGCTCGAAACCGAGCTCCCCGAATCCCCCGAAATTCAGGAGGGAGGGAGGGAGGGAGGAGAGGAGAGAGAGAGAGAGAAGAGGGAGAAAGAGAGATCGGGGAAGAGGAGGAAGAGAAGAGAGGGGAAGAAGCTCGTCGCCCGGCGTCGCCTCTCGTTGTCCGGCGTCGCCTCGCCTCCTCCCCGCCTCCGGCAGCTCCTCCTCCGCCTCCAGCCCTAGTTTGTTGGCCCCCTCCCCTCCCCCTCCCCTCCCCCCCTCCCCTCCCCTCCTTCTCTTCCTCCCCTCCCCCTCCCCTCCCCCTCTCCCTCTCCTCTTCTTCTCTTCTCTTCTTCTCTCCTCCTTCTGTGTTCTCTCGTCTAAAATGGAAAAAAAAAAAAAAAAAATTCACGAAACGACGTCGTTTCGTGAATTTCGGGGGATTCGGGGAAGGGATTCGAGCTACCAATCACAAACTGATAATAATAACACATATGTTATACATCTTTGTGAAAATGCATAGGTCATTTCGTTGCTTTCGCCCTGGTTTGGCAAATTATTTGGATTAAATAATCGCCAAAAGATTAAAAAAAAATTTAAAAAATCAAAAATTTAAAAAGTCAATAAAAAGTTTGTCATTTCAAAGTTAAAAAGTCAAAAAAGTAAAAAAAAAAAAAATAAACAAATAAAAAAGTCCCAAGCTAAAAATAAAAAAATTAAAAAGTCAACTAAAAAAGTCATTGCCAAACGACTCCTTCGTATGTTGGACATCAACTCATCATTCGAGTTGATTGATGAAAGAAAAATGAAAATGTTAAGGACTCCAAATGTTTTATTAAATATTTTATCAAATATTTTATATGAGTGTGAGACTTACACACTATGTAAGTTCTATGTAAATTCCATAATCATGTGAAATATTTAATAAAATATTTGTTAAAATATTTAGAACCCCTAACATTATTGTTGATGAAATTACTCAGAGAGGGACGAGGTTGAAATTATCAGTTTTGTCCTAGCTGACTTGATTAAAGTTTAGTAATTTAGTTTGGTTCACAGACCTTTTAATCATTAAGGTCCATTTTGAATCTTACTTTTTAGATGCCTTCTGTGCTTGGTGTCTTATTTTCCATTGGTTCATGCGGAATCTACTATAAATTGTGATGATTTGATGAGCACATATTTGTTATGCATTGCGTGGATTGTTGTTTCTCTGTAGTTATTAGAGCTGTAAACGAGCCGAGTCCGGTAGAGTCGAATTTTAATAAGTTTAGTTTTATTTATTAAAATTTTAACGAGTTTGAGGTCGACCTTGAGCTAGAGTTGAATAAAAATTTAACGAACCAAGCTCGAGCCGAGTTGGCTTAGGCTCAACTCGAGCTCGAGCCTGTTCACGAGCCTTAACGAGCCAAAAAATTTATAAATTCATACTTAAATGTGAGACTAAAGTTACAATTAAAACTTTGATTATACAATTATATATACAATATATATAAACATACTAAAAAAAAGTCCATATTTCACTAAAATAATAATATCTACTACCACTATTATCTAAATGTACTATCTATAGTTAACTATTATTTACATTTATATTTTTTAAATATATAAATAGCACATTTCTCTTATTTTTTATACATATTTATATATTATTTAATATATAAATAATAAATGTTAAATGAGCCAGCTAACGAGCCGAGCTTACGAGCCGAGCTTTAGAATATTTGGGCTTGTTTATTAAAAATTTAATGAGCTTGAGCTCGAACTCGAACACAAAAAAAAAATTAATGAACTGAGTTCGAACGAGCTCTTACTGAACCGAGTTCGAACCTGTTCACGAACGGCTTTGTTCATTTGCAGCCCTAATAGTCATAACTTGAATAAAGTATGGCTTCTGGCTGGAGGGGAAAATTTGTTGAGTGGGTTGAAGTATTTGATTTTATCATGATATAATTTTGTTGGCATTAAAATTTATTTTCTCTATTGAACAAGCGTAACAAATAGAGAGTTGATCCAGTGAATGCTAGGGGTAAAGACCACAAATTTGTAGTGGAATGAGAGTCTCAAAATGCAGAATAGGTGACAAGAGCAAAATAGCCAAAGGAGCAGATGTGGCAAGTGCAGTTTTTTTTGTCGATTCATCTGATAGTGCAGTGGGATGTGGCCAAACTTGGCCCAAGTGTCAAGCCATGAAGTTAGGCATGTAAGTGATGGAGGGCATACGATTCGTTTGTAAGAGAAAGATAAGGCTGCAACAGAGAAGCAGTTACCAGCGGTTATGGAGATCATGGGCAGTTATGCAAGAAGTGGAGGTAATTTGCTCCATGGTGGGACATGTGTTAACAAGCAAGTAGTAGGGTCAGTAGCATAAAGGCTGGAAATTCAAAGGAGAAAAGGTCTTCAACAAAATTCACAACCCATGTGGAATTAGGAGTAACTTAACTTAGATAGCAGTAGCTTTTGTATTTAGGAGTATTTTGTTTGTAATTCAGCCTCTGTGGCCAAGTTTTTATATGTCGATCATTATGCACATTGAACTTGTAATTTAATTCTCGTAATTAAGTGGCAAGTTTACTTGTTCTTCAATCAAATTTCAGTTTATTCACACTTGTTTCTTCACATTACAACCTCCAAAGAAGTCCTTGAAATTGTCAAGGCATAGGACACCAACCATAATTGCTTGATCTATTGCTGTTTGTGAAATTTTGGTCATTCTGTTGAATCTTCTCTGCCGATTTGACCCAAACCAGATTTTTGCTAACATATTTTGGCACGCCTAGTGGGACTTGTCTAATTTGGTGTGATGGCTAGGAAGAAACAAAACGAAGTCTGTGAAGACCCTGAGAAAAGGGTTGAAGATGGAGAAGAGTTGGATGGTGGACTCGAAGGAGTGCAAGACAACCTAGGTGATGGCCATTTAGTGGCCAGACAGGAGATAGGTCAAGGAAATGGCCAAAATATGGCCAAAACTGGCCAATTTAGTTGTCCTCTTGCTGATCCAAGAAGGGCTCTTTTACTGCATACTTAGTAAGCAATTGTTTTTGTGTCTGCATATGAGAATCTAGTGATGGTAGATGACTTGTTGGCTTTGTTTGAGAAGGTTAACATTAAGCCCAACCAATCAAGAAGGGTAGAAGAAAGCCTCAGGTAAATAAAGCACAATTCGTGCCTCCTGTAATTTCTCAACAACATGCAAATGTAAATGAACCTGTATCATTCTACAGACCTCCCACACTCCAAGAGAGATATAATGAGGGAATTACTATAAATCCTGTGTTTGAAAGGGAATACCTCGCAAACTCAGCGTTTAGTCACAACTTAAATGATATGGTAATGAGACCAGGAGGGCAACTAAGGCCATAAATGTATGGTACTCATGTATTTGATGGGTCTGTAGCCGGTTATCAGGCTATGGCAGAATAGAGAAATAGGCCAATTAATCGGGTAAGGCCTCAGAATATACGAGATCATGCCGTGCAATAACCATATTATGAGCCTAACATGATGCATCCAAGGCCTAGAAGGCTTAGCCCCCATTTTCCTTGCTTTCAACCAGAAATTCAAGGAGGGGGACGACAACAGCAATACTTAGACCCTCAGATTAATAATAGGCAGCAAATAATGAACATCATACAAGAAATATATGGTCTAGGCCTGAGAAGGCCAGATAGGCCAATGTTCAGGAGTCCTTACCCTTCACGGGTAGAAATAACCCCCATTTCAAAAAATTATAGATTCCTGAGTTTACTTTGTTTACAGGGGAAGAGAGACAATCAACCATAGAACATGTAGGTAGGTTCATACCCCAATGTGGAGAACCTGGCTATGATGACAATTTAAAATTAAAACTCTTTCCTCATTATCTGCTAAAGTGGCATTTACATGGTTTATTAACTTGCCAGAAAATTCTGTTCATACTTGGCAAGAAATGGAGAATCAGTTTCATGCTCAGTTTTTTAGAACCGAGCCTAAGGTGAAAATGGTGGATTTGTCAAAATTTAAACAAAGACAAGGAGAGAGTGCAGAGTAGTACATCGACAGGTTTAAGAAAGCAAAAAACAGATTTCGTGTGTACATGCTGAAATAGAAATCATAAGATTAGCTCAGAATGTTTTAGATTTTGAACTTAGGAAAAAGTTTGAAAGCATGATGTTTAAAGACTTATTTGAGTTGTTTTCAAGGGCAACCAGCTATGAGGCCATTCTCAGAGAAGAGCAGAAGAGAAATGCAGCCTCACTAGGGACTTATTACCAAAAGGTTGAGTTTGATATGGATATTGACATAGATGTTGCTCAAGTGATAGGTAAAAAGCTTGGTTTGTGAAACATTAAGGAAAGTTGACAAGCCTGTGAGCATGTTAGCAACACAGCCAGCCAAAAAGAATATGGCTGTATCACATAGGCAGTACTCTTTTGACTTATCAAAAACAGATGCATTATTTGATGAGTTGTTAGCAAACAAATTTTTAACTTTGACTCCTGGCCACAACATTCCCAGAGAAAAGGATAGGGTTGGCAAGGAGTATTGTAAGTGGCATAACTCTTTTAGGCATTCCACTAATAATTATGTTATATTTCGAAATTGTGTGCAGGATTTAATTCAGAAAGGAATACTAAAGTATGCTGAAAAAGATAAAGGGGTCATGGCAATTGATATTGTTCCATTTCAAATATGATGGAGATCAACATGGTATCAACTGACTTCCAGTCATTGATCAAAAGAAGAAGGATAAGAACCCAAGTTCTCTTGGTGAAATTAAAAAAGCTCCACAAAGAGAGGATGAAGAAAATGACAAAAGAAGCAAAAGGAAAAAGAGTTCAAGGAGAGCCTAGTGAGAGGTTCATTTGTTTCTGATGTGGTAGGAGAAAGAAAGAGCTAAGGCCATTGTGATTGATGGAATTGAAAAAATTGGAAAGAATGTTGGCCTGAGGTTCAACACCATGAGTAGTGGTGATCTGCAGATTTTTGACAATGATTGTTTGTTCTATGATGAGACAGACCTAGGGATATTTGGTCCTGCAGAGAACTATGGGAAGGATGATGCTCCATTCTTGTTCCAAGGGGCTTCTGTTCATCTATGCTTTGGTGGGTCAAGTAACGTAAGGCTATGCTCAAATAACAAAAGGGTCCTAAGCCCTATGGAAATCCCAAGATACTAACTAGGCCATATATTGGCCAGCAACAGTAGTTTGATGCACCACATAATTGCCATCAACAGACTGGAAGGCCATATGGAGGGCAGCAACAGTTTGTGAGACCATTTGGGGACTTCAACAGCAATATTGTGGCCCAAGAATGAGGCCAGATATGTACTAGTTCAACCAAGGATGGTAAAACCTCCAGTACCATCCCATCTAGGATGGTAAGGAGTGTTTAATCCGAAGTTTCTTATGACTGGTTGGAGACCAATGGGAGAAACAAGAACTTAGAAAAGGAGGGAACAAAGAAAGTTCCATGCCATGATGTCTACAGCTGGGGAGGATAAGCCAGCTGAAGACAAGATTTAGTATGGACTAGAAACGGATTGGTTCTGTTATTGAGAAAAGGAAGTGAAGGGTTCAACTTCTAGAGTTCATCCAGTACAACCAGTTCAGATTTTAAAAAGGAAAATAGAGCCAGAAAAGACAGATGACAGACCTGTTGGGAAGCTTTTTGAAAAGGCTTTGTTGAGACAGAAATTGAAAGAGCTGGATAAGGATTTAATGTTGATGAAGATGACACCAATGAGAAAGATGTGGCAATGAAAGGAGTTCAGGACCAGGAAATGGCCATTGATAACATGAATGGTGATGAAGGAGTTAGAGAAGATGAAGTCAAGTTAGATAGTTCTGGTGGTGACTTTGGGGAGAAGCTAGTTGCTGTTCATTTTGGTCCTTTACCTCCATCTAAGGAGTGTAATATGATTATGGCTATTTCTCATAGGTTCTAGGCCAAGCCTGACTAACTAGATGAGTTGGCAGGAGATGTGGAAGGCTTGACTGAGACTGTGGTTCAAATAGCAATGACTGAGACACAGCCAAGCTACCAAGATCAATTGAGATAGTAAGGTCTGTCGATGGAGAGAAGTTGTGCAACAAAAGCCAGAAGACAAGCTTATCAGGCATCTAAGGCCTTTATATGTCAGGGCTTATCTTGATGGAGTGCCAGTGGAAAGGGTGTTGGTTGATAATGGAGCTATTGTCAACATTCTTCCTTCTAGGACATTGAAAGCTATTGGGAAATCTGTCGATGACTTGCTTCCTACTGATGTGAATATAAGTAATTTCGCTGGTGGGTCATCTGAGGCTAAAGGAGTAGTGGCTTTACAGCTTCAAGTTGGTTCCAGGTTAATGGGAACAACTTTCTTTGTAATAGATTCCACCTCTAACTATAATGTACTACTAGTTAGAGATTGGATACACCTTAATGGTTGTGTACCCTCTTCTCTGCACCAGGCACTGATCTTTTTAGCTAGTGGTGGTCAAGGTGAAAAGGGACGAATGGAAGTTTACAGGACAGATGCAAATCCTTTTGTTGTTGATGTTAACAACATAGAATCTGTGTTGTATGATAAGGATTTGGGTCCAGTTGTGATTGATGAGGAAGAGATTAAGTCCCAGGGGAAGAGTTTGACTAATGATGAGTTCAAGGCCTTCATTGAGGAAGGTTTCAAGCAAATAGGCCAAGAATTGGCCAAGCCAAGCCTGATGTAGAAGCATAAAAGGCTTGTGATAGAAGAGGTTACTGAAGATCAAGAGTAATGCAGGCACAAGTGATAGAAGAAGACAAGTTGGATGAGACAGCTATTGTAATTAGATCTACTTTTTCTAGTCTTTTTTATTTTTATTTTTTATTTCTTCTTTGAAAGTAAGTTTAGCCCTAAGTGTTTGCCCAATTGTTCCTGGGCAGAATATGCTATCGACAGTAGCCCTCTAAGTTATAAAGAGGTGTAACTGGAGCATTTGAAGGCTGCTCCTGCCAAGCTTGATGACCTCAAGGCAAATGTGCAGAATCCTTTAGAGGAGTATAACTTAGGAAGTAAGGCTTGTAAGAGACCCATCTATGTAAATGTTAATCTATCTAATGAATGTAAGAGCAAGCTAGTTGGTTTGCTTTCTGAGTATATGGATTACTTTGCATGGAATTATGAAGAAATGCCTGGATTGGATAGAGCATTGATAGAGCATAGGCTCCCAATTAAAACAAATTTCCTTCTTCATAAACAACCCCCAAGGAGGATGACCAATGAAGTCACCTAATTGGTCAAGGAGGAAATTGAAAGGTTGCTCAAAACAGGTTTCATTAGAACAACCAAGTATGTTGAGTGGCTGTCTAATATTGTCCTTGTTATGAAGAAAAATGATAAGTTAAGAGCGTGCATAGACTTTAGAAACCTAAATCTAGCAACTCTTAAGGATGAATATCCCACGCTAGTGGCTGACTTGTTAGTAGATTCAACAGTCAAGAGCACGATTTTGTCCTTTATGGATGGTCATGCTGGGTATAATTAGATTTTTATTAACCCAGAGGATACACATAAGACAACTTTCAGGTGTCCTGGTACTTTGGGGACATTTGAATGGGTAGTCATGCCTTTTAGATTAAAGAATGCAGGAGCAATATACCAGAGGGCAAAGAATTTCATTTTCCATGATTTGATTGGAAAATACTTAGAAGTCTACATAGATGATGTAGCCATCAAATCTAACAGTTTTGATAAGCATTTGAAACATTTGTAGCAGACATTTCAAAGAATGAGAACCTACAAACTCAAAATGAACCCCTTAAAGTGTGCATTTGGGGTATCTGTTGGAAATTTTCTAGGCTTCGTAGTACACCACAAAGGGATAGAAGTGGATGCTAATAAGGCCAAGACAATTTTGAAAGCAAAACCTCTAACTAATAAAAAAGAGTTGCAAAGTTTCCTTGGAAAAATAATTTTTTTAAGGAGATTCATAGCTAATCTGGCTAAGAAAACTTTCGCTTTTTCTCCTTTATTAAAAATCAAGTTAGAAAATGAGTTTAAATGGGAGGAATGCCATCAAGAAGCTTTTGAGTTGCTCAAAAGATATTTGGCAAGTCCTCCAGTGCTTATGCCCTTAGTGGCAAGTAAGCCATTGAAGTTGTACATTTCAGCTTTTGACTTGTCGATTGACTGTTTATTGGCTCAAGAAAATGATATGGGTCATGAACAAGCCATATATTACCTAAGTAAGAGGTTAAATGATGTTGAGACCTGATATAATTCTGTCGAAAAGCTATGTTTAGCACTTTCCTTTGCAGCCATTAAATTGAGGCATTATACGTTGCCCACAGAAGTGTTTGTGATAGCCCAAACAAATGTTATTAAATACATGTTGTCTAAGCCAATCTTGAGTGGAAGACAAGGCAAATGAATATTAGCATTAATTGAATATTGTCTCAAATATGTGCCGCAAAAAGCAGTAAAAGGACAAGCCTTGGCTGATTTACTAATGGAATGCCTTTGTACATCTGTCGATTTAGACTTATATGAAGTTAATATGGTAGAGAATGAACCTTGGAAGTTGATGTTTGATGGTTCAAAGACAGATGAAGCAGCTAGAGTAGGTATTATGTTGATTGCACCAAACAAGCAAATGTACCAATTTGCATATTAGTTAGAAGCATAACATATTCAGTCTTGTAATCAAGCTGAGTATGAAGCCTTGATAATTGGCCTAGAGTTGGCCATAGAATTCAAAATTAGAAGCCTTCAGGTTTTTAGGATTCACAGTTGGTTATTAAACAAGTCTTGGGTGAGTTCAAGTGTGTAAGTGGTGCTCTAGAGGAGTATCTAACTGAGGTCAAATGGTTAATCAGTTTCTTTGACCATGTCACATTCACATATAGATATAAGTTAAAGAATAAAGAGGCCAATGAGATGGCTCAAGCAGCTTTTGGTTTAAAAATTCCTATGGGAGCTCAAGAAAGGGTGGTTCAAATTAAGAGAAGAAACTTTTTTGCACTTAGGAATAGGTGTAGAAATTTCTTGCCTATTTCCACTTTGGATGTAACAGAGGAAGATTGGACATTTCCTTTAATAAAGTACCTATTGAATCCTAGTGAAGGAAATGATAGGCAAATAAGATATCAAGTCCTAAATTATGTTATCATGGGAGATGATTTATTTAGGAAGGCTCATGATGGTTTGACTTTGCTTTGTATTGGTAAGCTAGACCAAATGAAAGCTATGGTTGAAGCACATGAAGGAATTTGCGAGGCCCATCAGGCTGGTGATAAGATGAGATGGTTGATTAACAGGTATGGTTACTTTTGGCTATCTATTAGAAAAGATTGCATAATGTATGCAAAAGGATGTCAGAGTTACCAGAAACATGGCAATATTCAAAGAGTACCAGCTACAAACCTTCATTCAGTTATAAAGCCTTGGCCTTTTAGAGATGGGAAATGGGCTTAATTGGGCAAATTTTCCTAGCGTCTTCAAAAACACATTCTTACCTATTGGTGGCCACTGATTACTTTACCAAATGGGTAGAAGCACTGCCCTTAAAAGTGGTGACACAGACTCAAGTCATTGAGTTCCTAAAAAAAAATGTGATTCATAGGTTTGGTTTACCCCAATCCATTACTGTCGATCAAGGCACGGTGTTCAATGGGGATGGGATTAAGGGGTTTGCCATAGAATATGGCATTCAGGTATTAAATTCCTCACCCTAATATGCTCTGGCAAATGGGTAAGCTGAGGCAACAAACAAGATTGCCAATAATACTTTAGAAATGATGATTGAGGATAACCCTAGGGATTGGCATAATCTCTTGTCAAAAGTACTTTGGACTTACAGAAACTCAAAAAGAAATAGCACAAGTACAACTCCATATGAGTTGGTGTATGGACATGATGCTGTGTTGCCCCTAGAAGTAACAGTGAGGTCTAATCGATTGGTTAGACATTTAGATATCCCTATGGATGAATATATTGAAGCTATGTTGATTGAGTTGCAAGACTTAGATGAAAAGGGATTATGGCCTTCAATCACTTGATAGCTTAGAAAAAGAAAGTTGAGAGAAATTATAACAAGAAAGTAAAACGTTAAGTGTTTTCTGAAGGAGAGTTGGTGTGGAAAACCATTTTACCAATTGGCTTAAAAGGCCCAGAATATGGCAAGTGGTCCCCAAATTGGGAAGGTCCATTTAAAATATACAAGGTCCTTAGAGGAGGAGCTTATCACCTTGCCTCTTTAGAAGGTGAGCCACACAGAAGGGTCATTAATGGCAAGTACCTAAAGAAATATTATCCAACTATGTGGGAATGCATGAATAAATTATAAAAGCATGAAAATGAGCATATGCGACAAGCCAGGAAAAGCTAGAGTAAATATGATAGATCTTTCATTAAAGATTGTGTCAAGAGCACAATCAAGATAATTACATTTGGCCTTAGCTTTTTGAAAGTACATTAAAAGCCTACTCTAGGCTTGAAGGGCAGTTTAGTGCTTAATTTTATTTTGCCTAAGTCTAGCTTGGGCTTGTTTGATGGCAGGTGGGCCACCTTCTTCTTGAACAAGAAGGTTTGGAATTTGTTGGGAAATGTTGGCTTGTTGTTATTCAGTAGTAGCTTTTTGAGCTCTCACATGTGCCAGTTGAGCCTCCAATTGAGCCTCTTCTGTTGTGAGGATGGCAAGTTGAGTAATGAGGGCTTGTGATCGGGTAGAGGCCTCAATCAGAGCATTGATTGCTTTTCTCACTTGATCCACTTGGGTTTCAATGGTTTTTGGTTCAGCGTGAAATCGGTTGATAGCCATTAAGTGCCGTGGAAGCTCTAAGAGGAAGTTTGGAAAGTCTGCACTTGGTCAGGGTCAAAAAGTTGAGGCATCAGAGGTGCAATGGCTTCCAAACAGTCAGTCAAAGTTGTAGTATAAAAAAGAGCTAAATCATCCAAAGGTTGACCAAGTATGGTGAAGAATTGGCCTATCATTTGCTGTTCTTCATTAGACAGTTGCTTCAATCTTCTTTCGACAGTCAGGTTGGCAATAGTTTGCTGAACAACAGAGATGCCCAAAAGTAAGACTTGAAGAGGAGTAACTCTGGGCTGTTGCAATAGAGAGTTTAAGTCAGTAACTATTTCAAATTATGAGAAAAATGAACAACTTGAGAATGTGTTACCTCTGTTGAAGGCATAGTAGAAGTTTTAGTGTTGGGCAAGATGAAAGTGGCCAATACTTCTCTTGAGGGACTTTGAGATGGTGTGGTTTGTACCCCCATGTCAGTAGTGACTAAGTTATAAGTGGATATACCAGTCTGTCAGAGTAATCAAAAGCATGATGAAGTTGTAATCAAAAGTCTGCTGAGGCAAAGGAGATAAAGGATAAGATAAA
Organism: Camellia japonica; assembly: GCA_030407325.1. Taxonomy (NCBI): domain Eukaryota; kingdom Viridiplantae; phylum Streptophyta; class Magnoliopsida; order Ericales; family Theaceae; genus Camellia; species Camellia japonica. The sequence continues at coordinate 92,671,363 of JAPPVO010000019.1, read as the reverse complement.
CACTTGCATAGAAAATGCTACCTGTGAAGGAGCTACTTGCACTTCAGAAATGGTTATAGCAAGGGCATTGGTGATAGATACTCTAACAGGACTAGAGTTGTAGGAGGTTTGAACTCCCATGTCCATGGTGATTGGTTTAGACAAAATTGAGGTCCATTCACTCATAGGAATTTTAATTTGGAATGATAAGGGGGACACCAACTGCTGAAGGTAGATGGAATGAAGGTACTTCCTTCCTCGATTGTTGTATAGAGGTAGAGAGAGATTGAACAAGTTTGCTGAAAGGTTGCGTAATTCCCTCATGAGGAGTCCTCATGTCACTTGAAGATGACTCATTATCTAGGACCTTAGTGTTAGCTCTGTCAACCTCATTCCCTTGATTATAAGGTTGAAAATGGTCATCTTGATGGATGACATCATTTTACTCACGGACAGGTGAAATTCTGTCGACAGGGGATGTATAGTTATCAGGGTTTCCAGTTAAGTCAATTGGTGTCTCTCTGGCATGCCCAGGGGCTTCTGATTTTTCTGAGGAAGAGGCCACACCAGAAAAATTGATGACTTCATTTGTTCCATGGCGTACCCCTCTAAGACGGAAGCCATTAAATCCTCTAAAGCTATCCTCTGAGGATTGTCAGACAAAAGCTAAGCCAATTCAGGGGCCAATTCTCTTAGGCTTGCTCTTTCTTGACTAGTCTGCTCTCTATGGTGGAGAGGTTGATGCTCTAAGTTTGTTTGAGAAGAGGGCAAGTTGGTTTGATTCTCAGGCAAAAAAGAGGGCAGATTGGTTTGGTTTTCAGGCAATTCTTCATGAGAGGAATGAGATACAACTAGAGAGAGAAGTTTTCTCCTCCTATATGTCTGAAAAGAAGAAAAATCAATAAAGGGTCAGTAAATTAAACATGATATATAGTGGTTTAGCAAGGTTTGAATGAAATCTATACCATTATAGGTGGGGAGAAAGAATTGCTAGGAGAGGAAGGGATTGGTGCAGCTGGAGTTGTAGTTGGGAATGAGCTGGTTGTTCTTGTTTTCTTTTGGACCTCCTTTCAAGAATAGCACCACTCTCCAATTGAGACTGAGAGGAAAGAATCTCTTGAATTTCTTTCTGTTTTTTCTTAGTTCGTTGTTCAATTTCAACACCTTGGTTATAAGGTATGAACCCTACATAGCTGGTGGTATTTAAAGGGTTACCTTTGGACTTTTTTGGTGGGTTCATTGGAGCCTTGCCTTTGTTCTTAGGGAATAGAACAGCCTGGGTAGGCATCTCTATAGCTAGAGGAGTGGTCTTGATAAGTGACTTGTCTGCATGAAGGAAATATGGCAAATCAGTACCATTACACACCCAAGGAAAGCAATTTTAATAACAGATATAAGGGAAAAGGAAGCACAAGTGTTTACCAATGCTCATTTCTACTCCTTACCTTTGTCAGGGTGCACATTTCAAAGACAGACTTCAAGTTCCTTGTCAAAGATCAGTGCACTCATAAGAAACCACCATTATTTGAATCTTGTGGTAAGGTAGGGTGTGGTGTTGCAGTAGTAAAAGCTAAATTGGTCAAATAACTTCTGATTCTCAGCTAAGAGAGTCTCTACATTTGAATGATCTTTAAATTGAAGTCTAGCCCCAACTTGTTCATGAATTGTGGAATGGAAATAAGGCCAAGGAACGGCTTGATACAGACCCATTTGCCTGGCCTATTGGCAAGGGTTGTAGCTCTCAAAGCTGTAGTTTGAGAGTCTACTGGTGAAGATAGACCCTCCCACTAGAATATATCTAGGAGTAAGGATTTGAGCCCAAAATCTTTTTTGTTTTTGTCTCCAGTCATTATCTAGGATATGGGGCTCATCATAAATATATGTGAATCTGGATGAAGTAAAATAAAAGTGTTGGAAGGGAATAAAAAGTTGGGGATCCCTGTCGATAAATAGTTCAAAGAGAGTGGTAAACACTTTGGTGAAGGAATTGGAGGTAGCTAGTCTAAAGGAAAGGAAAAATTCAGCATAGCTTTCACATGGTGAGAGATATGGAGTTTGGGTGGTGGGCCTGATTTTAGGAAAATAGGCATAAAGCCAGGCTTGGAAAAGCCAGAAGGGGCCACAACAGTTATGATCAATTTCCTTATCAACTAAGGAAAAAAAGACCTCTGTACAGGGTGCCTAAAAAAAAAGGAGCAAATGCCAGTTCTATGCCTTTTTGAATGCAAGTGGCAAGAGCTAAGTATTCTTTGGTAATTTTAAACCCAAGGACACATAAGAAGTGTTGAGAAAGCCACAATAAGTAAAAAGTTGTTCTCTCTTCATCTATGGGTTCAAGACCAAACTATTGATATTTGGTTTGGAATTTTCCATAGCTAAGGTCGGTATCAAGTTTAATAGGTGTCTTGGGGGTTAAAAGTGCATTGATATGTTCGCCAGAAGTAGGAAGGCCAGTTAAATGTACGACATCAATGATGGTGGGAGAGATCATACCACATCTTAAGATGAGGGAGTTGCATGACAAAGACCAAAAGCAGGTGGCAACACTGATGGCCTATTTGTCCATGTCTAGGGCCAATGTGGATAGTCGGATGGTATCATAGATACCTAAAGCCCTCCAGAGATCAATGTCGTATACCATCATTTGCTGGACCCATAGCCTCCAGTTAGGGTTAGGTTTTTGCCATGAGCGTAAAGGGTTAGGACTTGAGTCCCAATGGTACCAAGCCAGCTTCGCCTTATGGAAAAGCATCACTTCAGTGTCTGCAATAGGGTAACAATGAGTAAGTTCATCAGGAATTGTTGCGGTGAAAGTAGGACCCAATTCCCCTTGTGCAGAGTGGTTGCTGCGTGGAATAATACAGCTATTGAAGATGTGTTGATGGAGTAACTGCTAGAACTCAGTTGGGAAACGTTGCACAGGTAAAGTTTCTATTTGTTTCTTTCCTTTGGTTTGAGCTCATTTGGGCACCATAGAAGTATGTGAGCAAAAATCTTTCAAAGTAGAAAGGTTGAGGAGTCAAAATACAGAGCAAAACAGAGGAAGTGAGAGTAGTGATGGTTCAAATTCTAGCATTCAAATAGCTTATGGTGGACCCTTCTGATTGAGCTTAGTCCTGTTACCGATAATTGGGCTTGTTACTAACAGTTGGGCCTATTTAATTTGTATTTTGGGTCAATTTTTAGCACCCGGGTTTTATTGTGGTATTTGGGCTTTGATATGTGGGTTTGTCTTTATGAGCCTAATTATTATAAATCGTCCAAGTATATAAGTGTCAAGACTTTAAATTGTTCTTTCTGATATTCATTCAAAACAAAAACATCTTTTTTATTTTGAATGAGGGGGGCATTGTTGGTACTAAAATTTATTTTCTCTGTCAAACAAGTGTAACAAAATACAGAGAGCTGATCCAGTGAATGCTAGGGATAAAGACCATGAATTTGTAGTGGAATGAGAGTCCCAGAATGCAGAACAGGTGACAAGAGCGAAGTAGCCAAAGGCGCAGATGTGGCAAGCGCAGTTTTCTCTGTCGATTTATCTAATAGTGTAGTGGGATGTGGCCAAACGTGGCCCAGGTGTTAAGCCATGAAGTTAGGCATGTAAGTGATGAAGGGCACACGATTCGTTTGCAAGAGAAAGAGAAGGCTACAGCAGAGAAGCAGTTATCAGCGGTTATGGAGATCATGGACAGTTATGCAAGAAGTGGAGGTAATTTGCTCCATGGTGGGACATGTGTCAGCAAGCAAGTAGCAGGGTCAGTAGCATAAAGGTTGGAAATTCAAAGGAGAAAAGGTCTTCAACAAAAGTCACAACCCATGTGAAATTAGGAGTAACTTAACTTAGATAGCAGTAGCTTTTGTACTTACTAGTATTTTGTTTGTAATTCAGCCTCTGTGGCCAAGTTTTCCTCCGTCGATTGTTATGCACATTGAACTTGTAATTTAATTCTTGTAATTAAGTGGCAAGTTTAGTTGTTCTTCAATCAAATTTCAGTTTATTTACACTTGTTTCTTCCCATTACAACCTCCAAAGACTTCCTTGAAACTGTTAATGCACAGAATACCAACCACAATTGCCTGATTTGTTGTTGTTTGTGAAATTTTGGTTATTCTGTTGAATCTCCTCTGTCGATTTGTCCTAAATTAGATTTTTGCTAACACTGGCACTAGGAGATTTGCAACTGTTGGCATCCTACATTAGTTGTGGACGGTATTAAGGATGGACTTATAAGACAATACTGGACACCTCCATTAAGGTGGCACCTTTTGTGATGAAACCCAAATGAGCAAACTTTTAAGGTTAGTTATTGGATTAAGCCATAGCAGATGATACTTCTAGGTGGGAGCAGACGAAGTCCAAGGTTGACTTATAAGACTACATAGGGGACACCTCTATTGAGTAGTGTAGACAGGCCCGCGGGGGACCTCGCTACAGCTCGGACTCGATTTGTTGTCACGGTTCTTAATCTTGAACCAAAGAGTCCAAATCTGGCAAATCGTTTTGAGAAAACAGATTTTTTGAAAGAAGTGCCAAACATGGACTGCTTTGCCAGATACAGAGTCGCCACCTAAATATTTTATTTTTGGAAAATTTAGGAAACCCTGACTCGGTGCCAAAGGCCACGTGTCCGTCATCACCAAAGTTGCCTCGGCTCGGGAACTTGGGTACGATTAGGGAAGGTCACTTCGTGAGCACCCCCGCTCGCCCGGTCAAAGACCGGCCTTTACTAACCATGATATCTTGTTTTGAAAACATTGTGTGTTCTTATTCCGGTTATTAGCCTAGATTACTATGTGATGCGCACAGCATACAAGTATAGACCGGGTCGCCTGAATTGGAACAAAACATTTCATGTTTGCTTTTGAAAGATGGTTTGCTACCCGCAGGTAGGCTTAAAATGTAGATTTGCCACCCTCAGGTGGGCTTAGAAAAGATGATTTTGCCACTATCTAGTGGGCTTAAAACAAACATTTGATGAATTGTTCCAATCCAAATAACCCAACCTTCACCCACAGGCATTCAGGCAGTTATATCACATAAGCAGTTAGCCTCATGGTAAGCATGCTATTCATGGCAGTCACTCACACGCATGCAAGGATGCTAAAGCATAAAAACTCACCGAGTACTCCAAGCCAAAACAGAAGCTCATTAGAAATCCATGCATGATCCTAGATACACAGAATTGCCTAATGCAACACATGCAAAGATGCAAACTATAGCAGGCTCGGCTATTCTAAACATGGCATATGGAATGCTACAGCTAACATGTATTCAATTTGGAATTGAAATACAAATGCAGTTAGTTATGATGTGCCGAGCCCGGTGCATGCAAGACAGATGAATGAATGCAATATGCTATCATGTTGTATGCTAATTGAAACATGCCCTAATATAACCATCATAAGCGGATAAATAAAAGGGAAGAAAGACGTGGGATTGGAAGACATGCATCACACTCACCCACACTTATTACAATTATGCCCTCGCGCAGAGGGTCCGAATAAATATACAGTCCCGAATAAAAGAATAGTACAGTCCAAATAATACAGTCCAAATATGTACAAATTCCTAATTAATTAACAAATTAACTAAGAAAACAATAAACTGGCATGCAAGCCAAGGACTGCCTTGATTCCGCTCCGGATGATGAATGATGCATGTCCGGGTTGCCTTCGCGCGGAAATCCACTGCGATGCCCCAATTAGCCTCTGTTTCGCAATGGTTTTTTGGAAAGCGCGCCAAGCCTCGGAAGACTGCTGATTCTTGATTTTGCTACAACAGAGAGCAGGAAAGGGGCATAGCAATGTATTTTCACAAATGTATGCATGCCTCGATCCTCGTGCCACCAATCACGCATCTCGATGCATGATGGCCGAGAAGTCGAATTGCACAACTCGATATGGAATGAATGCACATGAAAACTTAACAAAACCTAACTCCATCATGGGTAATCCGGAGTGTCGGTGACTGGGGAATTGAGACACGTTCCGTCACTCGGAGTATGAAACGCCCTTCGTTTCCCGTGCTCGGGCTAACTCCTATCTCAAGCACAATGCAATATGCATGACATGCATGAATGCAAACTGAGATACAACCTAACATGCACAATGTTATGAAATGGCATACACGATGCACGAGGTAACATGGCATACACAATGCACTAATATACAACCTAGCATACACAATGCTATGAAATGGAATGGCATACGCAATGCATAATGGACTTACACCAACATGAGTGGACCTCAGCCACACTCACATAGGAGGCCATGAGATGAAAATGAGACAACTCGAAATGCGTGCACACGTGCACGCAAACCGATGACCGACCTTACGGCACGAAATGCCACTCTAACCAGACATGGCAAAACATGGAATATGACATACTAGCATGCAAATTTAAGAGGCAATAAGTGATGCAAAACAGCTCCGAAAGATGGCAAAACGACACCCGATGCATGGAACGAGTCCCGAAACATGAAATTAGGCATACGGAATGACCTATAGCTATGCAATGCATGCATTATTTGAACATGAAGTGTAAAGACAGAAGCAAGGTAGCCCCAAAAAAAGCATGTTTACAGTTATGAGCGAGGCCAAACAGCGAATACAAGTGGGGCTAAACTAGCATACAAAAATAGCCCCGAAAGCAAGGTATTGAAGCAACCCACAGATGCTGGCCCTGAACAGAGAAGGGGCCTTCTACAATATTGAAGAGGGGCCAAAAATATGATGTTTTACAGTTTATGACAAACCCCAAAAACAGATACAAGTGTAATCAAAATGCTATGCAAAATAAGGGCCAAAAACGGAGATAAAGAAGCAACTGATATATGCTGGTCCCAAACAGGTAAGGGCCCTTCAACAATGTTTAAGAGGGGCCCAAAATATTACTTTTTACAGTTTATGACCAGAGCCAAAACAGTGTACAACTATGCTCAAAATGCTATGCAAAATAAGGACCAAAATGGAGGCTACAACACAAAGTATACAAATGATGCTCCAAATAGCAATAGACCCTTAATGAAATATGGAGAGGGGGTCAAAAAAAGGCCATTTTCAGTTCGGACCAAGGTCCAAAAACAAAAGCTCAATAGGATAATAAACTATGCAAAAATGGGGCTCAAACATGAATACAATGGCAAGTGATATATGGAGACCCCAAACAGTGATAAGCCCTTCTACAATATTGAATAAAGGCTCGAAATAAGCCTATTTACAGTTTTCATCATGCTTCAAAACAGATTACATATAGGCCAAAAACAACATGCAAGGAAATGGCATATAAGAGGGATAATGAAGTAAGTACCAAATGGGGGCCTCAAACAGTAAGAGGCCCTTAATGAAACATGAAGAATGGCTCAAAATAAGCCTAGTTCCAGTTAGGGTCGGAGCCCAAATATGCAAGTATAAGGAGCTAAAATATAGACCAAGAAAAGAGCAAAAAGAGGGAAAATGAGACTCACCCTTGAAGACTAGTCTTTCATCAACTCTTGGCTTGAGAAAAGATGCTCCTTGCCTCTGGAAATGGCCTCCAAACTGCTGGTATGGAGTATGGGTTGGTTGGCTTGGAGATGGAGTAGAAAATGGATCCAAGAATAAAAGGGTTTTGGTGCTTGGAATAGAGAGAGAGAGAGAGAGAGAGAGAGAGGAAGAGAGAGAGAGAGAGAGAGATTGAATGTAGGAGGCTCCAAACAAATTTTCTAACCCTTTTTTCCAGAGCTGGAGGGTCTGTTATATTAGACACAAGAGGGTGGGAAAAGAGGGAGAAAAATGGGGGGGAAATGAAATTCAAATTTCCCCCAAAATTGCCTAAAGGGAGATAAAGGGGGAGTGATAGGTAGGAGATCTCAATCGAAGAGAGCCCTTCAACAAAGTTGAAGAGGGGCTCAAAATAAGACACTTTTTAGTTTATGACAAGCCACGAAATAAATACAAGTAGGCCTAAACTATCATGCAAGAAAAGGGCTAAAAGAGGGGTGAAGAAGCAAGTGGCAGTAGGAGATCTCAAACAACAAAAGGTCTTAGTCAAACATGAAAAGGACCTCAAAATATACTATCTCAAGTTTGGGTCGGAGCCCAAAAATGCAGAATGAAGGTTCGGGAGCCAAAACACGCAGTTCGGGGCCCTAAAAGTGGGCTGTTAGGCACCGGAAGTGGTGTCCGACCACGAAGTTGGTCTCTCGGACCACAGTGTCCCTAAAAAGGGAGGAAATAAGGTGTATGCCAAAAACCGGGACAAACGGAGGTGGTTAGGCGGTCTCGAACCGAGGCACACGGCCTGACGGCTCCGAAAACCGGGAACCGGGCTCCGAAACGGGAAAAATGGCCTACGACCACGAAACGTAGCCTACGGCCACTGAGAGACGATCTATGAGACTCTCCCTCCCTTTGGGAAGAAAACAGAGAAAACGGAGCTGGTTCGCAAACCGAGGCAAAGCACAAAAGAGTCCGGAAGTCCGGAGGCAAGGCTCGCAGCCGGGACTCCGCAACCTCAGAACGAGCACAATATGCAAATCACCAGCGCTCAATCGGTGACGTCTGAGTCTTAAGGTCGGTCAAAAATGGGGTGTCTACAAGTAGACTCATGTGTTGGATCAAGTCGGATCAAGTCCTATTATTAGTTTTTCCAGAATAAATGTTTTCCATCATAAGTCCTGGAAGAAGAGGACGAAAAGAAAAAAAAATTATGCCTTATAACCTATTTTTTTTTCTGATGCGTCTTTAATTCATTTTGTATGATGCCCTTTTTTTGCAATAGTTATTTTTAGTTCCCAATTTATTTTGTGGGTAGCATTGATGGTCAATTATACAAGGCTTGTCCATAGTGTGCCTGCTTAGCTTTCAATCAAATGGAACCCAAAATCCAACATGTTAGGAAATGCCTTGGGTGGTCCATGGTCAATAATACAAGGCTTACGTTGGAAATGACATCTCACAATGTGTAGCATATATGCATGCCCATATCTTAGGTATTCCCTAGGATATTCCTAACTCCATTTTAATTTAATATAGAAAATTAATAACAATAAGTTAAATAAGTCCACCAGTCACCACCAAGAGACCCACAATCCTCCTGTAGACAAAAACCAATTAAAGCAATGGTGAAGACAGATCATTCAAAGTTGATTATGCCATACTTACAATTTTTTTTTGCTTTCTTGAACATTGTCTTTGACAATATTTGACAAGTGACACCAATGTAGTTAGTACGCCAAAGTGGAAATGCATCACTTCAGCTTTTCATTGTACTAAAAACTTTTAAATAAAAACTAGTTAGTAGGTTAGTTTCCTTAATTGTTTTCCTTTTCGCTGAAATACTAACTTGCATTTCAATTGCTCATCATAATATTTGTTTACTTTCTTTCTAAAATCCTTCTGTCCTCTTTCCTGACTTTTTTATTCTGAGATAAACACACACACAAAAAAGAAAAGAAAAGAATTTATTCATTAATAAAACAAACAGTCTATAACATCAATGTACCTGCACAAAATAAATCACTATCCCTTCAATTGCGCCAAACTTCTAACATATTTAAGCTAAATATAAAGTACTCTCATTCTCCCTTTGCCTTCATCACCTCTAACACATTTAAACATAAAGTTCACTCTTTGCTTCCATCGGTTGCAATTTATTTGAGCTATAGCTATGGAAACAACCAATCACACCCCTCATATAGCCATTCTATAGAGTCCAGGGATGGGTCATCTCATCTCACTTGTTGAGTTTGCAAAGCAACTTGTTCTCCACCACAACTTCTCTGTAACTTCTCTTGTTCCCACAGTTGGGACTCCACCAAAAGCTCAGCAAGCATTTCTTGATAGCCTACCAGAGAACATTAACTATATCATTCTTCCCCTGTTAGCTTTGAGGACTAACCGAAGACATTAGTGGCAAAGCTCGAATTTCCCTCGCAATAAATCGTTTTCTTCCTTCTATTCGTCAACTGTTTGAGTCTTTAACTGCCACCACCCGTTTGGTTGCTTTAGTTGTTGATCTTTTTGACACCGATGCATTTGATGTTGCAAAGGAATTCAACGTTTCTTCATATATCTTTTTCTTATCAATGGCCATGACTTTGTCACTTTTTTGTATTTGCCGGGCTTGGATGAGACAGTTTTGTGTGAATGCAGAGACCTGACTGAACCGGTGAAAATACCAGGGTGCATCTTAGTTCATGGTAGAGATCTCCTTGATCTAATTCAAGATTGGAAGGGTGATGCATATGAATGGGTGCTTCACAACGCAAAATGTTATAGATTAGCTGAAGGTATTGTGGGGACATATTTTTTGAATGACAACACGTGGTCAAGGTGACGCTAAAGTGTCATCTGAGGTACCACGTGTTTTGGTCATAACGCCGAGGTTATCTATGGAGATATCGGAATCCGAGACGAGCGGATAAGGGACGGGAGTCCTAGAACTGGGGAGGACCTTAGTATGGACAAAGATAAAGCTCTTAGGGAGTTTATCTCTATCTAGCTAGGAGTCCAAGATAAGCATTGAGCCAAAGTCCATTGAAGCTAGGCTTCTGCAAGGATCAGGTTAGTGCTGGTTATAAAAGAAAGGCACCCTCGTGGGTTTAAGGTACGCTTTTTGTATTTTGACTAGGGAGTTAAGCACTATTTTCTATCTTTGAGAGATAACTGAGTACTGACTTGATCGTCGGAGTGCCCCGGGTGGACGAACCACCACCGGAGTCTTATATTTCTGTGGTAGGTAGTTCGGGTGAGATCTATTCTGCCTGTGCTCTCCTGCTGAGTTCTTGTTTGGTAGTGTGGTCGGAAATTAGCACCCAAAATTTGGCGTCGTCTGTAGGAATCGTAAGGAGAATAGATGGCCAACGACGGGCATAAAGAAAAGATTGGGGGTGATATCCATAGTGAGAGTGATAAAAACGCCAATCCTAACGTTGAGGAGGACAACTATAATGAAGAACCTCGGGATAAGAATCCCGGAGAAAAGGACGTCGGCCAAGAGGGAGACGCACCGAAGAAAGCATGTCAAGGCGGGTATTACAACGAAAGCGACCTCCAGGTATGGAAAGATAGATGCCTGAAGAGGGATGGCGAGATGAAGGGAATGACAAACAAGTTGGCAGACCTACAATTGGTTGTCAACTTCATGATGCAGAACAACGTCATGCAGCCACCGTTTCCATTGAAGGACACGCCGATTCCAACGGCCAAGAACGATGCCCAGAAAGGGGGACAAAAAGCAATCCCTACAGTCCCTCAATATGACAAGGCAAATGAGCATTCGCATCGGCTTTCACGGAAGGTCGGCCGAGGAGAATCGATGAGAGGAGAGTCTCGGAAGACACCTCGTGCCAAGGAAACTTATATCAAGGAACATCAACATGTTCAAGGGAAGGAGCTTTTTTTTGACACGATGAATGAAGCGAGGTCCAAGAGGACTCATAATGACACCGAGAGCAGCGCACCAAAAAGGCTGAAATCCATTGACAGCCGAGCTTCTAGATGAACTAAGGAGGATATGAGGGACTACCTCCAGTGGAAGCGACAAGATGCCAATGTCACATCTCCGGTCAAGCCGAGAACACCATTCTCAGTAGAATTGGATAAGTTTGAGGCTTCGAAAAGGTTCTACATGCCGAGATTCCAGATATACGACAGTAAGTCCGATCCTAACTTTCATGTCGACTTATATTTGAACTCAATAGCACTGTATACCGGGAACGAACCGTTGCTCTGCAAGGTGTTCCCCTTATCCTTTAGGGAAATCACATCAGATTGGTTTCACAAGTTGCTGAAAGGAACTGTGAAAAGTTAGGAAGGCCTAGCCGAGATGTTTGTGGCCAGGTTCATTACAAACAAATTACAACCGTTGAGGGTAGACTTCCTGATCGCTCTGAGAATTGGCGAGGATGAAAGCCTCAGGGCCTATGCCAAAAGGTATTATGAGGTTTTTAACCGAATACCAGGGTGCAACCAAGAGTTAGCGGTCGTATCTTTTAAGAACGGCCTGAACGATGACTGTCTGCTTCGAAAGTCACTGGCAAAGACGCTGCCAAAAAGTATAGAGGAACTCATGGCCAAGATCAAGAAATATGCGAGAGTTGAAGAAGACACGCCAGGGACAAAGGCGTTGAAACATGAGAAGAAAAATGGCTCGTCGAAGCGAGGCTGAGGTAATACTGGATATAACAGGCAAGAGACAGGACTGAGGGCCGCACAGGCAGTCACCACCGTATTCCGGATTCCGGTTTATAAAGTTCTGGAAAGAATCAAAAACCAGTCGTATTATAGAGCGCCAGAAAAGATTCTTGGCAAATTCATGGGAAGAAGCCTGGGAAAGCACTGTGCTTACCATAATAAACATGGACACCTGACACAGGGTTGTAGAGCCCTAAAAGCACATTTAGAAGATTTGGTAAGACAATGTCACTTAAGGGATCTAGCAGATGACGCCAGAACAAGGGAAGAGCAAGCAAGGTTGCCCTAGGCATCGGCAGCACCACCTCCACCAATACCGAAACCACAAGCAAATGGAGCTCGAGTGATCAATGTGATTCACTCGAAGATTAGTGAGAACGAGGTATGTGGGGAGACTCAGAGGGTAAAGCACTTACAACATGTATATCAGGTCCAACAAAAAAGGCCTAGGGCAGACGAGTACCAGGGACCAATGGTGTCCTTTACTAAAGCTGACCTAGACATGGTGCAGCATCCATAGAACGATACTCTAGTGATATCCCTGATGATTGGAGAATACCAAGTAAGGCGCATTCTGATTGACCAAGGTAGCTCTTGTAATATCATGTATGTCAGATGTTACAAGGAGCTCGGCCTTCCCCGAGATGATCTGGAACAGTTTAACAGTCTGATGGTCGGGTTCAATGGAACGCCGACCTGGTCCCTGGGAGCAATAAATTTAGAGGTGCAGGCAGACACCAAGAAGGTAAACACAGAGTTCATAGTAATTAACACCCCCTCCTCTTACATTTTCATCTTGGGAAGGCCATGGTTGCACATGATGAAGGCTGTTCCCTCAACACTATACCAGCTATTGCGGTTCCCAACAGAGCATGGAATTGAAGAGATCAGAGGGGATCAGGTGCATGTAAAGGATTGCTCCATGATAGCAATGAAGTCTACCCACAATGTGTGAGAGGCAAAGACAGTAGAAATCGAGGACGAGGACGAGGACATGGAGGTCTTGGATGACGTCGGCAAAGAGCCAGCTGACAAAAGTGAGGAAGCTTTGAAGAAGGTTCTGGTCCAACAAGATGATGAAGAGCGCTTCTTTCTTCTCGACTTAAGGTTAGCCGATGAGGAAAAAAGGGAGTTGGAAGCATTCTTATGAGCAAACATAGAGGTTTTTGCCTGGACGCGCTACGAGATGCTTTGCATTGATCCCGAGGTTACATTCCATATGCTCAATGTAGACAGGTCGGCTAAACCTGTCATCCAGCGAGCAAGGAGGCCGACGCTAAAGCATGTTGAGGCAGTTGAGGAGGAAGTGGACAAACTGCTGGAAGCCAAGGCCATTCGCGAAGTAAACTACCCTACTTGGCTGTCCAACATAGTGGTTGTTAAAAAGAAGAATGAGAAGTGGAGGGTCTGCATGGACTTCACTAGCCTGAATAAGGCTTGTCCCAAAGACAGTTTCTTACTCCCCAAGATCGATCAATTGGTGGACGCCACTTCAGGGCATGGTGGTGGACGCCACTTCAGGACATGGGAGGATGAGCTTCTTGGACGCATACAGGGGGTACCATCAAATAGCAATGTACTCCCTGATTAGGAGAAGATTGCATTTATCACCCTAGAAGGGTTGTATTACTATAGAGTGATGCCTTTTGGGTTGAAAAATGCAGGAGCAACCTACCAGAGGTTAGTGACCAAGATATTCAAATATCTGATTGGCAAAACAGTGGAAGTATACATTGATGACATGGTCATGAAGACCAAAGAACCTGATGATCATTTGGCCGACTTGAAGGCAATTTTTGACATCCTTAGAACATATCGGCTCCAACTCAATGCTTCGAAATGTGCATTTGGAGTTGGATCTGGTAAGTTCTTGAGATACTTGGTTAGTAGAAGGGGCATTGAGGCAAGCTCAGATCAAATTAAGGCCATCACCGATTTGAAAAGCCCAACGTCGGCAAAACAAGTGCAGATGTTGACTGGAAGGGCCGCAGCCCTTAACAGATTTATAAGCAGAAGTTCAGATAAGTGTAAACCATTTTTCAGTCTGTTGAAAAAGGCCACAGATTTCTTGTGGACAGAAGAATGTGAAGTCGCCTTGGCCGACTTGAAAAGATACCTGACCATAGCTCTAGTTCTCTCAAATCCAGTACCTGGAGAGGAACTATTCTTATACCTGGCGGTTTCAGAGCATGCAGTAAGTGCAGTGGTAATTAGAGAAGAGAATGGAGAATAAAGGGCAGTATACTATGTGAGTAAAATCTTAGCAGGCGCAGAGACTGGGTATTTACCCCTAGAGAAATTGACATTGGCCTTAATGATGGCCTCCAAGAAGTTGAACCATTATTTCCAGGCCCACAAGATTAAGGTATTAATTGAGCACGCCTTGAAATCCCTACTACAATAAGGAGATCTGACAGGCAAAATAGCCAGATGGGTAGTAGTATTGGGCCAATACGACCTAGAATTTTGGCCCAGATCAGCAATTAAAGGCCAGGTTCTGGCCGACTTCGTGGCTGAGTTCACACCTGGAGCCATCCCACATCGAGCTCTGGTGAGCCGCGGCTTAGGATGTCCAGGGTAACAAGAAGAGACCCAGCTGGGAATGAAAACCTCCATAGCAGAGTAGAAAAAAGTAGAGAAACTCAAGCTCTGTAATATTTACATCGGCGACTCCTTTTGCTTGTTTGTTGATGGGAGTTCAAACTGTCAAGGAGTGGGGCAGGAGTAGTGTTGGTATCTCCAGATAGGCGAATGTTAGAGCAGTCTATTCGTTTGGGGTTTAAAGCCTCAAATAATGAAGTAGAATATGAAGCACTGATCGCAGGATTGAAGTTAGCAGCAGCAATGGAAGCCGACAAGGTGGTAGTCTTCTGTGACTACCAGCTTATTGTGAACTAGGCAACAGATAAGTATGCAGCCTGAGATGAAAGAATGATAGCCTATGTCATAGAGGTTGTTAGACTGTTAGCCTTGTTTCAAGATTGCCGACTACAGCAGGTTAGCTGAGATGACAACAGCCATGCCGATGCCTTGGCTAACCTGGCTAGTGCAATGAAATCAGGGAAGGCAAGGACAATAATGGTTGATTATTTGTCAGGCCCAAGTGTGGAACCACTAATCACAGAGTATGAAACAATGTGTGTGGAGATGGGTCCGAGTTGGATGGATGCAATAGTAATGTTCCTTAGAGATGGGAAACTGCCAGATGACCGAAAAGAAGTGCACAAGACCAGATTGAAGTCGGCTAGGTTTAGCCTAACGGCAGAAGGACATCTCTACAGAAGGTTTTTTATTGGTCCCCTTTTGAGGTGTGTGTATCCTTCCCAGGTTGAAGACTTCTTGTACAAAATACACGAAGGGGTGTGTGGAAGCCATGTTGGGGGCATATCACTTGCTCATAGGGCTATTACTCAGGGGTACTGGTGGCCCTACATGCAAAAGGATGTTGAAGCCTATGTTAGGAAGTGTGAGAAGTGTCAAAGGTTCGCACCTTTAATACATCAACCAGCAGCAGATTTGACCCCGGTGTCCAGCCCTTGGCCATTTGCTCAGTGGGGCATGGATTTTGTTAGACAACTACCCCAAGCAACTAGGCAAAGGAAGTTCCTGCTGGTAGTAACTGATTATTTCACAAAGTGAATAGAAGCTGAACCCCTTGCGAAGATTCGGGATATTGATGTGAAGAGCTTTATATGGAAGAACATCATTACCAGGTTTGGGATCCCAAGGGCAATAATAGTAGACAATGGTACGCAGTTAAACAGTAAGCTAATCAAAAGTTTCTGTGCAAAGTACAAAATCAAGAACTACTATTCTACTCCAAGCTTCCCTCAAAGCAATGGTCAGGCAGAAGCATCCAACAAGACTATCCTGGATGGGATCAAAAAGAGACTGGAGGCAGCAAAAGGAAAATGGATGGAGGAATTGCCCAATGTACTATGGGCATATCGGACTACGCCGAGAAGATCAACTAGGGAGTCTCCATTCGCCATGGCCTATGGCACTGAAGCAGTTATCCTACTAGAAGTCGGCATTCCAGGGATCAAAATCCAAGGAGTAAAGAATGGGACTAACGAGGCATTCTTGGCCCGAGATCTGGACCTACTAGAAGAAAGAAGGGAGAGAGCAGCAATTCCGCTGGAGGCATACTAGCAGCAGCTTGCTAAGGCTTACAATGAGAAGGTCAACCCAAGAGAGTTTCAAGTTGGGGACCTCGTCCTAAGAAAGGTCATCGGCAACAAGAAGGATCCCTGAGAAGGAAAACTTGGCCCAAATTGGGAGGGGCCTTATAGAATTATCTCGGTCGCCGACAATAGGTCATATCAGCTTAAAGACAGTGAAGGCAAAGAGTTGCCAAGACCCTGGAACACTTGCAACTTAAAGTTTTTTTATCATTAGATTTTTAGTTTTGTTATTAGCCGAAGTAATAATAAAATTTTAGCTTGATTTTTAGTTTGAAATTTTTTGTGATTAGACTGACCAGTCCTGTGGCGATATTTTTGATTGAAAAATGACAAATAACTTAGACTTATTATGTGGCAGAGTTAAATTATACTTGCATATAATAGAGTTGAATTAAGTTAGCGATGTTTCTGATTGAAACATGACGAATAACTTAGACTTATTATATGGCAGAGTTGAATTATACTTGCATATAATAGAGTTGAACTAAGTTGGCGATATTTCTGATTGAAACATGACGAATAACTTAGACTTATTATATAGCAGAGTTGAATTATACTTGCATATAATAGGGTTGAACTAAGTTAGCAATGTTTCTGATTGAAAAATAACGAATAACTTAGACTTATCATATGGCAGAGTTGAATTATACTTGTATATGATAGAGTTGAACTAAGTTGAAGTAACCTAGACTTGCCATGTTGGCAGAGTTAAACTTAAAATGAAGCAAGTGTACTTAAATCGAATTAACATAGAAGCCAACGTTGAAACACCTCGGCTAGTCTTTGTTTGAATCTGACTTTGGCAACGGGCTATAGACACTTAATGTGAACTTAAGTGAAAGTTAGGTTCACATTAGGGGGTAGGGAGCTAGAGAATGATGAATAAGCTTAAAAATTTGAAGTGCTTGGGACTTGTTGAAATTTTATAGACAAAATTTACAAGTCAGAATGGGCTTAACACTTGTTGATATTTCAGAGAAAATTTGCAGATTGAAGATTAGCCAAGGTAATATAAAAAAAAAAGTATCCGAGATACATAATGGCCGAGATGGTCAACTAGGTTGCCAGGGTGGAAAGGATAGAAGAAAGAAGTCTTGATAGAAGATAGCATAAAAAGAAATATTGAATAACACTTGCAAAAATACTTTTGATATTTTTGAGTGTTAGCTGAGGTGTGCCAATGATTGGCCGAGGCAAACAGTCAAGGTTTGTATTCGAGGTATTATACCCCAGAGTTATTGTACAGTTAAACGTATACTTTGAAGAAGTGTAAAAATATTCTAAGTATGAAAGCATAAAATGTATAAAAGAAAACAGTAAACATGGCACACATTCAACACTTGGAAGAAAAAAAGAAGACTTGCATTCAAAAAAGATAACTTGTTTAAGTACAAAAAGGCACATCGGCCAGGCTGGAATTAAAACATTGTCCAAAAAAGTTGCAAAGACTACAGAGGAAAAAGTACAAGATACAAAACAGAGAAAAGATTCTATACAGGTTATTCTGCGTTGGCAGGTGGTTGTGTTTCGACCTCAGCAGACAGTTGAGAAGGCTTCTTAGTAGTTCTCTCAGCCTCGATCGCGTCATCGATCTCCTGAAGAGTTTGGTCGAGGCTCTTCTCGGCTGTCTGTACCTCGGTCTCTGACATGGCTCTTTTGGGAGAGGCACTCTTGGAGACCTCATCCTTATTGTCCCGAGTCAAGTCCAGGACTTGCTCATTCAGAGTTGGAGACTTAGCCCCAGCAGAACCCTCAGCACCAGCTCCGACCTCAGCTTTTTCTTCTTCTTCTCCCCCAGCCTCACCCTCAGATTGCCTTGGAGCGGAGGGAAAGGGCACGACAAGTTGGCTCTCATCTTGGAGGGGTGAGTCCTCAAGGACAACCATCTCTTTTAAAATAGCCATCCAACCAAGGGTGTAACCCCTATTGCATGCCTATCTGACTTACTTTTTGTATTCCTAACAGACATCGATTGCCCCTTCAGCATAGGCTTTCTCGTCTACCTCTTTGATCTCGGCTGCCTTTGTGGACAATGCCGTTTGGAGCTCAGTTTGGACCTGGGCCTCTTTCTTTTTGGCTTCTTTTGCCTCAGCCTTAGCGACCTCGGCAACATTTTTCGCTGCCTCGGCTCGGTCCTCGGCATTCTTCAAGGCCAATTCAATAGCCTTGGCCTAATCCAAGAGACCTCAGATATGGGCCTCAGCCTTGGTGAGTAAGGAAAGGAGTTTGGCAGCCTCCTTTGTTTTTTGGGTAAGTTATTTTTTGAATTCATCAGTCTTGGCTGCAAGGGAGTGACCCTGCTGGATAGCCTGCAAGAGTGCAAAGGAAATTAGTTAAGTATGAAAACCAGAGTTAAAGCTAGATAAAAAGTTACAAGTATTGAGACTTACCAAGACACAATATTGTATCATCATTGCATAATTTTCATACTCTGAAAGCTCAGCCATCCGATTGATGTCGGCTGGGAGTAGAACGGCGGTGGAAATGGTGGCACCAACCTCCAAACTGTCTTGGGTACTGTCCCTCGCTAGAAGAGGTCGGTCTCCGACTGTGACAGATGGATTCCAGGGAGCGTCGACACGAAAACCGGAAGAATTAGAGGAGCCGCTGGACCTCGGCCTCTTGGATTGTGGTGGGTCAGACGCCTCGGCTTCAGCTGGTCTCTTGTCGGCCGAATGAGTACTCTTTTTAGCCTCGGCCAACTTGGAGATTGGTACAGTGTCCTTGAGTCATTGTTGCCTTGGCTTTGGTTTTCTTCACCCTCTTTGGCTTAGTGTTGGGTTGGGATTGTGAGGGGGAGGATTAAACTATTACGACCCCAGGCAAGTTGGCCAAGAGATCTTCAACGACAGCCTTGCTACGACCCATTTCTTCGGCGGTAGTGGCAACGGTAACTTTGGTACTGAAGCGGATTGCTAGAAGTGCAATAGGTGGGTTTGCTGGATCATAAGCCGACGTCTCAGTGCTTTGGTATTTACGGCTACGAGTTCTGCCTACAGAAGCGAAGAGTGGAGCTCGGCGTCAGCGTTGGCACTGGGCTGGAGGAATCAGTTAGGGAGCAGATGTTGATGGCTGCTTTGCTAGATCAGAAGTTGAGGCTTGATCAGGCCTTCGCGATGAAGTGGCAAGGGGAGTTATTGTAGAAGGTGGAGATTTGCTCTTTCGAGGAACGTCGGGCAGCGGGCTTCGGTAAGTCGGGATGTAGTTGAGGAGAATTAGAGCCTTGCGAAGTTCGATTGGCAGGCCGAGAAGGCGAACCAAGTCTTTGCTCGGCGTGTAGTATCGGCGAAAGTCTTTTTCTGGCTGGGGAAGAGCTGCAAAAAAGAGATCATACATTAGAAACAAATTAACAGAGAAATGATTAAAAAGTAGAGGGAGGGACTCTAGGAAGGGAAACTAAGTCCTTACCCTTGTCATCCCTAAAAACTTCACGGCGCAAAAGGAAGAGGAGGAGTTCGTCATCTGGCGCGAACTTCCAATTGCCCGAGACAATCAGGTAGTCATCTGCTAAGCCTTTATTTGAGTCTGGAATATCGGCTATCAGCTTGTATTGGGTGGATCTCGGCTTAAGGTAATATGTATAGCCAGCTTTGGTTTTAAGGCCACACATCGTGTAGCAGTACTGGATATCAGACAGGGTAATCCTAGCGTTCTGCCGACGTTCTAGCTCGGAAATGTTGTTTATGATCCTAAAAGTGTTTACAGCTAATTGCATGGGGTTCAATTTGTAATAGTGGAGGACCTACCTAAAGAGGATGTTGAAGGGGAATCTGACTCCTCCTTCAATGATGGAGACTACGGGAAAAGGCATGTAATCCTTCCCAGGCATGATTGAGTCATTCTCTCCAGCCAACCAGATTTGGACGTCGGCTAGAATGGAAAACTCCTGCCTAAAGTACTTTAGCTTAGAAGGGGTGTCGACTCTCCACCTGAACATACCCATTATCTCGGCCAAAGTGGGTCCAATTTCAGGTTTTTTGGTTAGAGGTTTGGAAAGTGGAAAATGATCTCGGCTAAACCCTAGGGAGCACTGGAGTAAAGATTTCTGAGAATCTAAGGGGGTTTCGGTTCAGTTTTCCTAAAAAATAGGGTTCTAGATCAAATCCCAAACCTAAATCTATGCAGATACAAGAATCAAAGGCAAGAATTTGGAAATAAAGCAAGAAGACCAGAAAAGAAATGAAATTTAGAAATCAGGAGCGAAGCAGAAAGCAAGACGATAAATGTACACATCCAAAACTTCAAGACACTGGGTGAGTGTGTGAAGAACAGTGTGCAAAAGTCACAGCAAAAGAACATGATTGGCATTTTCATAAAAGACTACACAGATTCAAGATTCAGGAACCAGGAGATCGATTCATGATCGAAGGAAAAAAAAGAAACAGATTGTAACCATGAAAATAGATTCAATAACAACGGGATGAACAAATGGTAAAATACATATTCAAAATCATAAAGGGCTGAAACTGAAAATTGAAAGAAAGCAAAGAACTCACCAGTTGGGTCTGAGGTCAGGGATGCCGATTTGAGGTTCACCGAAGTCAGACGGTGACAAGTGGAGCAGGACAGTGAATGCTTCGCCGGAGGAGGTGATTGGAGCAAGTTACAAAGCTTGAAGACTTGAACAATGGCGGTTTTGGGAGAGAGGCGCTAGAGAGAGAAAGTTTCAAAGGCCAAATCAAAGATATGAAGTGAAAAGACGGAGAGAGGGAAAGTGTTTTTGTTAAAACACGAAAAGGCGGCAAAACCATAATGAATGTGCCTTGGATGACGTGCCTGTCAGGCGGCGTACGCAAAAGCGACGTAACCTGATAGCGCGTGTCAGATATGAATCAATGGGAGAAGGGCGTGTGGCGGAAACGGTTGAGTAAACCGTGTATGACAGCTCACAAGCAGATAAAACTCTTGGAGTTCTTGATTTAATGAAGCAAAAACCTTAACTATAGGAACGATCTTAGTTAAGGAACTTGAAGAACTTGGTTTTTGGTTCTTGGTCATTGATAAAGTAGACTGTAGAGTCTTGGTCATGAGAAGCCGATGTGTGATGATATCGGCCATGAAGGATGGAGTAAGTGTTAGCCAACGTACTATGTGGACAAGCGATATAGGTTCCATCACCTCAGGATGCCGAGGTAATAGAACCTAGGGGGCAGTTGTGGGGACATATTTTTTGAATGACAACACGTGGTCAAAGTGACGCCGAAGTGTCAGCCGAGGTGCCACGTGTCTTGGTCATGACGCCGAGGTGATCTCGGCTAGGCCGAGGTTATCTGCGGAGATACCGGAATCCGAGATGAGCGGATAAGGGACATGAGTCCTAGAACTGGGGGTGACCTTAGTATGGATAAAGATAAAGCACTTAGAGAGTTTATCTCTATCTAGCTAGGAGTCCAAGATGAGCATTGAGCCAAAATCCATTGAAGTTAGGCTTCTACAGGGATTAGGTTAGTGCTGGCTGTAAAAGAAAGGCATTCTCGTGAGTCTAAGGTACGCTTTTTGTATTCTTATTAGTGAGTTAAACACTATTTGCTATCTTTGAGAGATAACTGAGTGCTCACTTGATTGTCGGAGTGCCCCCGGGTGGACGAATCACCGCCGGAGTCTTATCTTTCTATGGCCGGTTATTCGGGTGAGAACTATTCTGCCTGTGCTCTCCTGCTGAGTTCCTGTTTGGTAGTGTGGTCGGAAATCAGCACCCACAGGTCTAATGGTCAATAGCTTCATGGACTTGGAACCAAGAGCTATAAAAGCTCTGCAAGTGGAAGAACCAGGTAAGCCACCGGTTTACCCTATTGGACCGCTTGTATAGTCCGGTTCAGGAGCTGATGGGTCTGAGTGTTTAAGATGGTTGGATAACCAGCCTAGTGGGTCTGTCCTTTTTGTTTCCTTTGGGAGTGGTGGGACTCTGTCCTATGATCAGCTCACTGAACTAGCCATTGGGCTGGAGATGAGTGAGCAAAGATTTTTATGGGTTGCAAGAAGCCCAGTTAAATCTGCTAGTGCTGCATATTTTACTGCCCAAAGCCAGAGTAACCCATTAGCTTTGCTGCAGGAAGGGTTTCTGGATAGGACCAAAGGGCGCGGTCTAGTGGTGCCTTCTTGGGCACCACCAGGTCGCAATCCTTAGCCATGAGTCAACTGGGGGATTCCTAACCCACTGTGGTTGGAACTCAATTCTCGAGGGCATCGTGCACGGTGTGCCTTTCATCACTTGACCACTCTTTGCGGAGCAAAAGATGAACTCTATAATGCTAACCGAGGATCTAAAAGTGGCGCTGACGCCAAATGCCAATGAAATGGGTCTTGTGGAGCGTGAAGAGATTGTGAAAGTTGTAAAGGATCTAATGTTAGTGGGTCAAGAGGCAGACACCATTCACAAAAGAATAAAAGAATTACAGAATTCTGCCGTGGAGGCATTAAGCAAAGATGGTGATTCTACCAAAGCACCCTCTCTGAGTTAGCATACAAGTGGAAGAAGAATCAGAAGAGCATTTAGAATCTTGTTCCTTTGTTTGTTCGAATTTCAGTGTTATTTACAAATGTTTTTGGCTGTTGTACTTGGATTGGGTGGATTGGATTGATGTGCAAGAATAATTTTTGTTGTTGTTAGTGTTTTCTTTTCCTTTGCCCTCATTACATAACCTGCTAGGTGACCTGATAGAAAAATAGACCTCATTAAAACATGAGCACAATCAAATCCAAATGAATTCAAATCAAGATAAACTTATGCATGGGAACATAAATCACTTAGGTAATCAAATTAAATTAATCTTTTACCAAATTACCGTTGGAAAAATAGTAACAGTATTGAACGAAATAGGAAAAACAGAATCCATTTTTGAAAAACGTAAAATGTTTTTAGATTCTGTGGGTGTTTGAAATAGGCAGTACAGAAGCAGTAATTACACAGATTGAACAGAACAGAAACGGAAATTGGATTGTTTAAACAGAAATTGAAAAAGTACAGAAACTACAAACGTACAGATTTCAAAAAAACAGATTGATCAAGGCTAGTGTTTGACATTATGATTTTAAGACAGAATTTTGTCGCTCACAGGCAGTAGTGCTTATAGGCTTCTCAGACATTTGCCTCCTAGGATATAATGATCTAATGCACACTGAAGAAGCATTGCTATCAGTGTGCTCGATGAACCAATAGAATGTTTTTGCTCAGACTTTTTACTGATGCTATGAACGATGCAAACTCAAATGCTCTGAATGATGAAAGAGGGATGATATTTATAGAAGCGAGGAAGACTGTTTGGATCTGTCATGAAGGCAACAGATGTGTCCTTTATGGCGAAGAAATGCCACAGAACAGATGCATTCAACGGTAAACCAATCTGTAAAAAGTCAATAAATTTTGTCCGAGAATAAATACCCTTAGGCTGTGTTTGGTTCATGAATTTGAAGGTAGGTGAAATGTGAATGAAATATAATTACATTTCACTTACTTTCTACACACATTTCTTTTTCCTTTTCAAATCTCTCCCTAAATCCATGAATCAAACACAGCCGTATAGAGTTGAACCTAATATGTTTTTCAACAACATAAACCCAAGTCCAAGGAAGAACTATATAAACATCACAAAGTTTTGATTCAAGCCCACTTTGGCTATCCTTTCCTTTCTACAAAACTTGAGCGCCCTTAAGGTCCAAACCCAATTCCAAAGGAGGACTATATAAAAACATCACAAAGTTTTCCTAGAAATTTAATGTGGGATGGAGTAGTTTACCATTCTTCAACCAATATCGTGTGGTAATTTTGGGAATCAATTTATCATTACTCAATGGTTTTTAACGAACATAAGTTTGTTATTCATCTACACATAAAGGTTAACACATAACAACGCGGACCTATCGTAAAAGGCATGTAGGTCCCACCTTTATTTGATGACCAAAAAATTATGTATTAAAACCATTTTTTTTTGACAATTACCACTTCAATTGTTGAGGTCTTGAGTTTAACACTCAAGTAAAGTTGTGGTTATTGTTTGCTCATAGCTAGACTTGGACTTTCTTACTTTCTTATTTAGTTGAAAGTACAATTCAAATGTGGTTCTCGTGATAATTTTATTTTTAAATTATCTCATCGATCGGGAAAAACAAAAATAAAAAAGTTCCAGGCCCAATTTATTGAGAGTTTATGACCAACTCATAGAGTCCATTCTAGAGCCAGTGTAAAGAGAAGTTTTAACTGGTAGAGTATGTTAGGTCCAGCTTGATGTACAATGTATCAGTTGTGCCCAAACTCAAATGCAGTCATCTACCCACTTAAATTTTATACTAGTTCATTGGCCCATTGGTAGAATAATCCTAAGTTTCTTAACACATGCATGTAATAGAAATGCTGATTTTGGGACCATGTTGAAGATGAGTGAAGAAAAAATAGGCTAAGATGATTTGTTATGTATAACGAAGACTTGTAGATGTAACAGTAAAAAATAATGACGTGATCACCTTAAATGAAAATGTTAGGGAGAGGTAAAGACCTAAATTAACTTGGAGGAAAAAAAGATTCATATGGCTGATCCCACTATTATTACACAACACTTGGTTTGGTTAACTTTATTACATATATCTCAATTGACTGGTTTGGTCACTGTTTTACATATAGTTCTGATTCTGATTTGAACAGTTGTTTTATTTTCTTCCCTTGCTGACAATAAACATAAAACATAATCTGGAGATAGTTTCCTCATACATCTGTCTAACTATAGTGGAGACAATTCTTGCTAAAATGCTGCTTCGGAAAGAATCTCATGCAGATCAATTGGTGGGAGAAAAAAGTATGTAAGATGTAGCTAAATTAGCACTAGTGGCTCTTATTTTAGAAGCTGTCGTTCTAAAGGTTGATGAGTGGTAGTGGTAGGGAAGGGGGAGGCCCACCATCTATAGATTCCATTGATTAGTTGCTGGCTACCAAGTATCAAACCTTCAAAATAGGTGTGGTAGTTGTGTTGGATATGTACGAGACAAGGACATAACAGAGAAATATGTTTGACACGTCATGGGATGAATGCAGTTTTAATTATGGGGGATGCACTAATAAATCTCAAATTAATAACTTATATACTGTTTAGTCTTAAAAGTTTTCTTATAGAGTGAAAGGTTCCATTACAATGTTTCAAACATCAGATTAATGTTTCGAACATTAGATTTTAAACATCTAATGTTCATCAGATTTCAATAATGTCTGAAATTATAGGATGAATGTTTCAAACATTAGATTTCACACATTTAATGTTCATCAGATTTCAATAAATTTTGAAATTATAGAATGAAATATCAGATTCATTTACATCATGAACATCATGATGATGTATAAATGGGACTAAATGGAGCAGAAGAAAACTTTTAGGACTAAATGGTTCAACTTTTCAGAAACTAGGATTTATGGGTAAATTTTAAATATTTCTATTTGGTTTTAGTTTTCAGAATTTATTTTTTTAAAAAAATTATTTTTTTATTTTTTCATTTTTCGTATTCTTTTGTTTTTACTGTTTTTTTTATAAATATTTTAAGTAATTTGTTTTAATTTTTAGACACACCTAATATAAAGACACTTAAAAATTATAGTATTTATGAAATTTTTTTTTAAAAATTCACTAAATATCAAAAATATAAAAAAAATACGAAAATTCAAAAGCAATTTGTTTTAATTTATGTGTTTGGATGATGATATGTAATCTACGGTTGTTTTTTATTTTTATTAAATTAGTTTCCATTTTTTCAAAAATCAAATATGGCGACAACTTTGATATCATTATTAAATCAATTTATTAAATTAAAAATCCAAAACTAAAAACATTTCATATATTAAATACATCGATTACACATTAAAATCCTAGCAACCACCCATTACATGATCATCATCCAAACACATAATAAAAATTAATTTGGTAAAAATAAATAAATAAATGTCTAAAAGATTGATCAATGTTACATAATTTTATCTTTGGTGGGTAGAAATAATTTTTAAAAATTTAAAAATATTTTTTCGACATTTATTTTTGTCAAATTAGTTTAAATTTATCAAATTGACGATTTTACCCTTTAAATTAAGCAATAATATTTTTAATTGTCCTTATTTGAAACAAGATTTAAAATTCAGGATCAAATGTGTCACAATTGAAAAGTCAAGAATTAAAGTGACATGAGTCTCAAACTATAGGGTTTGTAATTTACCCTAAATAAAAATATATAAAATATATTTTGTTTTTATACTAATTTGTCATATTGGTGTCATGATTTTTTTTAAAATCATTCACTTTGCTTGGTTCCTGTTTTCAAAAAACACTTTTTAGAAAATTCTACTTTTTTATTTTCCGTATTTTTTTGTTTTTACTGAATTTTTTTAATATTTTAAGCAATTTTTTTTTTACTTTTTAGACATACCTAACATAGATATACCTAAAAAGTAAAAAATTTGTGAAAAAAACTTTTAAAAAATTCACTAAATACCAAAAATATAAAAAAAATACGAGAATTCAGTACATTTTTTTGTATTTTTATGTATTTATTAATTTTTTAAAATATTTTTTCACAAATTTTTTACTTTTTAGATACATCTAAGTAAGGTGAATCTAAAAAAGTAAAAAAAATGTTTAAAATTTTAAAAATATTCACTAAAAACAAAAAAATACGAAAACCAAAAAATTCAATTTTTAAAAAATTTAATCCAAAAAACTCAAACCAAACACACTGATTGTGTTTCATATCCGTATCCTTGCTACATGGGTTGCTAATTTTTGAAAATGCTAAAGAATCTTTGTGCGATAAGAATAATTAACCAGCTGAATTAAGAACTGACTAATAAAATAATGACTTGCTTGAATGGTTGGCAGTGAATAAGTGACTAAAATTTTTCTTGAGATTATACACATTGAAGTGAGAAATGTTTAAACTTTTGGCCACATGCTTAGCCAGGGTCACTTTTAACTTGGGCAAGCCAATAAGGGAAGACCCTAGGTTTCATCTGTTGTTCAATATGTCCACTCCACTTTGATGGAGTTTGATAAATCTTAAGCCCTATCCAAGGCTTAGCTCAGTTTGGCAAACCCCTGCGTCAACTGTTGCTAATCACTAAGGTCATGCTTGATTCACAAGATTAATAGTGAAGTATTAATAATCATATTAAATTAATGTGATATTCACTATCCAATTGGATTAATAATCCCACTCCTACCCCATTACTAATAATCCTACAAATTTGTTGGATTAATTATCTATTGGATTAATAATCCTAAACCAAAATGTTAAAACAAACCTAGGATAATTGGGCCCACGGATTAATAATCTCAATCCCATACTCTAATTCACCCAATCAAATATGCCCTAAGAGAACTAGAGTTCTAATCTTATTAAAAGCAAGACCTAGAAAGTATTGACACTTTAAAACAGGTGTTGTGTCCATATTAGATACTATTAGACATTGATATGCTGCAAACATGTGTGTCCACATGGTATATTAGTTTTTTTCAGGACACATTGGGACCACTTTGTAGACAAGCATGTACTGTGTTTACATATGCCTCAAGACACCTTTGTGTGTGCTTAATAAATAATTTTATAAAGTTGATTTTAGGCCAAAATAAAATTTATGAAAACAGAAAAGGGAAAGGTGAAAATAAAAATAAAAATAAAAATTAGGCTAGTAAGGTTTGTGTCTAGGTCTCAAAAATTAGGCTCCAAAAAAGGACCCCAAATTCATTAGTCTTGTATTATATTAAAAACTCAAAATGGCCCAATTCTGTTTTATTAATTTAGGTCAGTTTAAAGGGTCCCAAAAATTTTGTTTGGCCCAATTGATAAAAGGCCAATCAAAAAAATATTTACAAGTGTTAGTTGTTAGCCTAATTGAAAAAAATAAAAATATAAAATATATGTATAAGTATTAGTCGTTAGTCTAATTTTGTTTAGCCTATTTTTTTTTTACTCTCTCTTTATGACCCAATTATGTGTTTTTTTAGTGAATTTTTAAAATTATTTTACGGAATTTTTTTTTGTTGTTGTGTGAATACATCTAATCTAGATACACTTAAAAAGTATAATATTTATTAATTTTTTCTAAATTTTTTTTTACCAAATATAAAAAATACGAACTACAAACTCAGAAAATTATTATTGAAAATTCTAAACCAAACAAGGTAATTTTTGTTTTTATTTTTATGAATATCTAGAAGGCCCTCGGAAAATTATTTCACCTTAGGCCCCTGGAAACTCAGGGTCAGCCCTGCTCAGGTTCAACTACCACTAGATGCTATCAATTCCTTGAGGCTATGCCTGTGGGCTCTACCAGAGATTTGCCCGATCCATATAGAGAGGGCGTTTTGCATGGGTCTCCAGATTAGTTGAGATGTGTTTAAGCTGACTTAGACACCTGGTCATAAAAAAAAGTGAAAAAAATTTCTACTAAATAAAATTATCAAAGGAATATTTGTGTACTAACTTACTAGAGGAATATTTAGGTATTGAATAAAATTTCAGACACAATAAAACAAATACATGTGAATGAGACAATGTATAAAGACATAATTGTGCACATATATTTGTTCAAAAGCAAAATTGCCTCATGTGGTTTAGCTTTGGAGCATTTTACTTCTCTATCATTTGAAAATAGCCACATACTATTCTTGTTGTTTAAGTCGTTTTGTAATGTACCTCCTTATCGTTAATAATTCCATTTAAGTCGACAAAATTTGTGTTACACTCGCCAATAATGAGAGGGAACCTAAAAATAATTAATTCAAAAGTCAAAATACAATGTGAAAATACAGATTTACCCTTAGCTTCATTATCCTTCCCAAAGAACCCTAAACCTAGTTATCTTCTTCCAAAAAAATAAAATCGTAACCCTAAAAGCAACCAAACCAGCCCTCTCACCTCTAGCCACCTTCCTGCCACTGCGCATTGCCACTAGCCACCATTCTTGCCACCTAACTCTTCTCCTCCCACCATGACTGCCACAACTCCCTTCCTTCTTACTCACGCCTCCCTCGCACTACCTCAACCCCTGCAAGCCCTATGTAGATTCTAGACAGAGAATCGATATATTTGGAGAGAGAGAAAAAGAAGATTAGCAAAGGACCTTAGAGGAAGTGTGAAGATGACAGAGATTGGTGGTTCAAAAACGAAAGGGCCATCAATCCTAGCTTTTTGTCAAGACCCATATGAGGTTTGTGTGTGTAACAATCCCGATCCATAATTGACCATTAATCCGTAATCAAGAATGCTAACTAAGTGTTTAGAATGGAATTATATGCTAATTGTGTGTTATGTATGCTATTTGGCTTTCTATCTGTTACTGGTAGAAATATTTGTTTGGAATTCTACTTTGATCTGAAAATTGAAAGCCTTAATGCATTATAGCATCATAACTATAAATATATGAATCTTAAGCTCATTTGAGGTCACTCTTGAGTCTTCATTAGTGCAAAAATCTGAAATCAAGTTTAAGAGAGAAAAAGCTCACTTGCAGAGAGAGAAAGTGTAAAATTTGAAGGAGAACTTGAAGATCATTGATTGTAAACTTAAGATTGTGTAAGAACAAGTATGTTTGAAGACTCTAGGTAAGGATTCAACTCCTAATTTATGAATTTAAGTCATTTAGCATGAAGATAATGTGTTTGCATATGTAAATTAAGTTTAGAATGGAGAACTGAGTTGCAATCCATATATGCATGTATACATAAGTGTTAAATCATCATTTTGATCATAAGCTTCATCATTTGTGTTGAATTTGGAGCATGGAATGTACAAGCATGTATGTTTTATCAAGTTTTGTGAGTGAATTCCATGTTCATAAAGTCTTTGAGAAAAATTTGGAGAAGGATTTTACATGCATACATGAATATATGGAGTTTTGTCATATTGAGTTTGATTTTGATCATTCATGTAGAAATTATGGGTAACTGGCACATGCATATTTGAATCTTCACATTTTACTCTTAAAATCAAGTTTTGAAAAAGAGTTTTGGACATGCATGGAGCTTTTGAGATCAAGTTTGTTAAAAACATGGGATTTGAGAAAAAGGTTTGTACAATTTACATGCATGGGAGTTTTGAACCCAATTTTAGTAAAATTCATGAATTTTGAACAAAGGATTTGTATAGGATCATGTATTCATGTTTATGGAAAAGTTTTCAAACTTTAAAGACAAACCATGCATGAGTTTTACCTTTGAATTTGTATTTGGAAGCTCAAAACTCTGTTTTGAAAACCCAGAAAATTTGTAGACCGCTCAAGCGACGGATTTACCGCTCAAGCAAACATTTCGAGCATCCAGTAGTTTTGCAGTCTCTTACAGATCACTCGAGCGACCACTTAGTGGCTCGAGCAAACCCTTGTATGTTGTCGAACCGCTTGAGCGTAGGAGTTGTTGGCTCGAGCGTATTTTTCACCCATCCAATACTTTTGTAGACAGAGCAGTCCACTTTAAATTGAGTATATTTTTTTGAAAGACATTCGGTGTTCATATTTTTGTTCCCGTCCTTTTCTAAGCATATTTAGGCATGGATTATGAGTCATTAAAGAGTAATAAGTTGAGAAATGACATGAGTAATTGAATTAGGAAATTTGAGGCAAATCCAAGATTGTGGTTCACGAGTACAAGTTATGAGAAATAGATTGAATAAGAAACCAATGTAAAGAAAGTTAAGCCATGTTAGCAATGTGAATGTGTAATGATAAGACGTGTTTTGTGCTATGTACGTTTTTTATTATAGGTTGAGAATTGGAGACTGACCAACCATTTCTAGAAGCCCACTGTGAGTAACGTTATTGTAAAGATATGTTCATATGAATTATGTTCCAAATGTGATTTGATAAGTTATGATTTCTGAAATGACATTCGTTTACGTGAACGAATGTCCTATGCTTGAAATCTATTATGGCATCCATAGATAGTCCCAAGTCATGGAGAACGACATGTTAATGCAGGTCCATGACATATATACGAGATCTCATGTTAATGCAGGTCCTATGATTACGAGATCTCATTAGCCACTTCATTGTGGTGATATGTGTTTAATCGGTATTTGGAACCGACTACTCTAGTCGGATGACAATGTGATATGTTTTATTGGATGTACCATTATTATGTTCGGATATAAAAATTGATTCTGTTATGATCTGTTTTATGAATATGATATGTTCGAAATTTGTTTACTAACCTCCTTACATTAATGTTATTCACTAGGTTTTAGCTCACTATGTGTATATATATGTATAGGTAAGTGTTCTGGAGATCAGGCCTGAAGACTTTTGTCTAGACTTCTGTTTTGTAAAGCCAACCATTGCGCCTCCTGTGGAGATTTTGAATGTGTCATGTGTTCAAGGTAGAGGTGTTCACAGGTCGAGTCGGCTCAATTTTAGTGCTAAACCGCCACCCGACTCGACCAGTTCGAGTTTCAGAAAATGGGACTCGAATTCGACCGTGAACTTGTTGAAGCTGACAAGAATCGGGTGTCTCTTTAACAGTCGGTATTCGGTTCAAACAACAAATATTCGACCCCAGTTTCCAGAGTCTTTTTCCTTTACCAAACACACCCTAAAGCATAAGGAAAACAGATTAAGGAACAAAGTTCCAGAGAGTGAGAGAGGTTGAGGAGGGAGATAGGCAAAGGCGGTTGAGGATTGAGAAGAGTGGCCTTGGAAAGTGAAGGGCGATCGGAAAGAGAATGAAGGAGAAAAGGATGGAAGTGGGATAGAGATGAGGTTGATGAGAGAGAGAGAGAGAGATGAGGGATGTTAGATATCACTGTTCATTTTGAGCTCTTCAATCTTCATTTTATCAAGCATGACCACTATTTGTCCCAACTAATCGCTGCTGATTGCAGCCTATGTTACTGTAGATTTTCTCTTCGAAACTCTCTATCACAACTTCAAATTATTGCTTCACCATCTGCTTGCCTATTTGTGAATAAAGAGAAAGGCTGTGAAGAGCGAGAACCAATGCTACTTGTTTGATCTTGGCATTGGAAAAAGAAAATATGTTTGTGAAGAAAGAGAAAACCCCAACATGATTTGATAGATTTGATGATTCACGTGGGTTGTTTCCAACTTTTAGTGATAAAACAATAAGGTGATAAATATAGAAAGTCAAGAACTAATAAAAAGCTGCCAGCTATGTTTAGTGATAAGGTTGTAATATTGAATATGAATAGAATGATGCTACGTATGTACTCCATAAAGCTCAGTCAGATCGCTTTCGACGGTTATGTTTTCCTTGCATCCGTTCACCGACCATAACATGGTGATTTCAAATTACTTGCAACCGTTGCCGATTGGATATGCTGATGAAGCCGCCTGTGGCACGTCGGTTTGGCTTAGTTCGGTCGAGTTGATCGGGCCAATCGATTTTTTGAACACCCCTAGTTCAAGGCCTTGTGATTGACTTAACTTTTGTTTTCTTTGTTAAGGTTTAAGACAAGTTTTTATATATGGGGTTTAATCCCTTCTTGCTTCGACTATGATGTGTATGGGTATAATGTAAGATTGACTTTTGGACATTGTATATAAATTTAAAAATCTCTGTTTCATATAAGTTAGCACAGCTCATTAGACGATTATATATATGTATTTGCTTCCGCTAACCCTTTATTTTGTGATTCTATTTCAGAGGCCGTAGGTAATCTTAGGATTACTGGCCAATTATGACGTTAAACCTATAGGGGCGGGTTTCGGTCGTGACAGTGTGTTATTAGAGATTCAATTCATGCATGACCATAACTTCCCCTGCCACTGGTTTGCACAGTCATGAACACTCACTTGTTTGCCAACCCATTTACATGTATAACTTGGTATATTAATAAATTCATACATATATATATATATATATATATATTTACATATGTATATATGTGTGTGTAATTCCTTACTGTTTTAATAAGATTACATTGTGTACAAAAATGGTGGTGGTGTGCTTTTCATTAAGATTGAATACAAAAATGTGGAAATTGAATGCAAAAATCATGGTGATACATTTGCTTTCCATTAAAAATTACATACAAAAAATGCAATAATTAAAATTAATGGTGGTGTTAGGTTGACTACATAGATACTAGTGATTGTTTTTCTATTAGAAAGAAGAGGAGGGAAAGATACTATTATGGGTTGCTGTGAGAAGAGTAAAGAAGTCTTTTTTTTTTCATTTTCTGTTGATAGATTTAATTGTGTGTTTCAGTCCAAAACCACATAGGGGCTATGTCGTTATTTTCAAATGATAGGGGTAAAGTGCTCCAAGACTAAACCACATGAGGTAAAAAGAATTTTGCTGTTTGTTCAATGCAAGGACACCTAAAAATTTATCTATTAGAATAGATGCTATTTTATTTTATTGTTCTTAGTGAAAGTGATGCAAAATATAAGAAGTTCAAGGAATGCTAAATTTAAAGAAGTGATAATATTTGGACATTGACATAATTTCATAGAGAAATTGATAAAAATCTTCTATAATTATGTTTCTAATATTATTAGTCTTATTTTATAATTATATTTATGTTTTCTAGGATTTGAAGCTTGGGGGTATTTTGATAATTTGCAGAATTTCTGAATATGGGTTGTGTGGGTAGCCCATGGGTCAAGTTATTTAATTGGGTTTTATTTATATTTCTTATTTGGTCTTAAGTTGGTTTTGAAAGCCAAAGATATTGTAATAGTTTCCTTTTTTGGTTAAAGGTGGTTTTGGAAGTCTCGTAGTTCTATATAAAGTCATATAATGCTTATAATTTAATAGAGTTGATATTTTATAAAAATTTGAGAGTTTTGAATCTTTTTTATGGATTATGTGATGCAATCAAATCCTATATGTGATGCCTAAGAAATCTAGGTGCGATGTCTAGACCTATCTTCTTCTCTTCTTTCTTCTTATTTTCTGTTTCAATTTTCTATTCTTGGATTACTCTTCACAGCCCTCTAAAAGTGCACTTTTCAACCTCAAAACTCCATGTAATCACTAAATCAACCCTAGTCTTTTAAAAGCATTCCCAAAGGCCCATATTTGTTGCTGCCCTAATCGTCTTGCATCTGTTTGGTATCAGAACTTAAAGTTCCATCACATCGTGGAAGATCCTATACAAGTGGATTGACTTGGAAAGAGAGTAAAGTTCTTCTTAGCGAAAAAATTCGTCTTAAGGATCTTCAAGATGATTTTCTTGATCAATTGTATACTCTTGAGCAAAGTGATATGTGTGTGATTGATTATGCAAGAAAATATAAGGAGAGTTGTCGAAAGTGAACGAATAACTATTGCTCATTTCAAAAGTGGGTTGAGATATGGAATTACAGAAGAGATGGTCTCATGCATATTTGGAAGATCTCGAAAATGTTATTGAAACGACTATGCAATTTGAGTTTTTTGTAAAATTTAAAGAGAAATCTATAGTTTTGAAGCCTGCGCATAATGGAAAGACTATCCAACGAGAAAAACCAACAAAAACTCTAAACAAAGGGTTAAAGTGCCACAAGAAGATGCAACAAAACCATATATTGTTCTTAGGAATGGAAATCGTACACAATTGAAATTGCAAGCCAATGAATATGTTTAGAATTTTTCTAAGATGAAAGATGACCAGATTTTGAAGGATAACAAGGCACTTATTAATCATCCAAAAGCATCTCAAAAAAATTTAGTTATTACTCAAGTAAAGGATAGAGTCGAAAACGGGGAATTGGATGCTATGGAAGTTGTAGGGATTGAAGAATCAAAACAACCAGCTACTAGTGCTGTGCAAAATATGCCTTTAAAGGTCACCAATGTGTTACCTAAAGTTTCTAATTTGGAGCCAACAAAGTCATCTAATGAACCTTTACCCGTGCATAATGTTCAGCATAATATTGATCTTATATTAGAGTCACAATTGACTAACCCACCAGCACATAATACAAATTTGAGTGAGTATAACATGCCAGAAACAATGATATGTTCTGATTTCATTCAACAGGATGTCAAGGTTGAATTGCATGACAACATTTTGATTGAGGAAATGGCTGATAATATGGAATCTATGATTGTTGATACAAGCAAAAGCATTCAAATTGATTGCAAGCAGTACATTGCAAAACCAAAGGAGAATGGAATGGATGGACAGAATTTTGTAACTCTATACTTGAATCAATTTAAGGGTTCATCTTCTATTTCAATTGATTTCGTCATTCAAGAAAAATTCAGCTTTAGAGTTGGCAATATCTTGTTGCTTTCATTGCTACCTCCAGTGAAGAAGAAACGATATTATCAACTTGAAAATTTTAACGTGAAGCCATGGATGCAATTTCAAAACTTGTGGATTGTTATACTTCAACACTTTAAAACTCGAGGTCGAGTTTTTTCCAAATAAGAGAAAATGATGCAGAATATAAGAAGCTCAAGAAAGGCTAAATTTAAAAAAACGATAATATTTGGACATTGGCATAATTTTTTAGAAAATTGATAAAAATCTTCTATAATTTTGTTTCTAATATTATTAAAGTCTTATTTTATAATTATATTTATGTTTTTTAAGATTTTAACTTAGGGGCATTTTGATAATTTATAGAATTTTCGAATATGAGTCGTGTGAGTAGCTCATGGGTTGTCCTACGGGTCAATTATTTAATTAGATTTTATTTATATTTCTTATTTGCTCTTAAGTTGGTTTTGGAAGTCAAAAATATTATAGAAGTTTTCTTTTTTTTTTTGGGAAATTTAGCTATAAACCCCCCTTACCTTCCTTTCATTGTTAAAAGGACTAAGAAAAAAATTATATTTTCTAAACCCCCTCATAATTATAAAATTTTACATAAAGGACAAATTTATTATTTAAATATTTTATATGACTTTTATACCCTCAATTAATTCTTCCCACTCTCTTCCCCACTCTCTTCAAGAAGACCAAACCCTTATCCCCCGTCCCTCCTCCTGCACCACCTTCCTCCGCCTCTTCAACCCTAACCCTAACCCTAATTCCCCCCTCGAGTGTTTTCAGTCAATTTAGGAATTGCGATTGGGATCTCACAAAGCCCTAGCAGTCGTGACTGGACTCATAATCTTATCAACAAGTTAGATTGAAGTCTTCTCTAACTTGAGACCACTTCAACTTGCGAGTCTCCTGTTTTGCTTGAGTTCTGGCTTTGATAGTTTGAATCTTGTTCAATTTTTGTTGCTGCTTGCTGAATTAAAATTCTGGATCAAATTATTCTTGTGTCCAGTTTTCAAGATGCTAGATATCCTATGTGATGGTTTATGTTGCGAGTTTGGTTAAGAAACTGAGATGAATTTCTCAATTGGAAAGAGGAATGATGTAAATCCAAATCAAACTCATAATCTACGAGTTAAGATGAAGCAACTGAGTATTTTTGAGACTCAAAGTTTCAAAAATCAGAAAAATCTGTAAAATTTGAAAAATCTGAAGAACCGGGGTATGAAAAATTGAGATTTGTTTGAAATTTTCAGATTATAGGCGTGATTCAAGGATTATAGGCCTGATTCAATATTTTTCAGAGTAAACATCGATTGATTCAAGGATTATAGGCCTGATTCAAAGCTCAAAGCTAAAAGTTCCATTGATTTTTCAGAGTAAACATCAAATTTCATTTGATAGAACCAGAGTAAAATTTTACTCTGGTTCTATTGCTCTATTTTTTTCATTTGACAGAACTAGAGTAAAATTTTACTTTCATACAGAGTAAAATTTTACTTTTAGTTTCAGAGTCTCACAGTTTACTTGTTTTTCAGAGTAAAATTTTACTTTTAGTTTCAGATCAGAGTAAAATTTTACTTTTATACAGAGTAAAATTTTACTTTAGTTTCAGAGTGTAACATTTTACTCTTATTTAGAATAAAATTTTACTTTCATACAGAGTAAAATTTTACTTTTAGTTTCAGAGTGTAAAATTTTACTTTTATACAGAGTAAAATTTTACTTTCATACAAAGTAAAATTTTACTTTCATACGGAGTAAAATTTTACTTTCATACAGAGTAAAATTATATGAGGGTAATATGGTAAAAGAAACAAGTTTTAAAATATCAGGGGGTTTTGAAAGTACTTATATAATTCTTGTCCTTTTAAAAGACAAATTAGATAGTGAGGGGTTATGACCAAATCCCCCCCTTTTTTTTTTGTTGTTATAGTTGATTTAGAAAGTTTTCTAATTCTATATAAAGTCATGTAATACTTAAAATTTACTAGAATTAATATTTTATAAAAAATTAAGAGTTTTAAAGTTTCTTTATAGATTGTGTGATACAA
The DNA here is from genome assembly GCA_030407325.1 of Camellia japonica. NCBI lineage: Eukaryota > Viridiplantae > Streptophyta > Magnoliopsida > Ericales > Theaceae > Camellia > Camellia japonica. The sequence goes on along the minus strand of JAPPVO010000019.1, from coordinate 92,633,792 downwards.
TCAAACCTTAAATAAATATGATGTATAAAGAATTTTAAGAGTATTTCTTAAATTTGTTTTCTTCTTCTCCTTCTTTTCCTTTTTTATTTTCTACACTTTTAACAACTCAAAACATTGTTCCCCGCTACTGTTCACAATCCCTAACAGTGCGAAAATCTCAGCTTTCATAGTCAAAACTCTTACCCAGCAAAACGCTATATTCTTATTACAATTTTGACTATAAAACTTAATTAAAAGCAGATCCAAAAGCCGATATTTGCTGGCGCCATAATCGGCCTGCCTCAGAGGGGATTGTCCTTGTCATATATTTTATTCTAATATAAATATGGATGAGGTACAGGATATTGATACAGAATCCAAATACATAAATTCTCTGTCTCACCTTCTCTATCTCTAATTCTAATTCCATAACTTTCTACACTAAGGTAATTAGGTTATGAATCTTATGACACACCATCTTATTTGTTTATTATCATTTCTGTCATCAGCATCGATAAACAATTGTCGTTGTCGTCACCGTCATAGCTTCCACTAGAGGGGTTAGACCAGACCCCCATATTGTAACACTATGATATATAAAAATTTTAGAGGTTAAATTTTTTATTCTAAAAGATATTAAAAAATTAATTTTTATTATCGTGAGGATAGTCATTAAAAAGTCATCTCAAAAAATAAAAAATAAGATTTTCAGTAACAAAATTTTGAAAATGACACTAATAAATAGATTTTTAAGGACAAAATAATTTGATCTCAAAATAATTTTTTTTAGACAAAAAATTTAGTCTCAAAATGATAATAATTCATCACTAATGTCCAATTTTCGTTGCTAAAAATATAATGATGACACTTTTAGCAACAAAAATGTTTGATTCTCAAAAATATTTGATCCCTAAAAAATAATTTTGTTTTTAAATTTTGATCTCTACAACCTTAAATTTTTATAGTGTAACTCTAAAATTGGAAAAAAATATTTAGTGCTCCTGATATGCTACGTATTCTATTCATCAATCACTATACATCATATCTCTTATTATTTCTCAATCACTTAACATAAATTTTAAATTTCATCTTCTTTATCAATTAAAATATTTAGAGAACCACGTGCTCATATCTCTTGCCGACCAAATAACTTTTCCTAAGCCTGGCATAATGTTTAGAAGATTATGACATCACCATTGCATCATGATAACATCACCGTAAAGTCATTCACAACTCACAGTTAGGATTGAATGACTTCATTCATGGCAATTGAAACATACTTGTCATCATTTTCACCATACTCGGAATAAATTTGCACCATACATTGACTTATTTTGTGCATTTTTTTGGGGTGCATGTAGCATTTATGATCTGTGTATTTTGATAAAAATTACAAATGTCTTGGGAATAGATTATTTTAATTATTTTTTAATTATTTATGAAAAAGTATGTAAAAAAATAAAGAAAATTATATGATGGAATATTTTAATTTATTGACTATTTTACCCTCATTTCAACTTGCCCAATGGGGCCTATTTTACATCGACTTTAGTGAGTGGTAGAAAATACTAGAAATTATATATATATATATATATCTTTTATAAAATAATTTTTACTTAGTAAAAAATATATTTTCGGTCAAAAAAGTAAAAAAAATATATTTTGATATATATGTAAAATAAAAGTAAACTACTAATCGGTCTTAATAATTAGATTTAATTCTCATCAAGTTTTATTAAAAATAAGTCATAATAAAATCGTTACAAAAAGTAAGTTTTTGTGACGATTTTTTTGTGTATATCGTTAAAAATTGACAATTAGTGACTTTTTTTTGTTACAATTTTTATAAATTTTCGTTAAAACTTACAATTAGTGACATTTTTCTGTAATGAATTTTTTAAACGTCGCTAAAAGTTAAAAATTAGTGACGTTCTTTTGTGACGATTTTTTAAAATTGTCGTTAAAACTTATAATTACTGGCATTTTTTGTGATAATTTTTTAAAATTGTCGTTGAAAATTAATAATTAGTAATATTTTTTAATAGTGTTTGATGAAAAATGTCATTAAATTCTCACAGGACTTATTGAATAATAAATCTATCTATTAGGACCTACACGTAAGTTCCAAAAATTAGTATACCAACTATGTGAGCTATTAAATTTTGATAACGTAGAATCTTTCTGTAGGTGAAGTTGATGTCTACAGCTCCAATTTTACACAATGTATTTCTTGAAAATATACTTCTCTACAAAGAAAAATAGCACTAAAATTATAAACAATATTATTGTTTTTTATGGCCGCTCTATAAACAAATATGTAAATATGATATTGGATGTCATAAAAGACATAACTGAAGTTGACACCAATAAGTTTTAGGTGAACAAGAGCCAAGCATTAAACATTTTGATTAAAATATAAGGTGCAAAAATGTGTAAAAAGTAAAAAAGAAATAAAGTCGACTTTTTTAAATAATTCTTTAATTTTTTTAGCCTTTTAATGATTTTTTAACTAATGTACAAGATTCCCAAAATGTGTTATTAGTTGAAAACATGTAGGTGGGGTGTCAACACATTGTGGGTATTTGAAAAGTGGGTTTTTTTTTGTAAGTTTTTTTAATTGTACGATATTATTGGAGAATTTTTTTTTTATTTTTGGAAAGATAATTAATTTTTTTTGTGATTAGATGTGATGTTTGTGAGATAAAAAGTGAAATAATTATGTGGTTTGATGTGATATTTTGTTTGAATTTATTTTTTTTTTGATTTTGTAACTAATTTATTTTTTAGTGAAAAAAAACAAAATCAAAAAATCTCCTTCCCAAACAGCCTCCTTATGTGTTTTGTAAAACGAGGTTGTCGATTAGTAGAGTTTGCTTTATAAAATAGCTTGAAGTACTTTTTGCATATGATTCTTGGACTTTTATAGGAGGAATGGTTTTTTCTAAGCATGCCATGAGTCCATGATTAGTGTTTTCTAATTTACATGATTTAAAAAAAAAAAAAAAGCAAATAATTTATAACATGTGATTTTGTTCAGTGTTGTTTGGATAGCACAATGCATATGGATTGAAGGAAACTGTGCAAAAAATGGGATAAATTGTGAATTAATTTCTTATTTTTGGAATAGAACACCACCCCTTATTTGAGTAAGGTTGAGAGCATCAACGTGCATGAAAGCTGAGAGGGAGGTTTACGACCCAATATTGGGCCGAGCTGGTTTGGGCCAGAGTCAAAGACCCTTGCTCGGTCAAACATTGGGTGCACGCTGGACTGAGGACTCAGTCTTGTCGAATTGGGACAACTTTAGATTACCAGTCCGGAGGGGATATGTGCTCTACAAAGTAGGACCGAATTAGTACTCCCAACGTCAAGATCGACCGAGCTCTTGCCCAGTCGTGACTAAGGAGCTCGGTTAAGCCACAGTGTGGCTGCTCGGATTATCAAGGAAACCAGACAAGTAGCACGGTTGTGAGGTGATGCATGGCACCGCACTAAGCATAGCTTGGTGGGGAGTACTATGCGGCGCCACGAGACTACAGGAAGAGATTCCGTCGTTCGTACGCATCAATAACGTTTGGCCGTTTCGTTAGGTGGTGTTTAGTTGTATTGGCGCTGACACGTAGGGAAACGTGAGAGAAGAGCAGGTCCACTCATCTAGAGGGGAATGGGCGTAGAAACGCGCGCACAGAAACTATATAAACGGTGTTGTGTCCCCATACTCAGGTCTGGAACATCCTCTGATCAGAGCTCACTTACTACTTTGTCCCTTCTTTTTTCTCTCTCTCTAAGTGTGCTAACTTGACCGTCGGAGGGGTTTTCCGACAACACTCCGCCGGGTAGCTCACCTTCATTATGTTCTCAGGTCAATTGGAGTGAAGCGTAGCTTGGACACAAAGAGTATGGATAACGTTGGATATTTTGCTCCCGTATAATTGGCGCCGTCTGTGGGAAGCTCTGACAGACAAAACCTTATCCTCCAAGCTCTTTTAATCATCTTTCATGGCAAACAATAACGAAGTCCCACTGTCTGCCATCGACGGCATCACTCCGGAGTCCGTTCGGAGAAGTGATGGTCTTCCCGCCATCCCTACCATGGCTGGTCTGGAGACCTCTCCTAGATGGCTCCCCAGAGATGCACGAGACAAGCGCGCGAAAAGCACTGACCACTCGCAGAGTCCCGACGGGCACCGGCGACAAAAAGTCTCGCATGCTCAGCATCTGGAGCATAAGCTAAGAGACCAAGACGTCATCATTCGAAGGATGATGGCGGAGATGGAGGCGCTGAAGCAGCAAGTCAAAGGGATGGGCGTTACTGGAGTAGGTAACCACGGTGAGCGCACCCAACCCCGTCGTTTAGGCAACTAGAACCAACGGCAGGCGCCCTCCCTTTTAATCACCAGAAGTTATGGGGTTGGTGACTCTGACCCTCTAGTAAAGAAGTCTTGCGCGCGAGACAGTAGTTATTATCCCTCATGTCTATCGACGATGTCGAGAAATTCCTACTCCGCCCGTTCGGATGACCTGAGGGACGTTTTGGAAGAGCAAGCATGCTGGCGGGAGGCGTAAAAGGTGCCGACGCTGCAACGGTAAGAAGTCTTAATGCCGCCACCATGCCCAACTGTACATGTCCCTTTGGACAAAGACTTGACGAGGCTGAGCACCACCCTTTTCTCCCTCGAGATAGAGACCACACCGCTCCCTGCAAGCTTCCACCAACCCAAGTTTACGCTCTACGACGGAAAAATCGACCCATACATGCATATGAGCCACTTCCGGTAGGTTATGGCTGGATACAGGCGTAACAATGCTCTTATGTGCCTTATTTTCTCGTCAAGTTTGGGTGAGTTGGGCCTGAAATGGTTCGAGAGGCTGTCGGAGGAAAGTATCGAAAGGTGGTAATAGTTGGCGGAAGCGTTTGTAACCCGATTCAAAACTAACACTAAAATGCCAAAAGAAGTTGACCACCTTTTGAGCGTCAAGATAGAACCGGGAGACTCCCTCAAAGCATACAATGCCAAGTATTGGGAAACCTTCAATGAAATCCTTGATTGCTCGACCAACCTGGCAATCACCCAATATAAGCGCGGTCTCCCGGTTAGACATAGACTGAGGGGCTCGCTCACCATAAACCAATCAACAACCATGGAACTACTAATGCAGCACATCAACGAGCACATCCGAGTAAAGGATGATGCTATCGCGGCCACCGCGAAGGCGAATCTAGTGGCAGTGGACAAAAGGGTGGCCGGAAAGGTTCACGCGGTCGGACATGAGACAAACCGTTCGAGCAACCGCGAAAGAGAGTCAAACCAAGGTTGTCGCAACCGGGGGTAAGGGTCATCTCAGCGACCGAGCTGACTATCCCTATGATGCCGCGGAAGATGTGAAGAGAAAGTTGAACGCCCGAACAGGCATCACCACAGTTTTCAAAATCCCAATCTACCGTATCCTTAGTGAAATCCGTGACGAGCTATATGTTCGGTTTCCAACTAAGTTGGGCAATGCACAGAGGGGCTTCAATCCGCGGTATCACTGTACCTTTCATGGCAAGTGAGGGCACCGTATTGAGGACTGTCTGCCTCTAAAACAACATTTAGAGGAGTTGGTGGTCGTTGGCCACTTGGACCGTTACATTGACGGAGGCGTCAAGGCCGCGCCTCACGCTCTAGCTGAACCAAATGGTTTGGTCACGCTAGAAGCACCCCCCCAAGCTGTGATCAATGTGATCCATGGTATCATCGAGCCAGCATGGGTATGCAAGCTCCAAGGAATGATAAAAAAAGCAGAGCGTATGAGGGAAGTCCTATCAATCCAGCCTGTGGTCAAAAAGAACAAAATCGAAGTAAAAGATGTGCTTAACTTTTCAAACCAAGATCTTGAACGAATTCAAATGCCACACAATGACGCTCTGGTAGTCACCCTTCGCATCAGAGACTTTGACGTTAGGCGTATTCTGATTGACCAGGGCAGCTCGGTTGAAATAATGTACTATGATGCCTTCAAGTAACTCAAGCTAAGTGATAAAAACTTGGCCCCAGCGACCTCGCCACTGGTCGGTTTCAAATTGCAACCGGAGTGGCCCATGGAAAAGATCATCTTACCGGTCAAAGCTGGATCCATGGTCAAGCAGGTAGAGTTCTGGGTTTTGAAGGTGCCTTCTACATACAATCTGATCCTAGGCAAATGATGGCTTTATGCCATGCAAGCGGTGGTTTCGATTTACCACCAAGTTATGAGGCTCCCCTCTGCTATGGGGATAATTGAAGAGATTTAGGGTGATCAAATCGTGGCCAAGCAGTGTTTCGTGGCCGTAAATGGGAGCCGAGCTGTCAAGGGCTTCGTGCAAATGATCGAAGGGCCGGAAGATCAAAGTGTCCTAGATGATGTGGGTACCAGGGCTGAAGAAAAGGTTGTTGAAAACTTGGTAGAAGTAAAGATCAACGAGGATAATCCTGAAAAGTTCTTTCTGTTGGGATCTAGCCTCACTGCCCAAGAACGGTTGGAGATGGTTGAGTTTTTGGTGGCTAATATCGAAGTGTTTGCATGGACGCCTTACGACATGTCTGGCATTGATCCAAACTTTATTTTTTACCAATTCAACGTCTTTTTGGATGCCCGGCCTGTCATTCAAAGAATGCAGAGATCAGTGCTTCATCACGCCGAGGTAGTGGCAGAATAGGTCAAAAACTTGCTTGAAGCGAGGGCAATCCAAAAAGTGCACTACCCTCGGTGGGTTTCCAACACGGTCGTGGTACCAAAGAAGAATGGGAAATGGTGGGTTTGCGTCGGCTACAAGACGGTCGACTAAGCTTGCCCAAGGACAGTGTTTCCTTGCCCAAAATTGACCAACTGGTGGACTTAACGGCCAAGCACAACTGGCTTAGCTTCCTGGACGCTTACCGCAACTACCACCAAATTACCATGCATGAGCCTGACCGAGAAATTACTTCTTTCATGACTCCAAGAGGATTATTCTGCTATAGAGTTATGCCCTTTGGGTTGAAGAACACTAGGGCAACCTTTTAGAGGATGGTTATGAAATGTTCGCTCCTTTGCTTAGTCGCACAATGGAAGCCTATATCGAGGACATGGTTGTGAAGAGCAAATGCGTGGCCAACCACTTAGTCGACTTAGTGGAGATGTTCGCCATTCTCAAACAACACAAGTTGGGCCTGAATGCGTCGAAGTGTGCCTTTGGCATGGGGTCAGGAAAATTTTTAGGCTTTCTAGTCACGAATTGTGGCATTGAAGCGGATCCCTCCCAAATCAAGGCCATATAAGAATTGAAGTAGCCCAACTCAACGAAGGACGTGCAACATCTTACCGGGATGGTAGCCGCGCTTAAGCGATTCATAAGCCGGTCATCAGATCGTTACCGCCCTTTCTTCCGAGCCTTGAAGTCCAAGTTTTTATGAGACAAAGAATGCGACAGAGCCTTAGCCGAGCTAAAGACATATCTATCTTCCGCTCCATTCTTAGTCATGCTGAAGTACGGTGAAGAACTCTATCTTTATCTGGCTATTTCTCAACATGCCGTAAGTGCGGTACTTGTTTGAGCCAATGGCATCCAACATCTATTGATCTTCTACGTGAGCAAAACCTTACTCCCGGCGGAGTCGAGATACTTACCGCTAGACAAACTTGCCTTGGCACTAATGATGGCCTCAAGGAAATTGGCATACTACTTTCATGCTCACACGATCGTGGTGCTGATCGAGTTCCCTTTGAAAGCCTTATTTGAGCGGGCAGACTTCTCTGGCCGAATCCTAAAATGGGCAATCGAGTTGGGGCAATTCGACGTCAAGTTTTAACTGCGAACCGCCATAAAAGCCCAAGCATTGGCTGACCTCATCGCGGAATTCTCACCTGGAATTCACCCGGTTTGCCCGGTGGTTCTTACCGACGCAACCGGGCTGTAGGGGGTAGGCACGATAGAAAGTGCACAACCTCCCATCCAACCGAACGTAGAAGGCAACGCAGAAGTTGCGCGTCCGCCTACAGACCCATCACTTGAAGGCCTACTTCAGCCTGGCAATGCACCGTTGGATTTGGGAATAACAGGATAACCTATTGATCCAACGCCGTATCGCCAAAGGGGGATGAAGGCATGTTTGTTGCAATCGTCAACGGCGCGCTTGCCGCGGAAGTAACCGAACAGCCAAGCAACTCTGATCACTTGAACCTTCAAACGTCCCAGGACCCCGCAGAATGTTGAAAGCTTTTCATCGGTGAAATGTGAAAAAATTTTGTCGATGGCGCCTCAAATAGGTATGAAGCTAGGCTGGGAGTAGTTTGATCTCTCCAGATGGACTGATCATTGAACATTCCATCACGCTAGGATTTTTCGCGTCAAACAACGAGGCTGAGTACGAAGCGTACTCCGAATGCATACATTCGAGCTGATGGTCTACAGTGACTCCCAACTCGTTATAAACCAAGTTTCTGGGAAATACGAAGCCAAAGATGACAGAATGGCCAAGTACCAAACTTTAGTAAGAGAGAAAATTAAGAAATTCCAAGCCATAAGAGTCCAACAAATTGGCCGAGAAGATAACAGTCGGGTAGATGAGTTGGCCAGTTTAGCTTCCATGGCTGACAAATTAACCCCTAGCCCTCTCCTGATTGAATTCCTCCCAAGACCCAACATTGAAGACTCAGAGCAGACGGAAGTTCTCTGCACCGAGCTAGGCCTTTTTTGGATGGACCTTATCATCCTTTTCCTTAAAGAAAGGATCCTGCCGACCGACAAGAAAGAGACACACAAAATCTGGGTGAAATCTGAACGGTTTTGGCTCTCTTCATCTAGTGCCTTGTATAAGAAGTCATTCACCAGTCTATACCTCAAGTGCGTTCACCCAAACAGAGTTAATGCTTTCCTCTATGAGATCTACGAAGGCATGTGTGGAAGCCACATTGGCGGGAGATCTTTAGCCTACTGCGCTATTTCGCAAGGATACTGGTGGCCATGTATATAGGCAGATGCACAGAAATATGTGAGAAAATGCAAGAAATTCCAAAGTTCGCCCACCAAATTCATTAACCGGCCAAAGAGCTCATTCCTCTCACAAGTCCTTGGCCTTTCGCAATGTGGAGGCTTGACATAGTGGAATCACTCCCAATTGTTCTGAGCAACCACAAGTTCTTCATAGCTGCGACAAACTACTTCACCAAATGCGTCGAAACAGAGCCCTTGGCGACAATTAAAGAAAAGGATGTAAAGAAGTTTGTCTGGCAGAACATGATAACGCAATTTGGAGTCTCAAGACTTTGATCTTCGACAATGGCACCAATTTGATCGACGATTGTTTAGGGATTTTGTGAGGAACCAAAGATAGAATTCTATAATTCCACACCGGCCTACCCTCAGTCCAACGGCCAAGCCGAAGCATCAACCAAAACCATTCAAGATGGCTGAAAAGGCTAGAGAAAGCCAAAGGAAAGTGGGCCGAGGAACTTCCAAATGTCCTCTAGGCTTACCAAACAACACCGAGACGGTTGACCGGGGAGACGCCTTTCGTTTAGGCATATGGCATGGAGGTAGTCATCCTATTGGAGATCAGTATGCCCACAATCCGCAGCGAAAATTTTGAGCCCGACTTAAACGCTGAAGCCATTGCCCTAGAATTGGACCTTATAAAAGAACGCCGAGAAAAGACGTTGATCCAAGTCGCAACACATCAACAAGAACTGTCCAAAAAGTATAACAAAACAGTTCACCCCAGACTGTCGAGATTGGGTCTTAAGGAAGGTGATGGACAACACTCTGGTGTCGGGCGAAGGGAAGCTAGGGGCAAACTGGAAAGGGCCTTACAAGATAACCAGTCTGGCGGGTAAAAGGGCATACCATCTAGAAGACTTAGATGGCAAAGCTATACCCCGGCTATGGAATGTAGCCAATCTGAAATTGTATTATTTTTAGTTTCAATCTTTGAATGTAATTTTTTGTAAGGGACGAGCATTCCCCTCCATTTACTGATGTAATTCTTTCAATCACCATGTGGATTTATAAAAGCTATATGTAATTGCAATGCATTATTGTACATAGAAAATTTGTCGTGGTTAATGAATTGTTCAACTCTAGGTTTGTAGCTAAGATGATTTTGCCCGGCTCAAAGAGTTGATGAATTGTTCAACTCTAAGCTTTTAGCCGAGATGATTTGGCTCGGCCCTCAGAGTTGATAGATTATTCAACTCTACGCCTTTAGTCGAGATGATTTTTCTCGGCTTAAAGAGTTGATGAATTGTTCAACTCTAAGCTTTTAACTGAGATGATTTTGCTTGGCTCAAAGAGTTGATGAATTGTTCAACCCTAAACTTTTAGTCGAGATGATTTTGCTCAGCAATTAGAGTTGATGGATTGTTCAACTCTACGCCTTTAGCCGAGATGATTTTGCCCGGTTCAAAGAGTTAGTGAATTGTTCAACTCTAAGCTTTTAGTCGAGATGATTTTGCCCGGCTCAAAAAGTTGATAAATTGTTTAACTCTAAGCTTTTAACTGAGATGATTTTGCTCGGCCCTTAGAGTTGATGGATTATTCAACTCTACGCTTTTAGCTGAGATGATTTTGCCCAGCTCAAAGAGTTGATGAATTGTTCAACTCTAAACTTTTAGCCAAGATGATTTGCTTGGTCTTTAGAGTTGATGAACCGTTCAACTCTAGGCTTTTAGCCGAGGACTTTAGCTTGGCTGACACTTAGTAAACTGTTTTCTTGGGCCAAGAATGTTGATGTTTGGTTCAACTTTTATTCTGACTGAGATGCATTTCCCGGTTAAATCAATAGATAATTTGTCCTTGACGTATTGCGCAGTTGAAAGAAGAAACACAACTTACATGTCAAGCATACAAGAGACAAGTTGAAAAAAAATTTCATTGATTGAGATTGTAAGTACAAAAGTTAGGGTAAGCAGCCTGGTTATAAAGGATCTCAAAAAGAAAACAAGAAAGGGCATAAATTTAAGCTAAGGGGAAGAGGTCGGCGAATTTGTCTCCGGCTCCCTCTGTGGCAGCCTCCAGATCGACCAGGGCAGTCCTTTCTTTGTTGCCAGTCTCCTTCTGGCTAGCCTTCTCTTCGGCCTCTTCCTCAGTTTCTTCCTCGGCCTCTTCTTGCAAAGAGTTGAAGACTTCATTGGCATAAGGCACCATATAGAACAGCAAGAAGGCAGAGAGAAGGAGAGGTGAACACCTCAGTTTCAGATCCTTGGCCAAGTTTTTCACAAGTAGCCTTCTAACTTGACTTAAAGAAGATGTCCTTGGTGGCTTCAACTTGTGAGTGTAGTTCTCTTCAGCCTTCTTGAAGCCGAGGTTATTGGCCTCGTCCACGGCTTCCTGTCTCGTTTTCTTCTCCCATTCTAGCTCGGTTTTCAAAGCATTCCTCTCTTGCTCGGCCCTACCAAGCTGGCCAAGAAGTCTGGCATTGTTAGCGTTAGCGATCTCGAGAGAGGCCTTAGCTTGGCAAAGCTCGGCCGAGACGTTCTTGCCGGCATTATTTAGCTCGGTCACTTTATGATGCAAATTAACAATGCGGTCCATGACGAGATGCTGTTTTTGGATGGCTTGCAAGAAGTAAGAAGAAAGTTAGCCCAAGAAAAAAAGTAAACCGAGCAGAGACTTGATGAAATTCTAAATCATACCCTAGTCATAGACTTGACCGTCGATTTCACGAGCCGGGTGTCAGGAACATGATCGCTCCTGGTCAAGTCATTCAGGAGCAACAACGCTCTTGATAAATCAAAGCCCAAGAGATGTTCTTTATCCCCCTTAATTGATGCATTGGTTGGGATTTCTTTACCCTGATGCTTGAACTCTGGCCTCTACGGAGGTATGGGCTCGGCATCCTGTACTGGTTGCTCGGTGCTTAGCTCGGCCACGAGCTTGGTAGAGGGATCAGCCGAACGGGCCTGCTTACTAGCATGCGAGACTCAACATATGGAGCGGCTGTGGAAGCCAGGGCAATCACGGTCCCTGAACTCTAGCCGATGGCTGGAGCAGGAGGAGAGATGTTTGGTAGCTCAATCGAAGTGGCGGTGATGAAGTTCTTAATCCGGCTCTTCTTGGCCATTTCTTGCTCCTCAGTCAACTATATTAGGGGCATGTCGGGCAAAGTTGGGTCAAGTGGAGGTAAAGGCGCCCGAAGGAAGTCTGTGACCTTGTTCTTCCAGGCTGCCGAATATCTGTAGGTCGGTACGTAGCCCAGAAGCTCGTGGTAATCTCGGTGCTGATATCTTAGTGCGGCTCTGATCGCCCCTTCGTTTGGATAAAGATAATTGGCATGTAACGCTTCAATAGGTACAAAAGAAAAGTAGTTAGCACAGTATAAAGAATATGGGAAAAATTAACAAGTTAGAGAGCTCGGCTTACAAGAAGAACCGAAGTTCTTGCTGATATACCAACCGGGCACATCGGCGGTCTCATAATTGCCAGACTTTGTCCGGTGTGTCGGTCATCAGACGTTCTCAGCCTGACCTTATTTTTAGATAATAATTATACCCGTCCGCCGTGCATCCGAGCGTTTATTGATGCAAGATCTCGGCCAAGCCCAAATTTAAACCAAGCCGGTGGTTTAACTCGGCCACACCATTTATGATTCTGTAAGTGTTGGTGGATACTTGTATTGGAGCTAGCCCGATACGTCTTAGGAACTCGCAGATCAAGGGTTGCACAGGGAAGCATAGTCCCTCTTCTACTATGCTCAGCACGGTGAAGGGGCAGGACTTCAGCCTATCCCATGGATTTATGTCCTCTTCACTCAGCTCCAAATGTATATCGGCTGGAATGCCGTACCCTTCACAGAATGCAGCCAGCGTGCCCGGTGTGTTCACAAGGAAGCAATAGTGCCCCATGGAAGGCCGACTTGTTCAGCACGGCGGTGTTAGGTTGGCAAAGTATTGTACGGTGGCTGCTCGGTCTTTGAGAGCCCTTGTGTTGGTGTGCTTGGTCCCCTAGGACTCTGTAGTTAAAAACCAAGTGTAAGTGGCAGTGCGGTCATGCATATGAGCTTGATTTTAGCTCGGTCACATCGAGCGCTCTTGGCAGCTCCGTCTATTTGGTTAGCTCGGTCGTGCAAGCAAGCCAGATATTAGCCCAGTCACACAACTGAGTATCTAGTATCCCGATTTTCCACCCTCATTCCACGAACAACAAATTTGCTCGGTTGACTAGTTCTTTCAGATTGAAAAGGTGCTTTAAGCTCGGCCGGACCCAGATTCGCGCCTGTTCATCACGGGAGATGATGAATAGTGGGAAATTAGAGGCGCTTGAGCTTTTGGACGTCAAAAACAACATAAAAAACCTAATCCTATTCCATTCGTGGTATGATTTGGGTGTTATTGACTTCCTTAGTGAATGAATGTGAGAATTGGGGTTCAAAAAAAATAATTAAAAAAAAAAAAACAAGCACCAAAAAAACATGAAGAAGGGAATAACGTAAAGAGAATGGAGAACTTACGAGTTGATGCACAAATCGAAGCCCTTATCGAAGAAATGCTCTACAATGGCAACATCGAGATCAACTTCACTAGGAAAATGCTCGAGAATAGACAGAAAACGCAAAGGGCAAGGCTTGGGTGTGTTTATGCTCTGGATCGCTATGGCAGATATGATGAACAGTGGAAGTGGAGGGTTGGTTTGAGGGGGACGTATATGGATATGAGAAGAGGCGCCAAAAATTTGAATTCGAGGAAACGGCGTGGACAGCTGGGTTGGTTGTACGAGGCCAATGGACAGGTGACACGTGTCTGTGATAAGACCGGTGTTAGTCTTGAAAAGGCAAGCTGAAAAGTCGAAGCGCCAACTGAGCAAATCATGTGGCCGAGCGTGAAAGTTAGCGCGGTGAATGATTTGAGGTGGATGACCAATCAGATGAGTTACTTCGGCAGGAGAAGGTAATCCCGATCATGCTAGCGCGGACAGAATTAAGGGGCAATTGAGAAGGAGGTTTATGACCTAATATTGGGCCGAGCTGGTTTGGGCCGGAGTCAAAGACCCTTGCTCGGTCGGACGTTGGGTACACGCTATATGGAGGACTCACTCTAGTCGAATTGGGACAACTTTAGATTGCCAGTCCAGAGGGGATGTGCGCTCTACAAAGTAGGACCGGATTAGTCCTCCCAATGTCAAGATCGCCTGAGCTCTTGCTCGATCGTGACTAAGGAGCTCAGTTAAGCCACGGTGTGGCTGCTAGGATTATTAAGGAAACCGAACAAGTAGCATGGTCGTGAGGTGATGCGTGGCCCCGCGTAAGCATAGCTCGGTGGGGAGTACTATGTAGCGCCATGAGACTACAGGAAAGAGATTCCGCCATCCGTACGCGTCAATACTGTTTGGCGGTTTCGTTAGGTGGTGTTTAGCTGTATTGGTGCTGTCATGTGGAGAAATATGAGAAGAGAGCAGGTCCACGCGTCCATAGGGGAATGGGTGTAGAAGCACGCGCTTCTATATAAACGGTGTTGTGCCCCCATACTCAGGTCTGGAACATCCTCTGATCAGAGCTCACCTACTACTTTGTCCCCTTTCTTTTCTCTCTCTCTGAGTGTTCTAACTTAACCGTCATAGGGGTTTTCCGGCAGCACTCCGCAGGGTAGCTCACCTTCATTGTGTTCTTAGGTTGATCGAAGTGAAGCGCAACTTGAACACGAGGAGTACGAATAACGTCGGATATTTGGCTCCCGTACAAAAGCAAAAAGAATCTAGAGGCCTGCTAGAAAGATTATAAGTGACATGTGCTTGAGAATAGATTTGGAAGGTCAAAAATGGATCAAGAAACCCCTGCCCACTATGCTCTTTATCAACAATAATCAAGTAAAGGCAGTGAGACTTTCGTGTGAATCAATATTATTACACTCGAATTCTTCTCCGCTACCTCTCAAGGAAAATTTTAAATTAGATATCAAATTAACGGGTTAGTGTTGACTTATCCATGTGAGTATGCACTTGTTGAATAAGAATTCATTTTGTGAATGATTATGGCTTTTATTGTGAGTTTATGACTTATTCATAGAGTTTATTCTAGGTCCAATTTGATATGCCCAAACTCAAAACCAATAATGTACCCCACATACATTTTATTCTAGTACATTGGACCATTGGGTAGAGTAATCTTAAATTCTTAAACACATGCATATAATAAAAATGCTCCTTTTGGAATCGTGTTAATGATAAATTGAGAGAACATGTTAATGTAATTTGATTACAAACAACAAAATCTTCTAGATGTAATTTTTCCTAATGAAAATGTTGAGATAAGGAAGATCTAAACTGATATTATGAGCAATAGGAAAAATTATATATAAATTTGTGTTTCATGTCTGTGTCCGTGTTTCTTGAATTACTAGTTCCTGAATATATTAAAGAATCTTTGTGCAGTTTAGAATAATTAACCAGCTGAACTAAGAATTGATTAATAAAAAAATGACTGCCCTAAATTGTTTGAAGTGAATAAGTGGCTAAAAAAATTCTTGAGATTATGCACGTTTAAGTGAGAAATATGTAACCTTTTGAACTATGTTGATTGGACAAGCCTATAAGAGGAAGACCCCGGGTTTTAATTGCACTGTGCTGTTCAATTTGTCCACTCCATTTTTAGGGAGTTTAATAATTATTAAACCCTAACGAGCTAAGGCTGGTTCAGTTCACCAAAATATTTGCCTCAATTGGTGCTAACCCAATTGTAACTAGGAGGTCTAGAGTTTAAGTTTTGGTACAAACAAGACTAGAAAAGTACGGACACTTTAAATGGTGTTGTGTTTGTATTTGAATGTATTGGATATTGATATGTCGCAAACACGTGTCAATGTGCCAGACACGTTATGTGGCGTGTTAATTTTTTAAACTATTATTTTCAAAACACATGGGGAATACTTTATGAATACGTGTCTTCTATGCATGTCTTAGCCTCCTTTGTGTGTTTGTGTTTTTTATCTTAATAATTTTATGAAACTGATTTAGGATCAAAATAAAATATATATAAAAATAAAGAGGGGAAAAGTGAAAAAAAAAAAAAACACTGACATATACATTAATGTGTGCTATATCTTTTTTAATTTATATTTAAATTTATAGGCTTTGTTTGGCATGTGAGTGTTTTAGTAAAAAAATCAAGAAGTTACTAAAAAAATCAAAAAAACCTATAACCTATACAAAAAAGTCAAAGAATTTATTTTCTTTTTATTTTTTGCACATCCTTTCATAAAAAACAAAAAATTCTAAACATATTAGTTTTTTTTTTTTTACCTTATATTTTAGTTAAAAGTTAAAAAATTACTGAAATAGTTTGTTCCCAAATGAGTCCCTATATGCATAGTATATATATATATATATATATTATCATATTCTTGCCATATTCATGTACTAGTGTATGCCCGTGCCTAAAGGCACGGTGTAAATAATGTTAGGATCAAAATGTAATTATAATTTATACCCATGTTGAAATTTGTGAAGTTTGTGTTATTTTTTTATAAAGATACTAAAAAAAAGATATTGAAATATTTTTCTTCTTAGAGAATTTGTAACAATTTTGCTTATATTACACGTTCTACAAAACTCAAATAAAATAACAACTCCCCTAACTTTAATGCAAATTAAGAAACAAACATATAAGATTTATAATGTTCACCAATATTGCAAATGAAAATATAAGAGCAAGTAAAAAATTGTAAACACTGAACAAAATACAGAAATCAAAAATATTGTATACTTTGTTAACGTTCTGTAATAAAAAGAAAAAAATTTACGAAATACCACATAAAGCACATCAGTAAGTGTTCTGCAATATTAAACATCAAACAATGCATACCAGCCTATACTTTACAATTCTAAAAAAATCAAATATAAAAAAAATAAATATCAAATAATGCACATCATCCAGTGCTCTGCAATATAAAAAAATTAAAATTAAAATACACACCTGTTAGTGCTACTGCTGCCAATCAAATTATAACTACATAAGAAAAATAAACATTATATTGTCATACACTAAAAAAAATATGAAAATTAACCCAAAAAAAAAAACTATAGAACTCCAGAACCCAAGCCAAAAATTAACATAAAATTAAGGAATATCAAAAAAAAAATAAAATATAAAAAGAAATTACCTCATGTTCAATCTCTACTATCCATCTTCAAAACTTGGCCACGAATTCAACAAATTTCCCAGAAATTGAGAGAAAATCTCCACCAAATAGACTCTATGGAAATTCAGAGTCCAGCTCTAGAAGCTCTATAGTTTAGATAGGATATCTATTGAATGTAATATTTCTTGATAATTAAAAATAAAAAAAAGAAAGAAAAATATTTATGTTCTTTTTTTTTCTTTTTTTTTGGGGGGAGGGGGGGCTGAGTAAATAACATGCTAAGGGGCAAGGGGACAACAACGAAGCACCAAAAAAGAAGCAAAGCAAGACAAAATAGAAACCATAAAAACAAAAACAAACAAAGCTAGAGGATTGCATCAACAATATTCAACTTCACAGCCTTTTGACCGCAATGGAAGCCTCTACACTAGAAAGGGGCCTTGAAAAATTGATCCAAGAAATCCAAGCACCCAACTTATGCACAGCTTGATTTGCTTGTCTAGGCCAATTCTTCTTTAAAGCTAACAACAGATTAATGTCACTCAAATAATGGTATCAATAGACCAAAAAGAAAAATATTTATGTTCTTTTTCTTTCTTTCCTTTTTTTTTTTTTTTTTTGGGCTGGGTGAATAACATGCTGAGGGGCAAAGGAACAACAACGGAGCACTAAAAAAGAAGCAAAGCAAGACAAAATGGAAACCATAAAAACAAAAACAAACAAAGCTAGAGGACTGCATCAGCAACATTCAACTTCACAACCTTTTGATCGCAATGGGAGCCTCTACACCAGAAAGGGACCCTACAAAATTGATCCTAGAAGTCCAAGCACCCAACTCATGTATAGCTTGATTTGCTTGTCTAGGCCAATTCTTCTTTGAAGCTAACAACAGATTAATGTCATCCACCAATAATGATAAATATAAGAAAAATATTTATGTTCTTCTTCTTCTTTTTTTTTTTTTTTGGCTGAGTGAATAACATGCTAAGGGGCAAGGGGACAACATATCTACCTCGTCATTGACTACCACTGCATCATCTCCCATAACAATCAAGCCACATACATCACACCTCCCATTCTCCTCCTCATTATTACATGCCAAGAGAAACTCACCTCCCATCCTACCATCATTGACCACCTCTCTCAAACTGTCTGAAACTATCCTATTCTCCCTACCAATAATTGCAACAAAAGCTATAAAAAAAAAATTCAATTCAAGATTGCAATTAGAGAAAGCCAGTCAACATCATTAAGCATATCACAGAATCATAATAATTGCATTCCACCGAGGCAATACAATCAAGTATTAACATAATTACCATACATGTAAAACAATTACAGTTTTTGCTACCCAACTAATCAATCAGCAAAAATTAACAAAAAAAACACAACAAAACAACACCAAAACTAGAATTTACCTAGCTAAAGTCGGTCACTTTCGCTGCGGTTGGTCATCATCACTGCCCTCAAAATTCCGCTTCCCTCTACTCATAGAGTTCGTCCTCTCCATGTACCTGGTTTGCATTATCCTCAATTTCCAGAATCCCTCAAAATTCACAAATGTGCAACACAAATTCCCCAAAAAAAAACCTCAAAAACCCTAACAATCAAACACACAAGTTTCCTATTCACGGATCTACAAATTCAGCTAGAAAATGAAGGAAAGTGGGAGAAAGTAATAGTAATTAAGGGATTGGTAATGATCCAAACACATACCTGTATATGCGTGATTGAAAGTTTATAGGGTGTCTTCAAAAAAAAATTGAAACCAAAATGAAATTAAAAAAATAAAATTGTACAACAACAAAGAATAAAGCATTATTAGCTAAAAAAACAAATATAATACAGATTGTGAACTGCCTTATCCACCCCTTTCAACTGCATTGAAATGAGACCCTCAATACCAAGCAAAACCTTTTTTTTCTCCCTTACCGATGGCACTTCCAAAACAACGTCGATTTGCTTCTAGGCTTGACAGATGCAACAATCTGATTCATCAAGCTTCCACAAAAGATTCCCTAAATTGGGATGGTGATTTCGTGCCATAGTTGCAGAGGTCTTTCAGCTCATCTCTAACCAAACCAAAGAAAACGACCAATCCTGAGATACAAAAAATTGAAATAAATCAAACCTAAAACCCAAACTCCATAGATATCTATATATCTTTGAAACAGATAAATAAAGCAAAAAAAAAGAACTTCAAGATGAAGAAACTGCAATGAAAAAAAATTATTTGAACCAAAATGAAATTAAAAAAATAAAATAAAATTATTCGACAAGAAAGAATAAAGCATTATTAACTAAAAATACAAATATAATATAGATTGTGAACTGCCTTATCCATCTCTTTCAACTGCACTGAAATGAGAACCTCAATACCAAGCCAAACCTTTTTTTCCTTCTTACCGATGGCATTTCCAAAATGGCGTCGATTTGCTTCTAGGCATGACAGATGCAACAATCTGATTCGTCAAGCTTCCACAAAAGATTCCCTAGATTGGGATGGTGATTCCATGCCATAGTTCCAGAGGTCTTTCAGCTCACCTCTAACCAGACCCAAGATAACAACCACCCAAGATTATATGCATATATGAAGATGTTTATGCAAATTGTGAGACACTCATATAACTCAACAAATCAAGAATATAATAAAAAGCAAATTACACATGCAAACTATATGCAACTCACTGAATGTGCATATCTTTTCATGTCTGCCAGGGGGTGGGGATGAATATTGATTCTGAAATTAAATGATAATAAACATAGAACCAGACAAAAATTTTCAAACAAAAATTTCTTAATAAAAATAGGAGTTATATATTGATTCCGAAATTAAATGACAATAATGTTAAACCAGATAGAGATTAAATACATATTTACTCCAACAAATAAGTTTGTTCAAAATAGAAGCTGTGGGAGTTTCCAGTGAAAGCCATTTTTGGTCTTAGATAGAGAGATACACTTATGGATTCAAAAAATAAGATAGAATCAATAAACTCTATTTATTAGCAATCAAACAATTAGTAACAGTCAAGGATTCTTCAAAATTAAGTGAAATTAAGGTTTTAGTTCACTCACGATTAGGGTTCTTCACTTTGAATCTTGGAATCTCCTTCATCGGATAGAGAGGGAGTTCGAGAGCAGCGAGAGAGAGGGTTGCAAGGGTTACAGATCACAACACCATGAATCAAACAGAAAAAAAAAAATAATCACAAATTGAAACAGAGAGAGAAGGGGAGAGCCAGAAATCGAAACAGAGGGAGAAGGGAAGAGATAGAAATCGACGACATCTTACCTTGCAAGTTGAGCGATGAGGGAGCGAACAGGGTCAGTATGAAGAGGCAAGAAGAACAGAGAGGGTGAGAGAGATAGAGAGGGAATGAGGAGAAGACGTGGGTGAGAACAGAGAGGGAGAGAGAGACGTGGGTAGATGGAAGGCTGAGAGAGAGAGATGTTTGAGCGGGAATTACATTCATCTGGACCGTTAATATATTCTTAGGATTAATCTCAGTTATTCAAAAGAAATGTATCTTTGATACATTTTATATATTTTTAAAAGCTGTTCTGTTTTATTATATAGATTATTTTATTTTTATTATTAAATTATTGTGTGTTGTGTCCGCGTTTCTGTCTATATCTGTGTTTCTCAAGACAACTCAAAACATTCTAACTAAAAAATGTACCCAAAAATATATATCGGTTGTGATTAGTGCCCCGAAATTGGGGGGCACTAATGCCCCGAATTTCCCTATAAGGCAAAAAAAAAAAGGAAAAAAAAAAAAAATTACCCAGATTAGAAATTAGGGGCATTAGTACCCACTTTTTTAATGCCACAAATCATTTTTCAATATATATATACATATTAAACTCTCGTCAGCTAAAAAATAAGGTAGCATAGTTGATAATATATATGTCTAGATGTAGGTTTGGTGATTCTGTTTGTTTTGTTAGCATCATCTTGATACTCTCTTTCTTATTAAATCTACTATTTATTTATAATAAATAATAATAAAAAAGTAGTTGAGAAATCTTTATGAAATATGAAATAAAATATTCATGTACTGGCTTACCAAAAGAATATTGGCGTATTAAAAATTTGAATAAAGACACGTACATGTGAAGGAGACAAATGAATAAAGACACAATCATGCACCTGCGTTGTTCATCATAGTAATGAATGGAAAATTTGAATTGTTCTCCTAATGTAATAAAATTTGGAATTAAAAGGTGGCTAGGTTGTGAATCTTATGGCATATCATCTAATTGTTTTAATCATCATTTTTAGGTCTAGTTTGGTATCTCTCTAAAAAGTAAAAAAAATCAAAAAATTACTCAAAAAATTAAAAAGTTTTCACTATTCACAAAAAAAAAATATTAAAAAATTACTTTTCTACACATTCATACAACTCAGCAATTATGAAAAGCTAGCGCTGTGCAACGTTTGACCCAAAAATTACACAGTTTGGGTGCAATTTTCACACACTGTTGTTCGGCTGATAGGGGCCCATTACGGGTCCCGTTTTGATGATCTGAACTGTTCAATGTGTAGAACTCGTCGAGTACTATATGTCTGTAAAAAAATCACATTGATCGGATATCGATAACTACATGATCAAATCAGTTTTGTATAAAAAAATGGATGGTGTTATAATTGACGATTGAAAAAAAAACAAATTTGATCAAATAACTATCGATATCTGATCAACGTGATTTTTAATAAGCATATAGTGCTCGACGAGTTCTACACATTGAACGGTTCAGATTATCAAAATGGAACCCGTGATGGCCCTTACGGGCCGAACAAAACCGTCAACTGCAATGCTCGAAAAGTAGCTAATAATTTCTTACAATCAATTCGACTTGCAGATTGTACGGCTGTCATACACACATTTCCAATCTTCTCCTACACACTACTTTATACAATTTTTTAATACATATTTTTCTATAAAAAATCAAAAAATTAACTCAAACATCCATATTTTTTTCCTCAACTTTTTTTATCTAAAAAGACAAAAAATACACTTATTTAAAATACCTCAAACAACCTCTTAATCAGCATCAATAAACATCTTTAGACCACACATTGACTGTAAAACTTGCATCGTGTTCATATCATTATAACATAATCATTACATCAACTGCTTCATATTTACTTCTTTTATTTGTTTTTATGGAAAATTGCTTTGTAATTTGACATACTATTCTGTTGTTAATTTTTGGATGGTGTTTATAAGTTGGGGATAATTTTTTTATTTTTAGTGATTTTTTTTTTTTATATTAAAACGTTAGGTTAGTTTGATTGAGTTTTTAGAATTAGTTTTTAATTGATTTTTTCAAAAACTAGTTCAATAAAGACAAAATAAGTAATTTTTTATACGCTTTTTCGACAAAATTTGGCTTGTTTTTAATTTAAAAAATATATATATTTTATAAAAAATTTTAGGACATTCTAGTCTAGGCTGACCTAAAATGAAAAAGAATTGACATAATTTTTTAATGAAAAAAGAAAATGGTGCAAATGAAAATGATGTTTAATCTTAGGGTGCATTTGAATTCAGTAGAAATGAAATTATTCCATTTTTATGCAACATGGGTTTTAGAGGACAAGCTTATGAGAGAGAGAGAGAGAGAGAGAGAGAGAGAGAGGGGGGATTACACCCGAGTGTAATTAAAAATTAATAATTACACAGGTGAAAAATTTTATGATTTTAATTATTAATATTTATAAAGTTTATTATTTATTTATAATTATTTTTTAAAAAATACCATTTATTTGATATTTCCCATTTTCATGTTTGATTGTGTTTTCTTCTTCTATTTTTAATTTTTTGAAAAACACAAAATTATTTGGTAAACTGTTTTCAAAAATTGTTTTCATAAATATTTCTTTTAAGCAAATCACTTCTTAGAAAACACTAAAAAGTTGTTTTCAATTTTTTGAAAATTTATTTGACAGAAAAATAAAAATAATATAAAAATAGTGAGCATTTTGAAACTTTTTTTTCATTGTTCTTGTTTTCAAAAACAAAAATGATTTGCGGCACTAAAACTGTGAGCACTAATGCCCCTAATTTCCAGTTTTGGTGACTTCTTTTTTTTTTTTTTTTTTTTTTACCTTATATAGAATTTCGGGGCATTAGTGCCCTGAAATTTCGAGCTCCATATCATGGCCCTTTCAAAAATTGAAAAATAAAAAATATGAAAACAAATTGAAACGTGCGCAACACGATTTGGAAATGGGACAATTACAAGTAGGTCCTGTAGACCGGTCTTATTTACTAAAAAGCCATACTTCAACTTTCAATTATAAATTTATCACTATAACTTTAAAAAAAAAAAAAAAAAATTAAAAAAAAGAGTACAATTCAACTACTTACAATTTACACATCATATTTTAACACAAATTAACACAAAATAAACTAAAAATAAATTAAAACTCAAACAAAAGTCAAAATATCCCAATCATTTAGCTCTTTGATAAATTTATTACTATAATTACCAATGCCAAATAATGATTCCACAAACACAAAACACATTTAAAAAGTCTCAAAATTTTCTCATTATTAGAACAAGGAGCAAATAAGTAAAAATAAATAAAAAATCACACAAGACATATAAGTAATAAGTTCACTAAATAGTGTCAGAATGTGCCTCATATCGTTTGGAGTTGTCCCATCTACGCTGGTTATAAGGCTTCAGTTTTCCTTTCTTTAATACCTGAGTTTGAAGGAAAAGTGTGGTTGAGCTTTTCAATTTGGTATTAGAACTTGATTGGGCCTGTAGTGTTATTTGTCCGGCTCCTATATCTTGTGGTCCAAAAGGATGTGTTGGAATGTGTCACACATCTCCTAGAGTTGCCCCATCTGTGAATGTGTCTCACATCTCTTGAAGTTGCCCTATCTATGTTGATTATAAGACTCCAAATTTCCTCTCCTTAATACTTGAGTTTTAAAGAGAAATATGAACTGAACTTTTCAATTAATAGAACTTAATTATTGAGGCAACCCTATATACAGATACAAGAAATACAACAATATTGTTTCTAGAAAACAGATTCAGGGTTCGTTTGGCAAGATGGTTTGTGGCTAAAATAGTCACAAAAGACAAAATAGACTATTTTAGCCGCAACAAATAAAACATTACATCCAACCCATAATCATTACACTCTTCTCTCACAAAAAAAGTCAAAAAAGTCAAAAAGTCCTTCCCAAACCAAGTTTTTTAGCCCATACTAAAAACAACCATGCTACATACCTCTAAAAAGGCAACTCTAAACCACCTCTAATGAGGTGGAAAAGGGAAAAAAAAAAAAAAAAAAAAATTCAAGACACCTGATTGGCGTGCAGTGGGGGACCCACTGCCACATCACTA
Source organism: Camellia japonica (assembly GCA_030407325.1). Classification (NCBI taxonomy): domain Eukaryota; kingdom Viridiplantae; phylum Streptophyta; class Magnoliopsida; order Ericales; family Theaceae; genus Camellia; species Camellia japonica. The sequence continues at coordinate 92,609,375 of JAPPVO010000019.1, read as the reverse complement.
GTGGTACCTCTAAATTAGAGGTCCCAATCATTTTTCCATATTAAAATAGTCAAAAAAATCAAAAAGTTAACCCACTTCTCAAACCAACCAAAAAACCAATATTTTCGTGAAGGGAAGCAATGTCAACTGGAAAAATATGCTACATGGTAAATAAAAATAAAAATATAAAATGAAATTTCCACCCAAAGAGTCATTGTATGAGAAGTGTCTATGATTGATAAGAACGAGAAATGTGAAGGTATCAAATTCCACAAATCTGACAACCAGATTTTTGTGAACCTGTGCAAGTCTATGAAAAACTATGCTATTATTATTACTTCATTAATTAATTTTAGTTGCTTGTCTTAATAGTTTTTGCCATCATATTCATTATCTAAAGCCTCTATTACGTTGTTAAGAAAATGATAGATTTGTATATTTTAATTGCTTTTGTTAACATATATACCTTTAGAGCATATGTTAAGAAAGTATTAAGAGGTATTTTGAAAAGATAATTAAAAATTATTTTTTAGCTTTTTTAATTTTTTTGTGAGAGAAAGAAGTGGGTTAAAAGTTGAAAAGTTGCCTTTAATCCACTTCCCAAAGTAGGCCTAGATGAAAATAACAACATCCACTTATATAAAAGAATAAAAAGCTTAAAAGCTATCTCAACTCAATAAATGTTTTTATAATGAGACTAAAATGCCCTTTTTATTTTCTTTTCATTTTACCTCTTGACACCACAATTCTTATTTTTTGTATCTCTTTTTTTATAAAATTTTCTTTTCATCCACTCATTCAGATGAAAGTAGACAGCTATTTTTTGTTCATGGTCGTGTTAATTTTTTTGATTTTTTGATGAAATTTTGATTTGGGTTTGTTAAAATACACTATTAATTTGATTGAATTTTTAGAATTTATTTTTTAGAAAAAATTTAAAAATTAGTTTGATAAAATCAAAAAAAAAAAAAAAACTCATTATTTTTTTTTATGTAATTTTCTCTTTTTGAGAAAAAAAAGTAATTTGAAAATTTTAAAAATATCCTTTTTCTGTATTTATTTTTTTATCAAACTAAATTTTAATTTTTGAAAATCAACCAAATACAAATATTTTGCAACTAGAAAATTCGATTTTGCAATATAAATATTTTGAGGGGCTCACTATGTTCGCACCGTTAAAAAAAAAAAGAAAAAAAAAAGAAGAAAAAAAAAAAACTAATTGGTTACACATAAATGGGGTTACTTTTGTTCATGTAAGGAAAAAAAATTAATTTCTCAAAAAATCAGCTTGCTTGTTTTCATTTTTCAAAAAATACTTTTCAGAAAATTTTACTTTCTTATTTTTCGTATTTTTTGTTTTTACTAAATTTTTTTTAATATTATAAGCAATTTTTTTACTTTTTAGACACACCTAACATAAATACACCTAAAAAGTAAAAAAATGTAAAAAAAATCTTTTAAAAATTCACTAAATACCAAAAATACAAAAAAAAAAAAGAATTCAATAAATTTTTTATATTTTTATGTATTTATTAATTTTTAAAAATATTTTTCATAAATTTTTTACTTTTAGATATATCTAAGTAAGGTGCATCTAAAAAAGTAAAAAAAATATTTAAAATTTTAAAAATATTAACTAAAACAAAAAAACATGAAAATCAAAAAATTTAATTTTTAAAAACTTAATCCAAAAAACTCAAACCAAACACACTAATTAAATTTATTACACTTTTGTTTCACCTTCCCCTTACAAGTGGATGTTGTTGAAGTTATTTATTACTTTTTTAACATGTGCCTTATAGCACATGTTAACAAAACCCTATTTTAATAGTAAAGTCATTCAATTGTGTTTTAGTAATGATACACATATATAAAAATTATTTAAAAAAAACATATAAAATGATGTGACAGAATTTTATACTAATCTTTAGAAAGCAAAGAGCACTTGAAAATACATTTAATTATAAAATTAATATTGTCACATTGTTTTTATCCACAAGAATTCTAGTTCATGCATAGCTTTTTTCAAAGGGTAAATTATAAATAGGTCCTAACAATTTGACTTAATTTTTATCAAGTCTTATTGAAAATAAGTATTAATAAATCATAGCTAAAAATAATTTTTTTGTGACGATTTTTTACATATGTCGTTAAAAATTAATAATTAGTAACTTTCTTGTCACGATTTTTATAAATTGTTGCCAAAACATACAACAGTGACTTTTTTTGTGACGATTTTTTCAAATTGTCACTGAAAGTTAAAAATTGGTAAAAAATTTTGTGACGATTTTTTTTAAATTGTCACTAAAACTTCTAATTGTGACATTTTTTGTGATAAATTTTCAAACTATCATTAAAAATTAACAATTGGTGACTTTTTTAATAGTATTTGATGAAAAATGTCATTAATTATTATAGAATCTATTAGACAATAAATTTACTTATTAAAACCTACATATAAGTTCCTAATATATTATGATCCAACTGGATTTATGTAGGGAATACAATATAGGAAGATACAATTTTTTAAATGTTATCTGTTCATAATATTCTCACATTGATGTAGGGGATACATTATAGGAGGGTACAATTTTTTTTAATGTTATCTTTTCATTATATTCTCAATTTATATATTTTCATTTTTTTTTTTAAATTTCTTTTGTGGACTTCACTTAACAGTAATATTTGTAAATGGTACGACCAATTAATGACAACTCTCACAACCACTAGACCAAGATCTATGTAAGGAAAATTGATAAAATAAATGTAATCTTAAATTTTTTTTTTAAATGATTTGATTTTCATATAAATGTTTTGAATGGTCAAAAAATAGAAAGCTTAGAATATGTTGCTACCATATGATCAAATAATTAATTAAAACCTTAAAAAATATAGAAGCCAATTATTGCATGACATATGTCTTTTCATATTTTTCAAATTTAATTTTGTTTTAAAATACTAAATTACAATTTTAAAGTTTGAAACTACATAACATTTTTTAATATAATAATATAGATATAAATGGAAATTACCTAAGTATTCCTTAATTTTGTTCCCCCCATCTAAAATATTTTTTTGTCCCCATCTTTTTAACCATAGACCTTTATCATAATGTAGACCCCACAAGTCTTTTGGCAAGTTGGGAGGAAAAAGTATCACTGATAACTTTTTAATTTAAAAAAAAAAATCATATAAATTGAATAACTATTTTTTTTATAGATTAAAAATATTGTGCCAATATATTGATTATATATATATATATATATTTTTTTTTTTGATCAGCAAAGAAAAATTTCATTTAACAGCATGAAATTAAAGGTACAGGAAGAAGACATGTATCGAGAGAGATTCGAAAAGTATAAAATACCCCTACTACTGCTACTCGCATCCATACAACCAACCCTTAGCCTCTCGATTTTTTAAAACAAAAAAAGTTAAGAATGACTTAACTAGAAAAAAAAAAAAAAAACAAGAAACCCCACATAATTAACCCACCAAAACACCAAAAACAAACTAAATTAACTAAACCAACACCCAAGCTGCCCGAACCACCCAAACTAAAGTCTAATCACCAACCCACTCTGCCAAGACCCACGCCTCTGCAGCTACAACTCCCAAAGCCCTCACCACCCACGCCTACGCTGCTGCCCACACCACCCCTAAGTTGCTGCAACTCCCAACTCCCAAAGCCTACACCGCCAGAGCTGCTGCAACACCGCACCAACCACACCTATGCTGCTAAACCGGCCGAGAAGACTCCATAGCCAACACCGGAAAAAAAACTCGATGCTGCTGCAACTCCATAACTCACCCATAGATCAACTCCTACCAGGTCTTTTTCTTACTCACACCTCTTCTTCTTACTCACACCCACTGCAGATCCACGCACCGACCAACCGCCGGGACACCTCCAAACATTAGGAAAAACTTCACCCCTCAAACTCCCACTCGAAGAGGAGCGCTCGAATGAAAACCAGACAGATCTGGATTGACTACGACACCCATGTTTCCGCCCAAACAAAGCATTGATACTTCTCCACCAAATTTGAACCAGAGTTCATCCCTCAAGCTCCTACTCGCAAAAAAGCGCATGAATGAAGATCATGGACGACCCCTGATAAAACAGTTAAATCGGGCCCCGAAACACCAAAAACAAAGACTACCGCAGCAGCACAAACACACCTAGGTGGGAAAAATGAGGGAATCAAGTTTATTGAAGGAAAAAAACTAACAAGCAAACGCCGGAAGAAGAACAAGCTAGGCCAGCCGACCACCATAGCCAAAGGCGGCAGCCGGCCGGCCCTAAAAAGAGGCCTGGGGCGGAGGTTTTTAAAATTATTGAATAATTATTTAGATGGCAGTGAATTATTATTTATAAGTCATTGCAACTTATTCATATTTTACGGAAGAATACATTATGATAATGTACCTTTTCTTCAGAGATGCAAGTAGACTTAAGGGTCGTTTGGCAATAATTTTTTTAGTTAGTTTTTTGATTTTTTTTGATTTTTTTAGTTTGTGACTTTTTTAGTTGTTTGATATTCTTGTTTGGCTTTTTTAACTTTTTAGCTTTGGAATGACAAAATTGCCCCTAGTATAGAATGATGCATTTTTTTACCTTTTATTTGTATATGGGGTAGTTTGGTACTTTTGTAGTTTTTTTTTTGTCTTTTTATAACTTTTTTGTTGTTGTCATTTTGTGATTACATAGCCAAAGATGAAAACCAAACCAAGGCTGAGGATGTAAATTCGGCCAGGCCAGGCCAAGCTTGGTCCGCAGTAGGGTCTCATGGGCTCTCGCCAATTTTTAGATCGGGTCGGGTTGTGTGAAAATAATCTCGACTCAGGCCTAGGCTCAAGCCCACCCAAAATTGGGCCGCGAGCTTGGGCATGGGCTCGGATCGAGCCTAACTATTTTTTAAATTTTTTTCTACCAAAATAGTTTGAAAAATGATATTGGGCCTCGAGTGGCCCAAGCCTCGAGTGGTCCTCAGAGCGGACTGGTGGACTAGGCTTCGGGTCGGGCCCCAAAACACAAAGCCCCAAGCGCAAGCCCAAACCCAAGATCATAGGTTATGCTTTGGTTTAGACTCGGACTTGGTCGGGCCATTATGAGCCACGTGTAGACTTTGGATGAATCGTGAACCACTGAGCCAATTTTACATCTTAAGTAAACTCTATATTTCAAAAATGGGTAAATTACACTGACACCTCCTGAGGTTTATATTTATTATAATTCTTCCCTCACCTTTTGAAAATTACATCTCCCTCCCTGAGGTTTAAAGTTTCATTACAGATTCCCCCCTCAGCAATTTAATTTTTTTAAATACCAATTTTGCCCACACTAGGTAAATTACATTGACACCCCTCACATTTTATAAATTACAATCCCCTTCCTAAGATTTAAAGTAGTATTACCAATTGCCTCATCGGTTAGTATTAATTGGAAAAAAAAAAATCATTGAAAAAAAAATTAATTGAAAAAAAATTTTGTTAGTAAAATTTTTGTTTAAAAACCAATGTAAGCTCATTTTTTGAATTTACATTTTTTCTTCAAATTTACAAACTAAGACAACCATTATAAACTAAAAAAATAATCAAATAAATTTTATGACAGTTTTTAAATTTTTATACATATAAATTAAAACTGAAAACGAAATAGTTACCAAACAGGCTTTAGATGGTAAAAATGTCGTAAAATTAATAAATAATTAAATAAGTTACCATATAAGAAATGACTTATCAAAAGATTCTTAGGCAATTTATGGTTTGATTTTTAGAAATTTTTTTAAAAATTAAAAATTAATTTGGTTAAGAAATAAAAATATAAAAAATAATTATCATTTTTATATAATTTTTATCTTTCGAGTGGTTAGAAATAATTTTTTACAAATTAAATTGAAACAGTCATATGTATGTATATAATCTACCCAAAAGTTAAAATGATAATTATTTTTTTTTTTTATTCTTAACCAAATTAATTTTTCATTTTTAAATTTTTTTTCTAAAAATCAAATCATACAAAGCCTAAGAATCTTTTGATAAGTCATTTCTTACGTTGATAACTTATTTAATTATTTGTTAATTTTATGACATTTTTATCATTTGAGACCTGTTTGGTAACCATTTCGTTTTTAGTTTTTAATTTCTATTTATAAAAATTTAAAAAACTGCCATAAAAACTTATTTGATAATTTTTTGATTTATAAATAGTTATCTCAGTTTGTAAATTTGAGAAAAAACGTAAATTCAAAAAATGAGCTTACGTTGGTTTTTAAACAGAATTTAATAAATTTTACTAACAATTTTTTTTTTCAATTAATTCTTTTTTTCAAATAATTTTTTTTTTCCAATTAATTTTTTTTTCCAACTAATACTAACCGATGGGGCAATTGGTAATGTTACTTTAAACCTTAGGGAGGGGATCGTAATTTCTAAAATGTGAGGGTGTCAATGTAATTTACCTAGTAAGGGAAAAATTGATATTTAAAAAAATTAAATTGCTGAGGGGAATCTGTAATGAAACTTCAAACCTCAAGAGAAGATGTAATTTTCAAAAGGTGAGGAGAAAACTGTAATAAATATAAATCTCAAGGGGTGTCAGTCTAATTTACCCTTAAAAAATTTATTAGATATTTTAAAAATATCAAGTGGCATTATTTAAATTTATAATTTTTAAAATATACAAACTAAAAAATTACATCAAAATTGAAGTACATTTCATGACCAACTATAATGTATAAAATTCATATCAATCATTAATCCGTAAAACTCATACATATTAATGATTGAAATTCACATTATACTTGATGGCAGTGAATAATTGCTCAATCCTAGAAAGTTATGGGAGAGCTTGTGGTCCCCAGGGCTAGGGAGAATAATTCTAGAAGCTCAATGACACAAGGCTTACGTTTATTTTTACATCATCCCAACCCAAACATTTTTGCACACCTTACTTGACTTCCCTCTCTTCCTCTCTGGTCCCCCTTCCAATGCTCCCGCTCTCTCTCTCTCTCTCTCTCTCAAATAATTTATAAACAAAATTGTAATATATAAAACAACAATGATTCGTCCCCCTAAAAATACCATCACTAATAGTACTAATGCATTAAAAAAGTAAAAAAAAAAAAAAAATATAACTCCAAGACCAAAACATCACATCATTACTGGCGGGACCCACTGCCACCTAATTAGTGGGAGCACTAATTAGTGCTCCCAAACATTTTTCTAATAAAATTCATATAAAATAATATGTGAGCAATATTTTTATAATTTTGAATCATAATAATAAACATTTTATCTATATATATTCATACACAAATTTACAAACAAAATTTTAATAAATAAAATTAATACATAATCATATAAAATTAGCATATTTATAATTATGAGTCATAATAATTGATATTTTACTTTAATAAAATAAAAGAATTACAAAAATCTATGTGATTCGCTTTGTATGAAATTTTTATAGAAAATGCTATAAATCTCAAATTTTTTACTAAACAACTGATTAAATGTCTCACATGGGTGTAGGGTCCACAAAATTACGGACCCCACACCACATTTGGTCAATTATTTGGTAGAAAATTTACTATTCTTAACATTACCTAATTTTTATATATCTATACTCCAATCCCAAATCTTTTTAAAAATTCATTATAATGTTTTTTTTTTAATTGCTCACATAATTGTCAATTTTTAATTTTATAAATTTTTAAATTTTAGAAACTTCGTGTGTGGTGTGCACACTTTTCTTATATATATACGCATACATGAACACACACCCTTCAATCACAACACAAAAAGCTACTTTCACACACACATACATATATATAAAGCATTACACACATCTCTTCCTATTACCTCCAATCCTTTCAACATTCTCTCTCAAAAAACAAAACCAAAAAAAAAAAGCTCAGTTATCTGAAACCACCATGGAACAACCACCATCCCACATAGCCATAGTTCCAACTCCGGGGATGGGCCACCTCATCCCCCTGGGTGAGTTCGCCAAGCGGCTCATCCACCACCACCACTTCTCCGTCACCTTCCTCGTCCCCACCGACGGCCCTCTCTCCGCCGCTCAGGAAGCATTTTTCGAATCGCTTCCTGACGGCATATCTCACATCCTCCTCCCTCCGGTGAATTTCGACGACTTGTCCGAAGACGTCAAAATCGAGACCCGGATCTCCCTCACGATGGCGCAGTCTATCCCGTCGCTCCGTGAGGCGGTCCGGTCCCTGGTGGGGTCCACTGGGTTGGTGGCTCTGGTTGTCGATCTCTTTGGTACTGATGCATTTGAAGTTGCAAGAGAATTCAATCTCTCTCCTTATATCTTCTACCCATCTACAGCCATGGCTTTGTCTTTGTTTCTTCACTTGCCAAAGCTTGATCAAGCTGTGTCTTGTGAGTATAGAGACTTACCTGACCCGGTTCAAATCCCGGGTTGTGTACCGATTCATGGAAAATATTTGTTGGACCCGGTTCAGGACCGGTCCAACGACGCCTACAAATGGGTTCTTCACCACACGAAACGGTACCGTTTGGCTGAGGGTATAATGGTCAACAGCTTCAAGGAGTTGGAAGGTGGAGCCATAAAGGCTTTGCAAGAGCAAGAACCCGGTAAGCCTCCCGTTTACCCGATTGGACCGCTTATAAATATGGATTCAAGTAGTGGGGTTGACGGGTCGGAGTGTCTGAGGTGGTTGGATGATCAGCCACGTGGCTCGGTTTTATTCATTTCGTTCGGGAGTGGTGGGACCCTCTCATATGATCAGCTCAATGAGTTGGCCTTGGGTTTGGAAATGAGTGAGCAACGATTTTTATGGGTTGTTAGAACTCCAAATGATAAAGTTGCCAATGCTTCATACTTTAGTGTCAATAGCCAAAATGACCCTTTTGCCTTCTTACCCAAAGGGTTCCTAGATAGGACCAAAGGGTATGGTCTAGTGGTGCCATCTTGGGCCCCACAGGCCCAAATTCTAAGCCATGGTTCGACCGGTGGATTCCTGACTCATTGTGGTTGGAACTCAACACTCGAGAGTGTGGTTCATGGCATTCCATTAATTACTTGGCCACTCTACGCAGAACAAAAGATGAATGCTGTAATGTTAACAGAAGATCTGAGAGTTGCTTTGAAGGTGAAAGTTAGCGAAAACAGCATAGTTGGCCGAATTGAGATTGCAAAAGTCGTCAAGGATCTAATGGAAGGTAAAGAAGGGAAACAAGTTCGTAGCCGAATGAGAGACTTAAAGGATGCCGCTGCAAAGGTGCTGAGCAAAGATGGCGACTCGACAAAGTCACTTGCCGAGTTGGCTGAGAAATGGAAGAATAGAATGAGTAATTAATTAGATTAGCGTTCATCTACCTTGATTCCTCTTTTCATTAGTTAACATATAATTTTTTAGAAAAATGTACAGAAAAATAATGCAGTGTTGTTAATACTGTATTCTGTGCATCTTTCTATGAAAAAATTCTATGTTAATAACATTTATGCTTGGTTTTCCATTTTATTTTCCTATGTGTCATATGGTTTAATACTACATGTATGTATGTATGTATGCTCTTTTGCTTTTGCTATTGAAGTTGCAATTGGTCTTGCATAGCAATCATTTTGTTTGAACCCATGGATCTTCTTTCCTGCTTTAATTATAATAAAAATGCCCTAGGCATATAATACTTGTTGGTTAAAATGTCTAGTGTGATTCACTTTTTTCAATTCCAATGCACTAGGTATATGATTAGGCATTTTGACTCAACTCATATTCACTAGCTACATGTAGCTAGCCTTCAACGCTAGGCAAAATGTATTCAATCATTAGGATCATTTCCCTCCTTTTTTGTTGTTGACGTGGCATTCTATAAAACTAATAGTATTTGGATAAATAGCTAAAATAAAGAGTATGGTTGGAGTAAAAACATAAAACAGTTGATAGGCAAAATAAAATATATACTTTATAGTAATATTTAGATAGGTAAAATGCCTACTACCGTTGGAGATAAGTATCCCAAAAAAAAAATTATTCAAAACTTTTATTTAGAATTGAAATGTGAACAAGTTTTATTGTTGGTCTTACTTACACTCTACTTTTTTTGATTAATTTTTCTAAGTAATGATATATAAACATTTATATTTTAGAATAATGGAATTATTACATTGAAATTTACCATTTTAAATTAAAATATTTATTTAAATAATATTTAATTATATAAATATTACTGTTACATTATTATGATGATAAATTTTATGTGCAAATTCATTATGAATTTTCTTTTATTGGTTTTAATATGAGAGATGTGGGTGAGATGGTTGTATCCACAAAAATGCAACATGAGGGGCACTAACCAATGGAGATAGAGGGTGTGGACCCAACTAGTGAGAAGATATTTTGTAGCTCACAACAAAATGGTTGCCACTAAAACATGAATGGAGAAGGTGGTTGACCTAACTACATTAATTAGGTTATATATATATATATATATGGTTTCACTTCTTTCATATTGGGTTCAACTTAAAAAAGTATTTAGATTTAGTGGCTCATTATGAGTTAAATCTCAGTTATTTGAATCATTCATATAAAAAATTAATATGATTAGATTTTAATAGTTATATGTTTAATCATATTTGGCTTAAAAAATGGATGGCAAATATAATTTCAACAATAACCGTTCATTTTTTAAAGACAAATGTGATTCAAACATATAGCTACCGAAATATAATCATTTTGATTTTTTATATAAATATTTTTTTCAACAAATTTTAAAACGTGAACTATTTGAATCACCGAAATTTGGCTCACAATGAGCCTACTAATCCCAAATACTATATCAAATTAGATTCCACATGAGAGAAGTCAATCCATATATATATATACACACACAGGCTATACACATATGTGATGTATCTATAAGAATGAAAGGTAGTTATAACTATCGTCTGAAAAAATATATATATATATATAGATGGAATAAAAATAAATTAAGAAATTAAAATTTGAAATAAAAAAATATGGGCAATTATATAAGGATAATTTGGATATTTAAAAAGAAAAAGAAAAAGAAGACTTTAGTTTCAATAAGTGAATTGTGTACTTTATATAATAGTGCCTGTATATAAAAATAAACAGATGTTGAATGATGATCGAAAAGGTAATCTCAACTATCACCTTGTTCATTTTTAAATTTTGTTTTATATGATGTTTGCATTTTTCCTCCCTTTTTCATAATTAACGAGTTTTAGAACGGCATCATTAGTAATTTCAATTTGCTTTGCTTTACTATTTACCAATACACTGCGTGCTACTAGCAAACCTTTTACTTTAGGCCTATTTTGATATCTGAATTAAAAGTCAATTTTTTAGTTTTTTAGCTTTTTTGAGTTATCTTATCCCTCTACTTTTTTTGCACGTTTTTTTTAAAAAATTCAAAAAAAAAAAGACAAAAAATTGAATTTTAATGGGAAAAAAAAGAAAAAAAAAAAAAAGAAGAGGAAATTATTAGTTAGGTACTTATTAGTTTGGTAAATAAATGGAAAAAAAAATGTTATTTTTATATGATTTTTCCTCTTTAGTGGGGAAATTATTTTTTAAAATTTAAAAATTTAAAAAATATATACATATTAATTATATTTATTTTAAGCAAATTAGTTTCTATATTTTGAAAAAAAAAAATATGAAAACAAAACAAATGTAATTTTTAGATTTTGGATTTTGATGTGCTTTCAGTCATAGATTTCAGTAATCTTTTGTGCGTGTTGGTCAATCATGTTGCTTGTGTACTTTAAGGTGATTTAATGACTCACATTAAAGAAGTTTTTACAAAGAAAAATGTGATTGTTTCGACAACAATGATTAAGATTTCTTTTTTTAGAGAGTCTCACAATTTTTTTTGAATCTTAATTATTGATAATATGAGTCTCACATATATATATATAAGTAAGTCTCACATATACATTAATAATTAAGATCTAAAGAAAGTTGTGAAAATCCCAAAACAAAGGGTCCTAAGCATTATTCATGTTTCAAACGAGATTACATCTTTTCTAATTTTTGTCTCTTTGAAACTTTCTTGCTTTCTAAATTATAGATTGTAATAAAAAGAGTAGTTGAGACAAGAAAATATGAAAGAAATGGAATAAGGAACCTCATTTGATTTTAAATTTTTAGGCTCTGTTTGATTTGGTTTTTAACAAAATAACATATATATATATATATCTATATATATATTTGATTTTTTTTTTTTCTAGAAATCTAAAAATAATTTGCTGGAAAAATGAAAAAATGAAAAATATTGAGCATTTTCATATAATTTTATCTTTTTGGGAGATATAAATAATTTTTAAAAATTCAAAATTACTTTTTTAGCGTTTATTTTTATCAAATTAGTTCCTATTTTTTGAATTTTGTTCTTAAAAATTATTTCTGAAACGCAAACCAAACATATCCTTAACATTTGAAAAAGATTTATCATCTTTTCTTGAAAAAAGAAAAAGAAAAGAGAAGGTTTTATCATTTGGTTGAATAGCTTTAGATAAACGTTAAAAAAAAATATATATATTATTGAAAAAAATACTTAGAAAAGTACTTATAATTTAAAGAGATATTAATAGGGTGTAATTAAAAACTCTTCACTTTTTGGTATGAAGTGAACAACAATGTTCATATTATTGTGTTCAATCATTCTTACATCAACTTGTGCGTCTTTAGTAGACCAAAAAAAAAAAAAAAAATGAAAAAAAAGAAAGAAGAAAAAAAAAGTAAGACTAAGTGAGGGACATTATAAGACGATTGAAATTAAACTAAAAATCTTAGGAGAATCAAATTTTGGGGTCGGCTTGCATACACAAAATGTCAAACTTTTTGTCACAATAATGAGATGTGGGTTCAAATGGGAGGCAGACCATGACATGCGATTATTAATGGACAAAAACTTGACATTTCTAGAAGTTATTGGATGGGTCGTTAGTAGGTGTTTTATTAACATTTGATTAATGGATGATGTGGTAAATGAACTAATGTGCTGACACAGGCTCACCAACAGGGTCTAAGCCTGATTTGAGAAACAACAACAACAACAACAACAACAACAACAACAACAACAACAACACACACACACACACACACACACACACACACAACACACCACACACAACACACACACGGATTGGTGATTGATGAAGAAAATAAATAATAAACAAATTTGGCCAATCAGCACCACTAGGTCTCAATCTTTTTTGGTCTAATCAGTGGGAATGGGATAGGTGCACGTGGTGTGTTTTAAGAAATTGATAAAAAGTTAAATTTTTAATTTTTTAAATTTATTTTATTTTTTTGTAGATAAATTATGTAAGAAGTAATGTGACTTAAAATTGATAAAAAATTAAAGCTTAACTTTTTACCAACTTTCTAAAAGAGCACTAAAGTATATATTCATTTATAAGTCCCAACATATACATGCCTAATCACATAAGGATAAATCATGTAAGGAGCTGAAATGTTAGAGGTTATTTTTAAATTACATAATAAGGTTACATGTAATGATTAAGTGTCAATACGTCTATATATATATATATATAGATGTATGCATGAGCATGGAAAGCATGTCATGTGACTAGCATTTATTTCTCTATTCCTCCAAAAGATGACATATGATAAGTGGTTACTCTCTTTGTTTATTTTGTCTTTTTTTTCATTTTGAATCCTCTGAAAAAGATTGTCGATTTTGAAAAGTGAAAACATAAAGGCCATATTTGTTTGGATAGATAATAATTTAATAAAATTATTAATTTAATGTTTGATTAAATAATTGAAGTACGGATTAATAATTTATTTGAATATGGTATCCCATATATGATGGAGTATTTAATCTCAAAGAGAGGGATGAGATATAAATTGGAGGACTAAGCCAAAGTCTAGACTATTAGTCTCTCCTTATAAGCTTAACTCAATCTAAATATAAAATAGGATACACAATTCAAAGGAATCTGTAGTCATAGAACTATTAGTCATAGAAATACTAATCCAACCTAATTCAATCCGCCTAAATAAACATGGCCAAAGTGTGTAAGTTTTCGAAATTACCCCTTATAATTATAAGTATATTTGAAAGTTATAAATAATGGGGCAATTGTTGAAAATATGATTTGAATTCCAAAACATTTATTGTATTTTCCTTAAAGAATTTTCAATATGGACAAACAAAATGGGATAGAAAAAATATATCAAAATTAAAATTGTAATGTTACATTTGAATTTTGAATGGAAAATGAAAGAGAAATATTGTCAATCTTCTTCTTTCCTTTCAGTACAAATTAGGGGTGGGCGCGGGTCGGTTGCAACCACGGAACTTCCAATCCGTCATCCGTCTCCCAAATTGGCGGATTGGAGAAAATCAATCCGCATCCGTCCTCCAATCTGGCGGATGTGGATTGAGCGGATTGGCGGTTTAAAATTTTATAAATTTTCAATATAATTCAACTTGTGCACTTCCTCAAAAAAAAAAAAGAAAAAAAGAAAAAAAAAAGAAGAAAGTATTACAGTCGATGACTTAAAAAAGTATTACAATCACTGTATACCTCATCCAAAGAAAGAAAGTTTGAAATTTTAGAATATTACAATCACTGCATGCCTCATCCACATATTACAATTACAGCATGATTCATCAACATAAAGTATTACAATTTGTGGTTTTTAAAATATAAAAATAATTCAAACCACCAAAATCATGAACAGAGCAGTAATAGAGATTGTATGTCTCTGTATTGTTACATCTATATATATTTTTGAAAATAAAAACCAACCAGAATATATCATATTTTCTATTTATTATTTTTAGAGTTAGATTTAAAAACTAAAAAATATAGAAAATAATACGTTTATTTTTTTCAATTTAAAAAATATATTCAAGTTGAAAACTTTTTTTCAACAGAATATTTAAACTCTTTTTCAATTGAAAACAAAACAAAATATTTAAACAAATTGAAAATATAAAGTCTTATAAATTACTAGGTATGCTCGCGGTTTGGCGATTCGGTTGCGGCTAAAGGAATCTCAAATCCGTCATCCGTCCGCCAAATTGGCGGATTGGAGAAAATCAATCCACAACCGTCCGCTCGTCATCACGCATCCGTCCAAAATGCGGCGGATCGGTTCGGTTCGGTCGGTTTTGGCAGATCGGTATATCCGCTGCTCACCCCTAGTACAAATAGCTTCCTCAAGCTCTTGGTGCTAGAGAAGTATTATTTTTGGAAGAGAAGTCTTCAAAAAAGACATTCGTTAGCAAATTGGGAATGGGAATGACATCTCTTTATGGCATGATCCTTGGCCGCCCTTATGTTGTCTTGTTACCTTCTCCTCTTTAATTAACTCAGAGAATAATTTGTTGTTTGATAGCTCCTAGGTTTCAAACCTCATAAATCAAGATTTTCACCAATGAAACTCAACACTTCTATCAGTCTCACTTCCTCTTTCCATTGTTCAAATGTTACAAACAATCCCTATTTTCAGTTTTGGATTTCCTGATAGACTTATTTGGGGTCCATCTTCTTCTGGTAAATTTACAATAAGGTTTTCCTATTACCTTTTAGAACATTTAAAGTCTACAACCTGTTCTATAATGGAATAAATTTCTAGAGATGATGTCATTTAGCCTTGTTTTAGGAACACTTCTTCTCTTGACAAAGTAACTGATCATCATGCTTGGCCTAGATTTACTTGGAAGCAAATTTGGTCCCTATCTCTACCCTTTATGATTTGATTTTTTATATGGCGACTTTGCCATGATAGACTTCATGTGAAACAAAACTTGGTCATTAGAGGCTTTCATGAAAATTTAGCTTGCCCCCCCTATTGTTTTGGCTTAGAATCTACCCATCCCTTGTTTTCCTTTGTGAATTTGTCAAACAAGTGTAGTTTGGTTCTTCTTTGGATTTATTCACATCCTCAAACATTGCTAATCCTGTACCGTATTGGTTGGCTATTGGTTTTGGCATCTTAATCTCTTTACTAATAATGACCTCGAGATCTTATTTCAGATTATTGCTATCCTTTGGGCTATTTGGAAAGTTATGGGACAGAGTTATTTTGTGTCAAGAAATTCACACATCTAGAAGTTTTATTCTTAGCTAAAGACATCTTCTCTTCTCCCATAACAACTAAAGAATTTCTTAATCTTCTTCTTCTTTTTATAGAATCCTCAATAATCAAAGCTCTTTTATTAGTTCTATATCATTGGCAAACACTGATTCTTCCCCCAATTCATCACATTTCTATCATTTTAATCCTTTACAAAATAGTTGTGATTGCAACTCTCATCCTATAGAACTTCTTTGTATCATGTGGGTAATTCATCTCCTTCAGGCATAGGTATTGGCATGGTAGCCTTCCTTAATAATCCAAGGTGAGCTCATTATTTAAATCTTTGCCCATGAATGCTCATGATGCTCCAGTTGCATCGGTTTTGTCTACTCTCAAGTAGGCTAAAGACAACAGTTACTATCATGTTAACGTCTTTACTGATGTTGAATTTTTATTTAAACAGCTAAAAAGAATTAAGGACATTGAAGCAAGGTTAGCACCATGGATTTTTTATACATGTTTTGTTGCCCAACACTTTCACTCTTGTAAAATCTTCTTAGCATGTAAAAATTATCTTCATCTTGCTAAAAGATTGGCACATTTTGCGGTGTTTTCTCATATCTCGACTTATGTAGATACCCACTTTTCTTTTGACAATGGTTAGGCAGTAAGAAATATTTTGCTTTATTTAATTTCCTTTTTGCTTGTAACCATGATCAGTTAGTTTGCTAATTTTGTGCATGGACTATTATGTACTGTTTTATATTTTTAATTGAAATTCTTATTTTGCAAAAAAAAAAAAAAAAAATTAAAATTAAATTAAAAAAAACATTGCATAAGATTATTTTATTTAAATCTGATATGTCATCAACACATTAAAAACATGAAAAAGTAGAACTATATTAAATTAATGTATTGGTGACAAGTCAAATGAATTTCCAAAATTGGTACCTTTTGTTTTTTTTTTTTTGAGAACACAAAATTTTGAGAACACAAAATTTAGTACTTATAAAGGTCGTTTTACACGTTTATAATTGTATATTATAACTTTTGATCTAAATCTCTATTTTTCTTTATAAATCTGTATTTCTGGAATCATTTCATTGAGATTTGTAAAACATGATCCATGATAAATACAAAATTTTAAAAATAAAAAATTGACAAAATTTCACTGATCTAAGGCAGGTCAATGAAATTTTAGTTGGTCAGTGAAATTTTGATGATCAAGTCTAAGTCAGTGAAATTTTGATTACCAAGTCAGTAAAATTTCACTTACCGGCCAGTCCATAAAATTTCGATGATCAAATCTGTGAGTCAATGAAATTTCATAAATTGTTTTCTTCAGAATTTCATATTATGCATAAATTTTGTTTGAAAGATTTTGCCAATAGAATTCTAAAAATATAAATTTTACAAAAAATAAAATAAAGATGTACATCAAAGTTATTAAATATTAAAATTTAAAATCATTTAAACAATGTAAAAGGTGGGATAAAGGACCTAAGCTACTAAAATAATAACACTGAGGGATTTTAACTAAGAAGAAAAACTATCTTAGATCTCTCATACTATTAGAATTATATGGATGATTTATTGTTAATTTTCCCATTAAAATAACCTAACAATGCCAATATCAAATATTCAAAACAAATATAAGAGATAAAGGTTGAAGATCAACCCAACTCACCTTCTAGTATTTTTTTTTTTCTTTTTTTGTCTTTGTATATATATAATATATATATATCTAACTTGATCACTTTATGATTTATCAACAAAGTTTTGACGAGAAACATGTTGAAGTGGGTTGGTTTTTTGGCTTTTTTGATTTTTTAGCTATTTTAATTTGAGCTAAAAAGTTTGATTTGGGAATGACTTTTTTGACTTTTTTTACTTTTTTTGTGAGAGAATAGTGTAATGATTATGGGTTGGATGTGATGTTTTGTTTGTTATGATTAAAATAGCCTATTTTATTTTTTTGTGATTTTTTAGCCACAAACTATCTTCTCAAACGGACCCGTTATCCAATCCAATTTTAACAAGTAATAATGATGGAGGATGACAAATCAAATTACTTGTTGCATTTGAATATTCCCTATGCACTAATGCTTATCAAAGCATTGTGTCATGGCTTTGACAAGTGCAACAATAATTCATATCACTAATAGAAGAAGATCACTAATAGCACTAATGTATTAGAAATGTCAAAAAAAATTAAAAAAAAAAAAAAAAAACATACTCAACATCATTAGTGGTGCTATTAAAGTATCACTTTTAATGTTCTCAATCATTTTTCTTGACAAGTGTTGCAACAAAGTGCCAGTACATGGATTCACCAATTAAAAGTATGGGAGGCAAGTGGTGTGTTATATAAATATAATTTTTGTACAAAATTTATAATATTCAATACTCAGAGTTGGGACTCATAATTTGTTAATGCGTGTCTCTATCGTGGGGGAAATATGAAAAAAATACTAGATAATTTTCATAAAATTTAAATTGTTTTTATTTTTTCTTTTTTTAAACCTATTTTCAAAACACTTTTAACTTAAATTCTAATATTAAATAATGTTCCACATACATTCGTTAATATTAAAAAAAAAAAAATGTTAATATCACATCAATCTGAAATAATTTTTTTTTTATATAAATTGTGGATCTAATGGGGTCACCCATATGTACTTTGACATTTTTTTATACTAATATGAAAGCCCAATTTATTGTGTTTGTTCATTTAATAGTGATGAAAAAGGAGGGAGGAAATGGGGTTAGGTTTAATGCACTTCTTCATAAAAGATTTCAACTTCTCGTGTATATTACTAAAATTCCACATTCAAGTAATATATTGCTTTCATATACAACATAAAGGGTGTGCCTCTACATCATTTGACTTTGAAATTAAATCTACTAAACATTAAAAATTCTAAACATCTTAGATTATGGAAGCCCTTAGATCATTATCGTTGCCACGATTCATACCCATAATATTAAGGATTTAACCTACATTGTTGTCAGTTGATATCAAAATTTAAAGGGCGAATTATATTAACAGTCTCTATAGTTTAGAACTTATGTCATTTTGGTCACTGGTCTTTTAATTATGATACATTTGATTCTAAATTTTGAATCTCGTTCTAAATAATGATAATTGAAGATATTATTTCTCCATTTGAAAGGTAAAACCGTCATTCAACTTAATTTGTATTAGTTAACTTATATATATAATGGCCTTTTTAAAAATGAATAATGTTGAAAAAATTTTGGTTATAAAGTTCTGTTTAGTTTGGTTTTCAGAATCTATTTTCAGAAATTTTTTCTAAGAAATTAAAAATTAAATTAGTGAAAAAAATTAAAACACATCATATTATATTATTTTATTTTTTGGAGGGTAAAATAATTTTTTTGCATATTTATTTCGTTAAATTGTTTTTATTTTTTCAAAAGTCAAATATGACAACAATTTTGATGTTATTATTAAACCAATCCATTAAATCAAAAAATCCAAAACTAAAAATATTTCATATATTAAACATATCGATCATATATTAAAAGTCTAATAATCCCATTACATGATAACCATCCAAAATATCTGTTAACAACAATACAACCATCTAGTAAACACATACTAAAATTAATTTGGTAAAAAATAAAAAATAAAAAATTTATCATTTTTATATAACTTTATCTTTGGTGAGTAAAAATATTTTTTGACATTTATTTTTATCAAATTAGTTTATATTTTATCAAATTGACAACTTTGTCCTTGAAATGGAGCAACAATGTCGGCAATTATCCTTATTTGAAACGAGATTCAAAATTCAAGATTAAATGTATCATAATTGAAAGGTCAGATATCAAAATGACCGAAATCTCAAATTATAGAGACGGTTAATGTGATTCATCCAAAATTAAACATTAGATCTAAGGTTAGAGGTTTAACGATCAAATCTACCTCATTTTTTGACTTAATGCGTGTGAAATTATACAAATTATGGCAGGAAACATTAGCTAAGCATGACCTCAAGGCTCAAGCTATGTGATCAAAGTTTTGACAAAGTTATGGTTTGTAATTGAGTTATCAATTCAAAATTTCCGATGTTCAAAAAAACAAAAAAAATTCAAAATTTCTTAGTTAATGAAACAATCATCAATCAATATGGCCCATTTTGGCAACTTTGGCTTTTTTTTTACTATTTTAGTTTTTTGAATTTTTTTATTGGCATCATCCCTCATTTTTTTAAAAAAAAAAAAAAAAAAAAAAAACTAACTTTTAACCTAGTTTCCAAAATGCCCTAATTGGTTGGAAATCAATCTTACTGGTCAATTAGTTAACAATGATGACTTTGAGAAAAAAATTATTGTACGCCGTATAGTATCACACAATATGTGTCCTTTTTATTTTACGGTTGTAATAGAGATTTTCATTATATAAAATTCCAACAGTTGTAAAAAAACTAATAAATTGTTGTAATCTTCTTCCTTTTCTTTCTTTCTTTTTTTTTTTTTTTTTTTTTTTTTTTAAATTTGAAAAAATGATTAGTTTACATACTTATTTTACAATCATTTGATGATGTAGTGAAATTCTTCTATTACAATTATGTGATAAAAAGGATTTAAATATGACTTTGTAAATGTGCTGAAATGGATTTAGAAATATTCTCTCTGATCAGGTCAGACCAAAGATCCTTGAGAACAAGCACTCCGGTCGAGGATGGCGGAATTGGCACTTCGATGAGTAAGTCAATCTTTTCTTGATTTTTCTTTACTCACAAGTTATCTTTTATTTTTCACCTCTCTCCTTGATTGATACCCTCCTTTTATATTATTTTCCAGGGGCCCACTTCTTCTGGACATCCTGACCTCGTAACTGGACCCTAATATGACCTATGAGATATTTGGCTCAGCCAGCCCTTCAGCTTGGTTCTGTTTAGCTACAGCCCTCCAGATAGACCTAGCATGGGCCGACTTCTCTTTGGCCCTCTTCTTATCAGTCACGGCCTTCCCTCATGGACCGACTGATATTGGGCCGACTTGTATACAACCCTCTTTTCGGATGGGCTAGCTTCCGGGCCTCCAAAGTCTTTTATTTATTCGACCCCATAGTAAATACTAATACAAATATAATGAATATAATTGTCTAAACCAATAAACATGTTAATACTCTACTACTGAAGATATACAATATTAATGCATGGTGAATCTTCTATTGTAGTTCCATCAATGCATATAGATGGTGTACTTTTGGAGGTCCAAGTTGGTACAAGGCATGTACCACTAGTATTATTAATCCCCCAAAAAATAATATACAAAGCAACTAGTCAACAAACTTGCGGAATTACAATATATATAGATCATGATGCAATGCAATCAAAGTAACCTTTGGCATATTTGGATTATTTGAATTGTAGGATGACAAAATGACAAATAAATTTTTTGAATTCAACGAAAAACAATTTAATGGTCAAAACTTACAACTTTGTCATGCTTTGCCTTTATCTAATGTGTTTTGCAGAAAAAATTATCGTCTAGACCCTTAATTTCACATATTGTTATTTTAATGACTTTATCTAGGGATTTTTGTTATTCAAATTTGTACCCTAACTTGAATTTGTTAGTGTTAATATTTTTTTTTTGTTTTTGTATTTTCTTAATAATTTAGTGTTTATTGGAAAATTGTTAGGTTATCTCTTTCCTATTCAAATTAGGAGTTCTCTAGTATCATAAATAAGATGGTAAATCTTAGGGCTATTCCATTTTTAATTGAGATTAATAAAATTCAAAGAATAATTATCTAAATTATCATTATTCATGAATTGGTCTTGTCTTCCCCCCTCCCCCCCTTCTCTTTTATTTTACCCAGAAAAAAAGGTCTTGTTGTTTTGTTCATTCCATACACACACCGAAACTTGATGAAATTTATTCGATGACATATATAATTTTTTTTTTCCCAGACATATAGTCATATTCAAGCGTGGGGGAAGGTTTATCTCAGAAAATATGTAGTAAAGTGGAGTGAAAAAAAGAAGAAAATTACTTTCCTGCTTATGTTCACTTGTGATGAAAAGAAAAATTATTAGCATGTTTCCTTCAAAATTTTATGTTTTTGCTGGATCAGTTTTGACAAAAAATATATACTAAGGCCTCGTTTGGGAACCCTCCATTTTAGTTAAAAAGTCAAAAAGTTACTAAATTAGCCAAAAAGTCAACAACCCATACCAAAAAGTCAAAGATTCTATTTTCTCTCTACTTTTTGCACATCTTTTCGTAAAAAGCCAAAAAGATATCCCAAACATACTACTTTTTTTTAGCTCATATTTTAGCCAAATAACTAAAAAGTTACTAAATTAACCTGTTCTCAAACGGGACCTAAGCGGAAATGTTGGAGATGTAAGTCCCACAACTTTTTTTAAAATCAATTTTGCCCATTGTTTACTTTTCTATATTTGAGGTGTCCTGTTTTTCAGTAATGTGGTCTGAAATCAACATGTCTACTTTGTGACTAACCAACCAACCTACCTTTCAGTTATTCCCGGCTAGATAATGCTATCCAATTTGAAGATTTAATGGGGAAAAAAAAATAATAATTAAATGAGCTGTATACTAATGAGGAATTTTATTTATATGTAATTTTTATATAAAATCCTTTATTATATGGCGATAGAATCTAATTGAGTTCCAATTAGTTGAAACTATGACTGGGAATGAATTTTTTTCATGATTTGTAATTAAAACTTAACTTGGAGTGTATTTTATTTTGAAGTATTATGTGCCTGTTTGGTACAGTTTAAAAGCTGTTTATTTCAGTTTTCAGCTTAATTTAAGTTATTTTGATGTGTTTGGTTTAGCTTATAGTTTTTTGGAAGTCAGAAATCAGCTTATTCTTTGAGGGGGCAGGAGATGCTTAATTTATAAGTCAGAAATCAGCTTATGTTCATAGTTATAAGCTATAAGCTATTTAGGCATAAGCTATAAGCACTTTCCCACACCTCTACCAAACATGTCAATCATCCTTATTTTCTTAGTTAAATTTCATCTCTCTTAATTATTACTAAATATCATTTTATTCTTTTTAATTTTAAAATTGTACATTTAGATCCCTCAATTGTTAAAAAAAAAAAAAATGTTTAATTAGTTATAATTAAGAGTATAAGTCCTCCTTTTGGAGAGGTAAAAGTGAAATGATTTTGATAGTTGAAATTTAGGTTCTAAAGTTGAAAGGAATAAGGTGTTATTTAGTTATAATTGAGAGTATAAAATTTAATTAATACTATTATTTTTCATTAGTTTATATCTGTATATCATTATTTTGGATAAAACTATTGAGACACAGCTAATAATACAAAGATGTTTGGGTTGGCAAGTCCTAATCTTAAGTTGAACCTGTACAGATAGGACCTCAAAAAATAAAAATAAATAAACTCATCCCAAAAAGTGCCCATAAAAAGTAAAAAATGCACTCCTTATGCGGTATTTCGTTTGGAGATTTGAATAAGATTTAGAAAAAAAAATAAAAAAAATAATAAAATATACATATATTTATCTAGTTTTACATATTATATATATATATATATTTTTTCTATTTTAAATTTTTTTCCAAACCTCTTAACTAAACAACGTTGATGCTCTTTTTTTTTTTTCTTTTTTTAAGAACATCTTTGTAGTGTCCTTTTTTATCCCCAAAAGTGCCCATAAAGTGAAGGGCAAGTAAATACAAAAGAGTCACTTCAATGAAGAGTTGTCCAGCAGATAACTCACAATGATTAAAGGGGAAATTTTCATAATTTTATAGAGGTATTACAAATTTATACAAGAATTTATAATTATAATTATTAATATTTATAAAGTTTATTATTTATTCATAATTATTTTTTAAAAGTTACAATGCACTGAAACTTTCCCATAATTAAATAATAAATTTGTTATTTAATAATGTTTATATTTATAATTATTTAAAAAAGAATTGTGAATATAAAAATTAAAATCATTCAGCATTTTTTTAATTTTGTTTTTTATTTATTTTAGAAGCTTTTATTTTTCGTTTCTCCCCCATCCCCTCTGGCTAGCACCTATGTTCATCACTGGTGACCACCTTCTGGGAGTCTTTTTATCTCTGACCTGATAACCACCTCTGACCTTTTATTTTCACTTTATTTTAAAAAGTTGAAATATATGTGTTGCTTTTATTTTTGTTTTTACCAAAACAAATAATAAATATTTTCTATTTTCTATAAACCAAAAAAAAAAAAATTTAACAAAGGTTATGAAATAACACCTTAAGGCTCCGTTTGGAAAGAAAAAAGTTGGTTTTTTTTTTTACTAAAATAGTCACAAAAAACAAAATAGATTTTTTAGCCGAATAAGACAAAATATTACATCCAACACATAATCATTACATTCTTTCTCTCACAAAAAAGCCAAAAAAGCCAAAAACCCTTCCCAAACGAGAGGTTTTTTAACCCCAGATTAAAATATGAGTCTTTTGGGAAGCTGATAAAAAGCTAACTTCTAACTTTTTATTGATTTTAGGTCCCATCACTTCTCACATAACTTACCCACCAAAAGACAATAAGCTAAAAAAAAGCTAAAAAGTCAATTTTTTACCAATTTTTCAAAACACTCTATAATTAAAAAGTCAAAAAATCAATCCACTCCCAAGCAAATCCTAGGAGTGCTTTATGATTTCAAAAGCTATGAATCATATCACCATTTTCATCTAGTAGAGTATTTTTATATGTTACCTTTAATTCTTTTCCATATCAAGCTGATATAAATACAAATACTGGTGGGGGAGTCCAAAGTTGTCAATAAATATCCTGCTTTTTAAACTTGGTGAAATTAAAAGCTGTCAATAATTGCCCTTTCTTTTTAGAACTTTTTTTTTTCTTTTCCAATTTCAAACAACCCTATTTTGGACTGTTCCAAAAAAAAAAAAAAATCCTATTTTGAGAACTAAGTTAAAAGTTAAAATTTGTTGACTTTTTTTAACTTTTTTTAATTATATCATCTCTCTATTTTTTATACTTTTTTTTCAAATAAACAAAAAAAATTTAAAAAAATAATTTTTAACCTACTTTTCAAAATAAACCATTATATCTTAGAGTCCCATTTATTCCCACAATGAAAGAGCATGTGAACAATAATACACGTTTTGATTGTTGTGCAATAGTGAAATTTACAATTTTGAGTGAGGACAATACACTTTCGAGTATGAGATTCACATATTTAACTTTATTATATTTTGGAATGTTTTGAGAAGATGATTAAAAGTTATTTTTTGATTTTTTTTATTTTTTTTGTAAGAGAGGGAAATGGATTAAAAATTGGGAAGTGACTTTTAATCCACTTCCCAAAACACTCCTTTGTATATTGTTCACACACTAAAAAAAAAAAAAAGATAAGACTTTTCTCCTGACCTTATTAATCGGATTGGAAATGTGCTATTGGGCCTATTGAACCAACTTTTGAATCATGTTTCAATGATCCAACCGTTCACATTTTAAAGTTTATTGAGTACATCATCTTTGCAAAAAATTAAGTCGTTCAGATAATGACAACCACGTGTTCAGATCAGTTTTGAATAAAAATAAATAAATGGTGAGAAAATAAATTATTCATACAAAACTGATCCGAATATGTGATTGCCATTATCATATAGATTTTTTTATTATAAAAATGATGTACTCGACGAATCTTAAAATATGAACGGTTCGAATTATTAAAATAGGACTCAAAATGGATCCGATAAGCCCAACAACACCTCTCTAATTTAATTAAGGACAGGAAAGACGTCTCATTCCTAAAAAAAATAAAAATAAAATAATAATGTGAACAAATTCATTTTCACATAGCCTTTACTCTCTTCTTATTTCTTTTATTTATCTATTGCGTTATCTCTCACGCTTCCACCCACCACCTATTGTCGCCCTCGTCATCGTTTACTGCTAGCTACCTTCGACGAGTTCTCCAATTTTTAATAACCACCTTTGATCCTCCATTCTGACTTATTTTTAAAATAAAATTTAGAAATACATTTCTATAGAAAATATATTTATTATTATTATTTTTACCAAAATAGACTTAAGCATATTTTATATTCTTTATTAGCAAAAAATATTAAACTATAAAAGGCATCTAGAAACTAAACTTTATCATTTCAAAAACTATATATGGATCATATCATTACTTTCATCTAGAAAGTATAGCGACCTTTAATTCTTTTCCATATCAAGCTGATATAAATACAAAGAGTTATGGGTTTCAAAAGTTGTCGATAATAGTCTTACTTTTTAAAACTATAATTTTTTCAATTCCAACTACCATTACTACCTTTTGTGCTCTCTTCTTCTTATTTTTTTAATTTTATTTATACATAAAATTTAGATTAAAAAAAAACTCTACGAGAATAATACAGTAATCTATACTATATATTAAGAAAAAAGAGTTTCTAATGAGTATTGTGAGAGTCCCAAATCTCAATATAAATTTTTTAATTTTTATTTGATTTTAAACAATTGAAAAAATTCTATTGGCCAACTGAAAAACTCTAAATATTCCATAATTAATGAATTTCAAATGGAAAATATATTAATTAATTTGGAAATTTCAATTCAAAAAGAAACACTTGATATGGAAATATTTAAAAATTTATGTGTATAAAAAAAAGTAAACGGTTTTTTTTTTTTTTTTTTGATCGGTTAAAAAAGTAAACGGTTGTTATAGTATTATTCTACATTTATCTATATCAATATTTCATCCTAACAAAACCCAATGCTATACTAACAAAATTTTGAATTACAAATTCTTAAAATTTATCCTCTTAATCACCTCATAACCAAGTGAACAAATTTTGAATTATAAATTCCTAAAATCTCTCTCCCAATCTTTTCTCTTTCCTAAAATCTCTTCTCTCTTCCAGTAATCTAAACTCACATACATCATATCCTTCCACTATATATAGGTGATAGTTGCCTTTGTGTTTATGAAGACTTATGAAATTGTAGAAGTTTATATATACGTTTAGATCTATCAAAACATCCATGGTGATACTAAAATGCAGATGTTTGAGGAGATATTAAGATGCCAAAGTCCCAAAATTTTGCTTTGTTAAATTGACTGTCTCATGAAAATTTCATTCTTTATATGTGTTGATTTTTTTGGCTTTTGAAGGTTAATTGTGTAATTTTAAGCGTGCCAGCAAGGATCAATAAGTCCTTACAGAATTTACAATTGTCAACCAATTATTAGACGATTGTGTTGAAGTTCTTTCAGCCTCAATGAAGAGGACTTTTACTGGTGGATTGTTTAAGAAGAAATTTATAAGAAATAACAAGTACAGAAAAATTTAGAAACTGAATTCATTGAATGAATAAGAACTTACAATGAAATGACCTAGTCTTGAAAAGATTTACAGCAACGAGTACTTTGAGAACTACTCCTAGGAAATGAAGTGTAGTATAGGAGTTGAAATGCTGAAATGTAAAGAACTGGAAATATAAAACTTGAAAGAAAATATGAAGTAAATGACTGGTTTTTGGATCTGAGTTTGGATCCTTTCTGTTTAGTCTTCTCTGCTATTTATACTCTTTAGTGATAACCGTCACAGTGGTCTTCTAAACGTCAAAATACACTTCCACGATCTCTGGTCATGGCTTTCCTCAACTAGCTCCCATTACGCCTCTTTTGCAGTTAGGCTTCCCTTCTAAATTTGAATTTGAATTTGAATTGTAGGTAACTGTTAGATTACGTCATCTCATGCCTCTTGACTATTTCGATGCCACGCAGATCCGATACTACCAATATGAACTGCCACGTGTCTATCTTTGATTGAAGACTTGCATAATTCTCCAAATTGCCTTTTAGGTGCGACGTGTCACTCTGCGATTGACTTTTACAAATTATACAGCCAACATTACCCCTCGTATTAATATATCCAATACTTGGTGATATTAGTGGACTAGTGCACTCTATCCACGTCCTAGGACGTGCATGGACTCTGTATATTCTAGAAGTGTAACCGCTTTTTGAACAATGAAGCAGTGAATTTCATTAAATCCTTGTGATTTGCACTTCCATTCTTTGAGTAGACGAAAGGACTGGTACATTCCCAATGGCCAATCACACCTTCTCTTACATTGATCGAGCATACAAGGAGTCTTTGGAAGATGATTGCAAGCCTCGAAAGAACTTTAATGTTTCAAGTTTACCCTCTTTTCTTCATTTTTCTTCACTTTTCACCTACTTTTCACCCATTTTCCAGATGGCAGATCATTCGCCACATGACGGGGCTCCTCCAGAGGTTCCCTCTGTATTTCTACCTATTACCGAGGTAGAGGAGTCGGTCGTTGTCGAGGCTGGCGAGGCGGCTCAGGGTATTGAGGCCGACCTCGAAGCAAAGTTTGAGCCTGAGCTTGAGCTGGAGCCGTTACCATTGAGGGTACGGCCTTTTGATCTAGTGAGATACCATCCTCGCACGCACATATTGTCGCCCGGAGGCATTAGACGATTCAGTGACTTCGTTCACGGTACACCAAGGACCTCCTACTAAGGGAAAAGGCCTCCCACCTTTCATCGAGCACCACTAAGGTATGAACTCTATTTTCATGCATTCCTGCTTTTCCTTTACTGCATTTCTTGCACTGCCTTTCATCTTACTATACTTTCATCACTGCCTTATTTGATTCATCTGTTCTTTGCCACAAGGGAGTCTCATGCCTTCAGAGGGTACGGATCTACGACTACGAGAGATTGGTACGATGAGCTCCCTTCTGGGGTTCGTGACATTGTAGACGATAATGGCTTCGACCTCTTCTGCTCCGGCTTGACGCGGGTCGTTGCGAGCCGTCCTTTTCTGGGAACATTTGTGGAGAGATGGTAGGACACCACCAACTCCTTCCACTTCTCCACTACCGGGGAGATGACGATGACTTCCTACAACTTTTCCATGATCACAGGCTTAGGAGTAGGGGGCGATCCAATCCTGTTTGACACTGACATGGGAAGTGGGAGGCCGCCTGGGTCGAGTTGCTGGGAGCGCATCCACCTTTGTACCAGACAACTATGGTCAGATATAGCTGGTTTGCTGAGCAGTTCAGAGGGAGCGAGCCCGAGACATTAAAGAAGATGGGGCAGTATGCCAAAGGTTTCTTGATGTTTGTCCTCGGTACCACCTTGTTTTCGAACGAGTGGAACAACGTGGGCTTGTATCTGTTGAGTGCCATGGTGATCCATCCCTAGGTGCACTTCTATGACTGGGGCGGAGCTAGCCTTGCCACCCTGTACAGATATATGAGCTCTACCTCCTACTTGATGAGAGAGCTGATCGAAGGCTACTGGTGAGCCTAGGAGGTATGCACTTCAGTTCCCTCTTTGCACTTTACATTTTCTGCTCTACATTTTCTACTTTATATCTTCAACACCTGTGCTTTCTACTTCGCACTTTCTGCATCTGTTCATACATTGTGCTTTCTGCTTTGCACTTTCTATATCTATTCAGGTTGCATGCTTTCTGTTTTGCATTTTCTATATTGTTCAGGCTGCATGCTTTCTGCTTTGCACTTACTATATCTGTTCAAGCTCTATTGATCACATATCACCGCACTTTCCTTGCAGCTGTGAGTTTATGCTTATTTCCCCACCCTGGCTCTAGAGCCCATAGAGGAGCTTCCCCCGATGATCCCTTACTCGAGGCGGTATGATGGCAGATGTCAGCGCCGGAGCTGCGAGTCTTTCGCCTTCTTCTGTTATTATTTTGACACAGTGGCCACCCAAGAAGTAACCCAAAACACAGTTATTTCTGCTGTACAACTGTTCTGATTCACACTTTAGCAACTAAAAACAACTAACAATCTGTACACTCTCTATTTGCAGATCATGATGATGCCGGCTAGTACGCAAGGAACTGGGCCACTTCTTGTTTCCAGATCCTACTTGAGGGCCTAGTCTGTCGGGCCTGGTTCCTAAGTGAGCAGTTCGTCTGTCAACCATAGGCTTGCCCAACCCAATTGTTCCGATGCCATCGTCGGAGTTCATGAGGTTAGCAGACAGCCTATCCGTTGATGCAGTCACTCAATTCATGGTGGGCTTAGGTGTTGATTACTTCAGAGCAGAGGGCGACTACACGACCTTTATTTAAACATCTCATGCCACCTCTGACAGAGGCTCGTGGAGGTGAGGGAGCGAGGGCTCCTGCAGCGAGAGAGGTACGTAGGGCGACCAAAGAGTAGAGCACCCGTTGGCCAGAGCTTTCCACCGCGCTTACATCCTGGTGACATACTGAGGTGGCTTACTAGATCCCGATCAAGCCTGCAGAGGCTAGTCACGAGCTTGTCGGAGTTTGGGGTTTGTCTCGGGTATGGACCATACTTTACAATTTGTACCCCACATTTCAATTCAGATATATTTATTGTAGACATTGATCATCCAAACGCATTTGTAGGCATCCATAGAGTACACGAGGAGCACTCTCGAGCTGATAGCCTCCTTGATGGGTATGGTACAAAAGAGAAAGACGCTGCTCGGTCTCCACGGTATCCAAGTAATTTCCTTCAGTTTACACTTCATGCTATCATTTTTCCATTGATACACTGGCATTCTAACTGTAAACCTTCCCAAACTGCATCGATACGCTACATTGGCACACTACATTCACACACTGTACTTACACACTGTATTGATTTCTACATACACTCATTTTGCACACTATACTTGTATCTGATACGCACATTGTAACTAATATTTTGACAACTGTCTTTTCAGATCCCATCTATACGGATTGCTCCAGCGGCGGCACTAGCACCAGCACCAGCACCGCAGTACCTCCTCCAGCAACAGGGAGAAAAGGTAGAGATAGGGATACCCGAGGGCAGAGCAGTCCTCCAGAGCCTATCTTGAGGGATAACGATGCTGAGACTAGTGGCTCAGAGAAGGCAGCGAGTCAGCATTTTGAGTTATCGAGAGTGGAGACGATGATACTGGCTCGGATTCCGAGAGCGGAGGTGATGATGCCAAGGCGGGTTCTGGGGCAAAGAGCGGAGACGATGCCGGCTCTGGTTCTAGCTCAGAGACTGATTCAGACAGCGGTGCTGATAGAGATAGTGCCCCTGAGTCCTATCCTCCGAGGAAGAGGACGAAGAGGGCCTCTCGGGCCTAAGGTGACTGGCGCTGATTTTTAAATTTTTGCTTAGTTTCTTTTTGTTTGGTAGCATTAGCAGATGTATAGCTTCAGATAGGTTTTATTTTGCTTTGAAACTTGTACTCCTCTTTTGTAAAAACCATTATCAGAATAAAACCTCACAATTTTTATAAAAAAGTGTTGTCATTTTTGCATCATGAACACCACATTTGCATAAAAATGGACATGGAATCGAATTGGCCAATAGAGCACTTGATTGAAACAATGTTCTTAATCGGGTAATGAGCCAACCAATAACCAAAATACATCATACAATATACAACTCGATAAACAAAAACAACTCAAATACAAAAAAACAAACTTGCTAAAACCAAAAAGACTCAAAACAAGACTCTAAAACACACAAATATCAAAACAAAACACATACGTCCAGCACTGCTCAGCACGCAGGTCGGCAACAAGCCTGAAAAGAAGGCTGCTGGCCAGAGATAGAGCCTGTCAGCCATATACCGGCCACAAGAGGTGGCTGTTGCCGGCCACAAAGGTGGCTGCTACCGGCCACCTGTCGGCCACAAAATGTGAGAATCATCATGTCACGCCCCAAACCTGCCCCTAAAAGTTTGGGCATGACCTACTCCTAAATGGACATGAACCTGTGTATAACCTGTGGGGCCTTATCGGAAGCATAAAAACACGAACATCATATAGATACAACATATGCCATTGAGCTATTTCTAATATGCCAGGATCTCATTCATCAAATACTTCAAAAACAGACATAGTTAAAAACTAGGTCCCTGAACATTAGTTACATACACATACATTTACAGTCCCAGCCCCATGATTGGCGTATACCAAAAACAACACAAGAGTTATGTATAACAACTTTAGATGGCACTCAATAAGTAAACTAATATCTTCACTGTTTTCCCAAAAATGAGTGGCTTGGTATAGTGCCTGGACACGTAAAGGTTGACCGAAGGAAGCGGCATCCTGAGCTAGGACTGACCACCTGGTGGGTGACCTACAGAAACAGACAAAACTGAGAGTGAGCCGGGCTCAGTGAATAGTAACACATAAATAAAACATTACTTGACTTGAATAGATTATATATCAATACATCAATACATTAGTCTGAGTCTGTATTACGTACATAATGGCCTTAGACCTAATCTTGTAACATAACTTGGTGGCTGTAAGCCCTTGAAAGTGGTGGCACGAAGCCCTTGGGTCATGTGGCATAACACTCTTATATACATGTTGGCACTATGGCCCTTGAAACTTGTTGGCGTTAAAGCCCTTGGAAAGTGGCATGAAGCCCTTGTGAACACATTGCATGAAGCCCTTGTAAAGTGGCATGAAACCCTAGTAAACATGTTGGCATTAAAGCCCTTGGAAAGTGGCACAAGGCCCTTGAAAATGGCATAAGCCCTTGTAAGTTTCTTTTCTTCACAAGCGTTTAACATTCCTTAAACAATAGCATAGATTCATGACATGCTTGTATCATTAACATAGGTATCTTACATGCCTTAAAATAGCAACATAAGTGCATAATATTTACATAGGTACTACTACTCACAGTGTCGTTCTGATGCGCCGGTTCCGTCCGTAGTATGCCCTGCACACATTGAAAACTCACACTTTAGTTCATCTCAAATTACATTTCGTTTCTCTTCATTTCGAATGAATTAATACATATCAAAAAGACATCAAATACACATTCCGACAATATTAGAGGGTTCTACATGCAAAACGGAGCGATCTGACTTTTTCAGCATGGGCCGCATGTGCGGCTGTGAGCCCCGCACGTGCGGCAAAATGCCCCCGCACGTGCTTTTTAGACAGAATGGAAGCCCCCTTTTTCTTCTTCTCCCGCACGTGTGGCCACAACCCCCGCACGTGCGGCGATTGGCTTCCGCACGTGCGGCCATGACTCCCGCACGTGCGGCGATTCTGCATTTTAGTCCGAATTTTGCTACAAAATGTGGTTCTTTTGGGGGTGTTTAAAAGGTCCTAAATTGAGACTTTTAAATACAAAAACATGGCTCAAAAACATGTAATTAGAGTGCAATATCTCATAATTCATTAGCTATACATCCCCATATTCAACTTGATTCACACATAACATAACTTTCACCATTGTATGTACTAGAACTTGAGTATCATAAATCACATGTAAGTAGGAGCTTTCAAGTCACAACCCTCTAACTTCCATTTTAAACCAAGTTCTTCATTGTCATTAAAGCAATTATACTACATAATTCATATTTCCATGAATTCAATATGAGAAACAAAGATTGAAGCATAATTTCATGTCTAAAACAACCAATTGATGAGTAATCTCTTCAATTATCATAATATAGGACAACTCTAGATCATTAAACATAAATCATAACAACCCTTCTTCACAATTGAAAGGATAATTCTCATATATACTAAATTTCACATACCTTAAGCTTGATCTCCTAATTTAACCTCAATTCCTTCCCTTGTTGCACCTTGTCTTTGTTCTCCTTTTCTCTTCTTATCAACCCTTAATCTCTCCAAAAGATGTCTCACATTTTTTGATCAAAGCTCCATAAGACTTATATATATATATATATTCCTAACTAATGGCATATAAGACAAAAATGAATCGTTTAATCATTCCAAAATTAAAATTTCGCGAACATGCTTAATATTACTTAAAAATTATGCTGATCACGAATATATTATCAATTTCAGATAATTAAGCTGTTAAGGCTTCCAATTTCTAATTCAACTGTTTTAGTGGTGACAGATAGTTTTCTTAAGAAACAGATAGGCATCTATAAACATGGATTTCTCTTGCTTAATCAAACTTTTTCATGGACTTTTTCAATAAGCATTTAAAAGTACCAATCGAGGGCTAAGAATAGAACAAAAATCATGTGCGAGGGTCGGGTTATTACACTCTCCCCCCTTAAAGAAGTTTGGTCCTCCAAACTTGTTTTACCTTAGGATTGAAATAGGTGTGGGTATTGGTGTTGCATTTCCTCCTCTCTTTCCCACGTTGCATCAGTTCCGTAATGTTCTTGCCATTCAACTTTTACCATTGGAATCTCGGTTTCGTAATTGTTTCTTGTCGGTCCAAAATGCGAATTGGTTTTTCTTCGTAAATCAACTTGTCGTCCAACTCAATCTGATGATAATAATAACATGTGACGGATCCGGAAGGTATCCACGAAGCATAGAGACATGAAACACGTTATGCACTTGACTCATATGTGGCGGAAGGGCAACTCGGTAAGCTACGGACCCACTCTCTCCAGAATCTGAAAGGGACCGACATATCGGGTGTCAACTTACCCTTCTTTCCGAATCTTGAGTGTCCTTTCATCGGAGTGACTTTGACAAAAACGTGACTGTTAACTTCAAATTCCAAATCCCTCCGTCGGTTGTTCGCATAACTCTTCTGTCTACTTTGAGCAGTTTTCAATCTTTGTCAAATAATTTGAACTTTTTCAGTTGTCAACCTAACAATTTCAGGCCCTAGTAAGGATTTATCTCCAACTTCAGCCCAACATACAGGAGAACGACATGGTTTCCATACAAAGCTTCAAGGTGCCATGTCTATACTCGATGGTAGCTATTATTGTAGGCAAACTCTATCAACGGCAGGTGAGTTTCCCAACTTTCTTGAAAATCCAGCACACACATCGGAGCATGTCTTCTAGGGTTTGATCGTTCTTTCGGATTGACCGTCGGTCTGAGGGTGGAAAGCTGTACTAAACTTTAATTCGTACCCATTGCTTCTTGTAAACTCTGCCAGAATCTGGAAACAAACTTAGGATCCCTATCTGATACAATTGAACCGGACACCATGCAGTACAATTTCATTCACATATATTTCTGCCAATTTGTCAGCATTATACTGAGTCTTCACAGGTAGAAATGAGCGGACTTAGTCAACCGATCACAATGACCCATATGAATTCATACCTCGAGGAGTCCGTGGTAACCCACAACAAAATCCATGGTCAAATGTTCCCACTTCCATTCCGGGATTGGAAGGGGCTGTAGCAAACCTGCCGGTCTCTGATGCTCCGCCTTTACTTGCTGGCAATGCAAACACTTAGAGACGAATTCTGCAATCTCCCTCTTCATACTTGGCCACCAAAAATTTCGCTTTAAATCTCGGTACATTTTGGTACTCCCTGGATGCATTGAGAACCTTGAGGTATGTGCATCTTCCATCAACCTTTGTTTAATATTTAGCACATTGGGGACACATATTCGGTTTTGAAATTTGAGCACTGAGTCTACCAAACTGAATCCCGGTTTTGATTTCGTTCCTAACTCATCACATATCTTCTTTAGAGTTTCATCTTCTGTCTGATGCAATTTAATTTCCTCAAGTAAGGTTGGTTGGGCCATCACTGCTGCCATTAAAGCTTCCTGTCCATGTAGCACCAAGTCTACTTCCATCTTATCCAATTCACTTGCTAATTCCTTTTGCCCTGTAAGTAAATTTGCCAAAGTCCCCATACTTTTCCGACTAAGCGTATCTGCAACTGTGTTGGCTTTACTAGGATGGTAATGAATCTGCAGATCATAATCTTTAAGAAGTTCCAACCACCGTCGCTGCCGCATATTTAACTCTTTTTGAGTAAAAAGGTACTTAAGACTCTTATGATCAGTATATACTTCGCAAGTAGTGCCATACAAATAGTGTCTCCATATCTTCAGAGCAAAAACTACGGCTGCCAGCTCAAGTCATGCGTGGGATAATTCTGCTCGTGGGGTTTCAACTGCCGAGAAGCATAAGCGATGACTCTTCCATTTTGCATTAGCACACAACCAAGCCCTTTGTGCGAAGCATCGCTGTAGATTACAAATCCCTCTGTACCGGATGGTAAGGCCAAAACTGGTGCTGTTGTCAACCTTGTCTTCAATTCCTGAAAGCAGATTCTCGCTCTTCTGACCATTCGAATGCAACTCCCTTCGAGTCAGTTGTGTAAGTGGCACAGCAAGTTTTGAAAAAATCTTGAACAAATCTCCGGTAATAGCCAGCTAACCCCATAAAACTACGTATCTCAGTCACATTAGTAGGAGTTGGCCAATTTATAATTGCCTCAATCTTGTGTGGGTCAACGGAAACTCCTTCCTTTGTAATAATATGCCCCAGAAATGCCACCTTTAGTAGCCAGAACTCACATTTCTTCAGCTTTGCATACAATTTCTTTTCCCGGAGGGTTTGAAGGATCAAACGAAGACGATTCTCATGAGCTTCTGCATCCTTTGAGTAGATAAGAATATCATCGATAAAGACCACCACAAATTCATCCAAATAGAGCTTGAAAACACGGTTCATCAAATCCATGAAAGCCGCTGGCGCGTTAGTAACTCTGAAGGGCATAACCAAAAACTCATAATGACCATAGCGGGTTCGAAAGGCTGTTTTCTCAACATCCTCGGCCTTGACTTTTAACTGATGGTATCCAGACCGTAGATCGATTTTGGAAAAGACTTGTGCCCCCTGAAGCTGATCAAATAGGTCATCAATTCTTGGTAATGGATACTTGTTTTTGATTGTGACTTTATTAAGTTCCCTGTAATCGATACAAAGCCGAAGTGTCCCATCCTTCTTCTTTACAAACAGAACTGGCACACCCCACGGAGACACACTTGGACGGACGAATCCCTTGTCCAATAGATCTTGCAACTGGATTTTTAATTCCTTCATCTCAGCTGGTGACATTCTATACGGAGTCTTCGAAATGGGTTGAGTTCCCGGTGCTACGTCAATAGTAAACTCAATTTCACGATCTATCAACTGCCCTGGCAATTCCTCAGGAAAGACATCCGGAAATTCGCAAACAACTGGAATTCTGTTGATACTCCCATTCACCACTTGCCCCTCCAAAACACTGCATAAGTATCCCTGACACCCTTTCTGAATTAATTTACACGCCTTTGCCGCAGAAATCAAGTAAGGTGGAGAAGTCACTTCCTGTCCCTGTACCATAGACTCTGGTTGACCCGGAGGGTGGAAACTGATCTGTTTAGTCAAGCAATCTATAGTTGCACCATACTCACCTAGCCAATCCATTCCCAGAATGATATCAACATAAGTCATATCGAGTGGTAATAGGTTGGCATATACCCGGATATCCCCAAGTTCAAGTTCACAACCGAAGTAAACTGAAGTACAAAGCATAGAGTCTCCCAAAGATGAAGACACACACAACATATAAGATAGTTTTTCCTCAGTTTTATCTAAGTTTTGTGCAAACAATTTTGACACGTAGGAATGAGTAGAGCCGGAATCAAATAAAACAGAAGCAGAATGACCATGAACCATAAATATACCTGACACCACTGTCGCTGCATTCTGCACATCTCCTGGAACCAACGCAAACACTCTGTCTTGTCTTGCTGTGTCTTTATTGTTGTTAGGTTTGACCGGTGCCTTGGTGTTAGTAGTTGGTGTAGACCCCGCTGAACTGGTAGCAGCCCTGTTGCCATTGCGTTGATTCCTTTGGGGACAGTCCTTTATCAAATGACCCGTTTTGCCACACTGATAACAGGCTCCAGACTTCCATTGGCATATCCCACGATGTCTCTTTCCACATTCCAAACAAGCAGGAATCGTACCCTGATTAGGAGCAGAAATATTTGAAGTCCCTGAGTTTTGTTTCTTGTTTGGTGGAGTAATCGCTCCCTTTGACCATTGATTGTTCTGCCTTTTTCCTTTCCACTCGGCAACCCGGTTTTGAGCAGCAAGGTTTCCTTCAGCTATAACAGCCCTCTCCAGCACATCTACATAAGTAGGCAACTTTAACATATTGACTCGATCCAAAATTGCTCCTCGTAATCCCCCTTCAAATTTCCGTGCCTTCTTATAGTCCGTGTCCACCATATGCGGTGCAAACCGGGCTAGCTCCGCAAATTGGGCCTCATACTCAGCAACATCTTTGTTCCCTTTGTCTGAGAGTTTCAAATTCAGTCACCTTTTATCTAGCATGCTTTGAGGAAAGTATTTATCATAAAACAGTAGAAATTCTTCCCATGTTAACCCTGGATGGATTGTTCTCGTAAGCATCCACCATCTACGTGCTTCATTCTCAAGGGTAAAGGCAGCCAATTGCACTTTTTGAGCTTCAGTGCAAGGGAAAACTTCAAATAATTTCTCTATGCCCAACGCCCAGGCCTCAGCTTTCATCGGTTCTATTCCCCCTTTGAAAGATGGTGGTTTCATCTTTTTAAACTCTTTAGTGAGAGTGATAGTTCGGTCTTTAGCATGGAACTCTGGTACTCCCGGTGGAGGTGGCGGTTGTTCTTGTGGTTGTTGCTGCTGTAGTGGTTGTTGCTGTTGTTGCCGTAAGGTCTCCGCCATTTCCATAAGCATTCTCTCCATCCTATCCAACCGTACGGCAGTAGCATCTTCCTGCTCCTCTGTCCTTGTTCTCACCATGATCTACACAACAGTCAATTAGATACAATAGACATAGTTCAAAATTGTTAGCATCATCAGAGTACTCGTAATGTTGCCATCAACTGGTCTTATACTTTTAGGATGTCATGCATGATGCCTAAATCTTTTCTAGACACCCTACAGCTCAATGGATCCGTGTGTGAGATAGCAACTCGTGCTCTGATACCACTTGTCACGCCCCAAACCTGTCCCTAAAAGTTTGGGCATGACCTACTCCTAAATGGACATGAACCTGTGTATAACCTGTGGGGCCTTATCGGAATCATAAAAACACGAACATCATATAGATACAACATATGCCATTAAGCTATTTCTAATATGCCAGGATCTCATTCATCAAATACTTCAAAAACAGACATAGTTAAAAACTAGGTCTCTGAACATTAGTTACATACACATACATTTACAGTCCCAGCCCCATGATTGGGCGTATTCCAAAAATAACACAAGAGTTATGTATAACAACTTTAGATGGCACTCAATAAGTAAACTAATATCTTCACTGTTTTCCCAAAAATGAGTGGCTTGGTATAGTGCCTGGACACGTAAAGGTTGACCGACAGAAGCAGCATCCTGAGCTAGGACTGACCACCTGGTGGGTGACCTACAGAAACAGACAAAACTGAGAGTGAGCCGGACTCAGTGAATAGTAACACATAAATAAAACATTACTTGACTTGAATAGATTATATATCAATACATCAATACATTAGTCTGAGTCTGTATTACATACATAATGGCCTTAGACCTAATCTTGTAACATAACTTGGTGGCTGTAAGCCCTTGAAAGTGGTGGCACGAAGCCCTTGGGTCATGTGGCATAACACTCTTATATACATGTTGGCACTATGGCCCTTGAAACTTGTTGGCGTTAAAGCCCTTGGAAAGTGGCATGAAGCCCTTGTGAACATGTTGGCATGAAGCCCTTGTAAAGTGGCATGAAACCCTTGTAAACATGTTGGCATTAAAGCCCTTGGAAAGTGGCACAAGGCCCTTGAAAATGGCATAAGCCCTTGTAAGTTTCTTTTCTTCACAAGCGTTTAACGTTCCTTAAACAATAGCATAGATTCATGACATGCTTGTATCATTAACATAGGTATCTTACATGCCTTAAAATAGCAACATAAGTGCATAATATTTACATAGGTACTACTACTCACAGTGTCGTTCTGATGCGCCGGTTCCGTCCGTAGTGTGCCCTACACACATTGAAAACTCACACTTTAGTTCATCTCAAATTACATTTCGTTTCTCTTTATTTCGCTTCATTTCGAATGAATTAATACATATCAAAAAGACATCAAATACACATTCCGACAATATTAGAGGGTTCTACACGCAAAACGGAGCGATCCGACTTTTTCAGCATGGGCCGCACGTGCGACTGTGAGCCTCGTACGTGCGGCAACCTCCTTCCGCACGTGCGGCAAAATGCCCCCGCACGTGCTTTTTAGACAGAATGGAAGCCCCCGTTTTCTTCTTCTCCCGCACGTGCGGCCACAACCCCCGTACGTGCGGCGATTGGCTTCCGCACGTGCGGCCATGACTCCCGCACGTGCGGCGATTCTGCATTTTTAGTCCGAATTTTGCTACAAAATGTGGTTCTTTTGGGGGTGTTTAAAAGGTCCTAAATTGAGACTTTTAAACACTAAATCATGGTTCAAAAACATGTAATTAGAGTGCAACATATCATAATTTATAAGCTATATATCACCATATTCAACTTCATTCACACATAACATAACTTTCACCATTGTATGTACTAGAACTTGAGTATCATAAATCACATGTAAGTAGGAGCTTGTTCAAGTCACAACCCTCTAAATTCCATTTTTAAACCAAGTTCTTCATTGTTATTAAAACATTTTACACTACATAATTTATATTTCCATGAATTCAACATGAGAAACAAAGATTGAAGCATAATTTCATGTCTAAAACAACCAATTGATGAGTAATCTCAATTATCATAATATAGGACAACTCTAGATCATTAAACATAAATCATAACAACCCTTCTTCACAATTGAAAGGATAATTCTCATATATACTAAATTTCACATACCTTAAGCTTGATCTCCTAATTTAACCTCAATTCCTTCCTTGTTGCACCTTGTCTTTGTTCTCCTTTTCTCTTCTTATCAACCCTTAATCTCTCCAAAAGATGTCTCACATTTTTTGATCAAAGCTCCATAAGACTTATATATATATATTCCTAACTAATGGCATATAAGACAAAAATGAATCGTTTAATCATTCCAAAATTAAAATTTCGCGAACATGCTTAATATTACTTAAAAATTATGCTGATCACGAATATATCAATTTCAGATAATTAAGCTGTTAAGGCTTCCAATTTCTAATTCAACTGTTTTAGTGGTGACAGATAGTTTTCTTAAGAAACAGATAGGCATCTATAAACATGAATTTCTCTTGCTTAATCAAACTTTTTCATGGACTTTTTCAATAAGCATTTAAAAGTACCAATCGAGGGCTAAGAATAGAACAAAAATCATGTGCGAGGGTCGGGTTATTACACATCAGATTGTTGATAGCTGGCTTCCACTCACAGCCTTATCTTCTACAAAAGTTCCAGCTTCGTCATTTCTATTTAGAACCTCATTTCAGCTGCAATTTCTTCCACAAATGGAGCCATTTTTTGCCGAAAAAGCTCTCGGATTGGATAGCGACTTTAGACGACATGGAAAAGGTAAATTTTCAGGGTTTCGGTATAAATGCACTTTTTTTGCTGAGCTGTACTCCACTTTGTTTTTCGTTCCTCCATGCCACGGCTCAATGCTGGGACCCGATTACACATGTCTTTAGCTTCGGGGAACAAGAAATATGCTCGACAATTGAATAATTTTAGGCACTAATGGAATCCTAGCACAATGAGGAAATCATGCCTCAGCCCCGTTTTGGCCACGCCCAAGCTTTAGGATGAATGTGTGGGTATTTTATTCATCGATTTTCCGACATTGGTGACAGGGGTGACCTTTTCTAGCGAGGTTTTTGGCAACATACCCTCTACTTATGTATGCTTGCTCATTTCCTTCTTAGCCCTAGCTTTGGCGGGTTCAATATTTGGTTGATCGAAGTAGCCCAAGGTCTGAAAAAAGGCAAGAGTTGCATTGGTTTGGCGTTGGCCGAGACCTTGATGGGCTTAAACGCCTTTCATCGATGAGAGACTACCAGATTCGCAAGGAGTCCGCTACTTCTTCAGGTATTGTTTCCTATCCTTTCTCATATGTGTTTCTCACATCACTCGGCACTCATGCTTTATTTTTCTCTCAAAGCCCTTTTTTCACTTTTCTCTCAACATATATCTCTTTATTCTTTAATCTCTCTTTTCTTTCATTCCTTCCTAGGTGTGGCTTATGGATAAGCTGAAGGTAGTGGATTCTTGCCCTGAGTACTCAACTCGAGGCTATTTCTTCTGCCACCGACTAGTGGATTTCCCAAACAATGGATGATGGTGCAACTGGATGTGCAACAGGTCTACTGCTGACATAGCTTGGCGTTGCCCCTAGCTTCATCTGATTGAGATGAGTTACAGCATGACTCGGCAACGTGGCATACAGTTGATTGGCCTCACGCACTGCGTGTTCTACTTTCCCTTCCAATTAAGACGCCAGTTTAGGCATGATCAGACTTGCCTAGAGGAGAGGGTAGAGTACCCGGTTTCATTCTTTATCTACGGTTCACACTTGGCTAGGTACCTCACTGCTTAGAGGACAAGAGAGCTTCTGGCCCCTACCCCTAGTTTCAGTAATGCCCTTTTTGGCGAGTGCTTGGCTTGGCTCCAGGATGAGGCACAGATCGAGCCCACCTTGGCTTCAGAAACTTCCATAAACACAAGTGGAGGATTCAGGGGCACCTGACTTATCTATGCCCCTTAGTTTATTGCTTTGACCTTTCTTTTCAAGTTTTTGATATAATAAAAGCAACTTTGATTTATATGGGAGTTGGAGAACTTTAAGTTGAAATCAATGAAATTAAAGTTGTGAGCACTGAAAATTTTCTTTTTTAGTTCAAAAATGGTCTAAGTTGTAAAAGGTAAATTTTGAACAAAAAATCAACTTTTATCAAAACTTTCCAAAACCATTTTCAAAAAGGATCACCACCTGACACGCACAGAATCAATCCTCAAGATGTACAACTCCAAATCCAAAGTTCATAAATTGCCCCTTGATTGAACACCACTACTCTGCATTGTAACCAGCTCTTCTCTCAGAGTAAAGATTACAACTGAACTCTCAAGTAAAGGAAAGACAAAGATGACCTGATCAGACACATGGACAGGACAATTGAGTTG
Organism: Camellia japonica; assembly: GCA_030407325.1. Classification (NCBI taxonomy): domain Eukaryota; kingdom Viridiplantae; phylum Streptophyta; class Magnoliopsida; order Ericales; family Theaceae; genus Camellia; species Camellia japonica. The sequence continues at coordinate 92,566,422 of JAPPVO010000019.1, read as the reverse complement.
GAGGTGTTTACGGCCGAACTTCAGGATAAAGTTGCCTACGTATCCCGAAGATGGGAATTAGGCCTTACGTAGTTCGGTTCAGGTTCACTTGAGTATTAACTCTCTTTTTGCGGTCTAACTTTTGCTAAAGTCGCCCTTTAGGATTTTCAACCTTGCGAGCTCAGTTTTTCTTGATTTCTAATTTTTCATGCCCTAACTTTTGCCTAGGTCGCCCTTCTGGGTTTTCGGCCTAGCGAGCCTCTCAGGGATAGTATTTCTTCAACTTGTCCATGTTGATCGATTGTGAAAATTCCAAGCCATCCAGGTCCATGAGAATAACAACTCCACCTGACCAAATAGCTTTGATGATGTAAGGACTAGTCTAATTGGGTCTGAACTTGCCCCCAGGGTCATAAATGGGAGCTCGGTTGTCTTTCAGCACCATATCTCCCTCTTTGAGATTTCGGGACTTAACCTTCTTGTTAAAAGCCCTAGCAATTCTGTGTTGATAGCCCTAAACATGATACAATGCTTTCAGCCTTCTCTTATCAAACAACATCACCTCTTCGAATCTGCTATGTTGCCAGTCTGCCTCTACTATCTGACACTCAGCTATAACTCATAGTGACGGGGCTTCTATTTCAATCGGCAGAACAGCTTCCATCCTGTGGACAAGAGAATAAGGAGTTGCCCCTGTAGACGTACGAATTGAAGTTCTATAGCCCCAGAGTGCGAATGGAAATTTATTTGGCCAATCCTTGTAGGTCTCAACCATCTTCTGCAAAATATTCTTGATGTTCTTGTTGGTGGCCTCAACAGCTCTATTAGTTTGTGGCCTGTATGTAGATGACTTGTGGAAAGTCACATTGTATTTCTCCAACAAGTCGATCACCTCTTTCTTAAAGTAGCCATTATCTGATATGATTTCGTGTGGGACTCTCTAATGGCAACTGATATTGTTTTGGATGAACTTGGCCACATGCGATGCTTTCAGCATTGCATAGGACTGAGCTTCCACCCACTTTGTAAAGTAATCAATTGCCACCAAAATGTATTCATACCCATTCGACCCTTTTGGTATGACTGCACCGATGACGTCAATTCCCCAAACCGAGAAAGAACATGGCGAAGTCATGTTGTACAGTTTTGACGGTGATATGTTCATACGATTAGCATGAATTTGGCATTTGTGGCATCGCCGAACAAAACCAATACAATCCTTCTCTATGGTGGACCAGTAGTAATCTTGCCTGAGAATTTTCCGAGCTAACATTACTTCATTCATGTGCGCTCCGCACTCCCCTCCATGGATGGCCTCCATCAGACACTTTGATTCCTCTTCTTCGACACACAACTTGTGCATTTCCAAATGACCTTTTTTGTACAGTTTACCTCCGCAGATGATAAATTGGACGGTCATTCACCATATTCCCCTTTTGTCCTTGGCATTTGCCCTGATGGATAACTCTCATTTTTCAAGAAGTTCCAAATATCGTAATACCAAGGGTTTTTGTCTTGCACTTCATCTATTGCAGTGATAGTTTCATAGACCGGCGTGTATCTCTACTCAACATAATAATCGAATGCATCCGGACTCCTAGTGGGATGTCTACCATAGAAGATAGAGTTACTAAAGCGTCAGCGAACCTGTTGTTCTCCCTCAGTAGATGTGTGAAAGTTAGCTTTTCAAACCTAGGAATCAGAACATCTAGGGTCTGGTGATAAACCTTCATTTTTTCTTCTCTAACTTTCTAGTCTCCATTTGCTTGAGACACAACTAAGTTCGAGTCCCCGATAACATCCAATCTTTTTTCCCCTAGTTCCAAGGCAGCTTCTAAACCAGCGATACACGCCTCATATTCTGCTTCGTTATTGGACACCTTGAACTGGAGTTTGAAGGATAAAGGTATATGGGAGTCGTCGGGTGCTATCAACAACACACCTATCCTATAACCATATTGATTGTAAGCTCCGTCAAAGTACATTGTCCAAGTCTCCTCTTCAACTTGCAGTATGGCTTCATCTAGGAACATGTATTTCACCGCTTCATCCCCTTCTACTGGTGGTCTGCCAGGAACTCCGCTACAGCTCTCCCTTGACCGACTTACGGGTGACATACTTGAGATCAAATTTGGAGAGGAGGAGCAACCAACGGCTAGCCTACCCATAAGCGCTGGTTTCTCAAAGAGATATTTGATGGGATCTAATCTTGAAACCAGGATTATAGAGTGAGCTAATAAGTAGTGCCTCAACTTCCTAGTAGCCATACCAAGGCTAGGCAAGCTTTCTCTAATGGAGTGTAGCGGGTCTCATAATCCAGCATTTTCTTACTCAACCAGTAAATGGTTTTCTCCACCCTATCTTCAGATTCCTGAGCAAGCATGCATCCCATTGTGGTGTCTGTCACTGACAGGTAAAAAATCAAAGGCTTCTCCGGCTTTAGCGGTGACAACACAGGCGGATTCTGAAGGTACTGCTTAATCTGTTTAAAGGCGAATTGACATCGATCATCCTATCGGAATTTATTCCCTTTTTTCAAGAAACCAAATAGTGGTTCACAAGTCAAGGTTAATTTGGCAATAAATTATCTTATGAATTGCACTTTACCCAGAAAGCCTCACACTTCCTTTTCAGTCCTTAGTGGTGACATTTCTAGGATGGCCTTGATTTTGGAAGGATCTACTTTGATGTCCCTTTGTGTGATCAAAAAGCCCAGCATCTTCCCTGCTGTTACGCCGAAAGTACATTTCTCTAGATTCAACCTCAGCATGTATTCTCTGATTCGTTGAAAGAATTTCTTCAAGGCGGTGTAATGGGCCTCTCTTTCTTTGGACTTAACAATCATGTCGTCCACATACACCTCGACCTCTTTATGGATCATATCATGCAAAATAATGGTTGTAGCCCTTTGATAAGTAGCCCTGACATTCTTCAGCCCAAACGGCATAACTCGGTAGCAGTAGGTACCCCATGGTGTAGTAAATATAGTTTTCTCTCTGTCCTCAAGGCGCTATCAGAATCTGGTTGTACCCAAAAAACCCGTCCATGAAGGATAACAATGCATGACCCGCAGTGAAATCTACTAATTCATCAATATGTGGCAGGGGAAGTCGCCCTTCGGACTAGCTCTATTCAAATCCTGAAAGTCCACACACACCCGGATTCTACCATCCTTTTTCGGCACGAGGACGATGTTGGCCAACCAAGTCGGATATTCAGATACTAACAAGAAACCTGCCTCGATCTGCTTGGTGACCTCTTCCTTGATTTTCAACGCCCAATCCGGACGGATTCTTCGCAACTTCTGCTTGACGAGTCGGGCCTCGGGGTTAAGAGGGATCCGATGCTATACAATCTCAGGATCGATTCCAGGCATGTCTTCATAAGACCACGCGAAAACATCTTTGAAATCTATTAATAAAGTGACTAAGCGCTCGCGCTCCTCTGAAGACAACGTGAACCCGATCTGGACCAGACGCCGATCCTTCTCACCACAGGGTTTTGCAAACCTCTCCTTCTCTTGATTTATCAAGTTTTTCAAAACTGGAGGAATTCTTTCCTCTTTGTTTTCATTAAAATTTTGAAAATCTTAGTCAATGCAATAAACAAGCGGCATAGAGAAATACTCAAAATCGGCAGCGCTTTCATTCATAAGGTCCAACTCTTCGGTTACAACCGACTCAAAAGCAAAAGAAAAAAAGGACCTGGACAAGACCTTGGCATCCAGGTTGTCACCCCCAGGAATACCGGACTTGAACTCAAAAGAACCGGAATCTGATTCCAACTCCACAGACTCTATGGAATCAGATTCTGGCTCATCACCCGACTTAGAACTAGATAGGTAGCCTTCCTCCGGCTGCCAGACAAGAGATAATGCTTCAGATGCATCCAAAATGCTGTTGAACAGGTTCGCACCCAGTTAGTCCCCGATCATGAAGATGGTAAGGTTATCCCCCAAGTTCTCTAAGTCAGCCGGAGGATCTGTGAGGAGACATGCCAGTGCTGCCCTTACTCTAAGCTCGCTATTGTCCAAGTCATTTTCCATGCTCTGCTCAGCCTCAGTACTTGGCTCAGCTTTTTCCTCGACATCACTATCTTGCAAATGTAGATCAAAGAAGATTTCGAATCCGGGGACGCTGCTTCACAAAATTCATCTAGGGCTCGAGAAAGCCGCAAAAGGGGAAGTCTTCTCCCTCTCGAACAAAGCGGCCGTTCAGCGTTCCCCGAATTGGCTTGTGGATAAGCTCATAGTGTTTCTCGACCTGCTTGGCTCTAGCTCTGCCTGCTATCTCTTCCTTTTTCCTGACCCAATCCTCTTTGGTGGGTACATATCCCAAACCAAAGGAATGTTGATTATGCGGCACATCGGCCAATGCTGTGACACCTTTCCGGCCACTTCTTCCAAGCCCCATTCCTGGCACATGTTGCAGTTTATTCATGAAATAAACAAACTGGACGCTGACATACATGCCCTCATTTGCTGCCAAGATGGTCTGCACTACTCGGGCCTCAGCCAACGTAAACCCTGAGAGGAATACATTCTCCTCACCATGAACGATCTCCAACACTGGTGTAGTTACCTCTGGCGGGGGATGGATAGATGAATTCACGAAAAAAATCGTCACTCCTTTCCTGTAAGGATATTTCAACATTTGGTGGAGGGTAGAGGAGACCGCTTTCACATGATGCAGCTAGGGCCTCCCTAGCAGTAAGTTGAAAGTAGCCGGGACATCCAGGATATGGAACTCGACATCCTGCTGAGTTGGGCCTACCTGGACTCTGATTTGCACCGTGCCCTTAACCTCCCTGCTTGTATTATCATATGCCCGAATTACTTGGGCGTGGGCACAAAGTCTGCTAGTCTAAGGCCGATTACATAAGCTGTGCGAGAAGGACAGACGTTGATAGCTGCACTGGTGTCTATCAACACCACCGATATCCATTTCTCCTTGCACTCAACTGATATATACAGGGGTTTGTTGTGAGCTGAGCCTTTCGGCGGCAATTCTTTGTCAAAAAAGGTTAAGGTTGGCCCAACACCATCGGGGAAAACTAGTCCTACAACCTGTTCAGGAATAGTGTCAATGGACAATTTAGCTTTGTCCATTGTTAACAGTACAACCTGTCGATGTACCCGGGAGGCCATAAGCAGACCCCAAATTAAGATGTCAGCTTGGATTTTCTTCAATTGCTTCAACACTGCTTCTTCTTCCAACTGCTTCTCTTTCTGTTTCTCAACTCATTATCTTTCCCAGATGCTTCAACTTGATCTAAGTGTGGTGGCTTGAAATACTGCCTACTTCTTGTCATATAGTCTATCTCTTCTGTGTACCACGTGTTATCTGGGAGGCACTTACCCCAATCCTCGTTGGTGTGGGCCAGAAGTAGATCGTTATCCTCCCACCATACACTTTCGGCAGTCGACAAACAATTGTCCGGCTCCGTTTGTATCACTTTCACCTCACAAGTTTCCCCCGCAGGGTGTTGGGCCATTACAGCTTTCTAGTTGTCTTCAACATTCTCTTGTGCAAACTACTTCAGCGCAACTTCCTGTTTTGTATCCACAGTACTCACAGCGCCCAGTTCCTGAGCTGAATTTTCCACGTCGGTGTTCTCCGATAATTTCCCCTTTTCATCGGTCATTCCGTCCACTACAACAATTCTTGCTCCATTTTCCTCCGATTTTGTTTCAGTTCCTTCATCCTGTCCGGTTCATCACTCAACCACCCAGAGTTGTCAGTTGATCCATTCAAATCGAACCAATCAATCTGCACATCCCTTGATCTTGTTTGTCGAAGAACTGTAGGTTGTCTAAGTCCTCCTCAAGTTCCGCCAAATCATCCAACCTTGGCTCGGGCCATCCTCCCTAACCACATTGACCTCCACTATAGTTAGCAATACCACTTCCAGCTTGGCTTGATCAATCAGTACAATATAGCAGCTTGGATTATATACCCCTTTAGGCAAGTCCTCAGAGCACTCAGGCAACGGACTCACACTTTCCTCTAAGGTCGACCTCCCTTATACTGCAATTGTCACCACCACAGGCTTAAGTTGAAGTGCAGACGTGTCCATCATGCACAAATCTATGCTTTCAGGAATGAACACCGTCAGTCTGGGTAGGTGGGAAGGGGTAATATATACGCTAGGGTCGTAGGGGTGGCCAGTGTCTGGATTAGGTTTGGATTGTGAGGTAAGGGAACTTGATTGTGGGTCGGGAGAGGGTTTATGGTCTCATTTGCTTTCTGGCGTGGTGCAATCACCTTATTATGAATGACGTCTTGAATCTCATGATGCAGTCTGAAGCATTGGTCAGTATCGTGACCATGCTGCTGGTGAAATGCGCAGTATTTGGCTGGGTTGTGTTTAGGTGAGAGGGGACTAGGTAGTGGGCGAGGCTCTAATGGCTTGAGGTGTCCTTTTTTGATCAACACCTTCGTAGAATCCTCCTGAATCCTCCAGCTTCGCATACCATATCGTTGCTATTCCTGACATGGTCCGGCCAAAGAGTAAGAGCTTCTGCAACCTGGTCAAGCCCATTGGCCGCAAAATGTCTGAAAATAGCCAAAGATGAACCATGGGATCTCCAGAGCCATTGAATCGATCGATGTGTGGCATTTTGAACCAATTTGGCAATGTCACTGCAGAGTCGGTATACCCATCTTCTATGTTGAGAATAGAGTTAACACCATGTGCTCTCTTGAATAGCTTCTCCAGCTTGTTGACCTTAAGCACAGTCAGGTCAACCTCAAATTCAAATGAAGCCTCGGTTTGATACACAGGTGCTTTGGAGGCTTGTGGTGGAATTGGCTCTGCCGAATTGCCCTGATTCTCAACATGAGCAGTGGCTCCGGGTGCTGGGATACCCGTAGGAGGTGCATAAGACACAAAAGTTGCTGCCGGCTGTGGTTGTTGTTGTTGTTGCAGCCTGTTTATTACCTTAGCCTGACGTGTTGTGACCTCGGCTTGATGAGCAGTGTCTTGCTGCATGGTTTGAACTATTTGCTAAAGGTGGTAAATCAAGTCCTCCATACTGACCGGGGGATACTATGCCATCAAAATTGGCGAGTGATCTCGTATTGGACTAGATGTAGAAGACTGAGCCTGACTAGATATGGGTGAAGTGAAAGGTGACTGCTGTAGAAATTAGACCAGTGAACTCTGCCTGACTCTCCTCCGTCTAGTAACTGATGGGAGTGAAGTAAACACGAGCTGTCCCCTAACAAGATCTCTGGCTTTGCAAAGCTTCTAACATGGGTCCAAAGCGCTTGGGGGATATCCGAACTGTCCGAAGCTATGGTGTTATACTACCTAGCAAAAAAAAAGCAATAATCAGAAACCGCACAGCGCCTCAGCTCAGATGTTAACAACACACAGATGTAATCAAAGCTATAGGATTGCACTCAACACTGAATTCTACCCCCCCAAAACAGATACCAAACTAGCAACTGATATGCACGTTCCTATACAGTTTCACTGTAAAGCACATACTAGTTAAGTGAGAGCCAAAACACCCCTATGAAGGGGTGAAGTTACCGTACCCTAGTTTCGTCAGGAGCTAGGGTTCATTATTCAAACAAAGCGGTTTCACACAATCCTGTATTCGGGTAAGCATCCCGTCCTAGTTTGGAACAGTCTTTATGGCTTTACTATATACAACTAGGCCGAAAGGTCAAAAGGGTACCTCAGTAAGACTACCTAATATACCTCTCACACCTAACACCAAGAAGTGAAAGGGGGATCAAACGGTACAGTGGTAGTCTAGATCCAAGGGTTGTGTTCCCATCATGGCAGAGCCCGTGACCAGTCAGCCTTTTGGCAAGCTTTTTAGGTAAGCCTTCGGCAAACCGTCTAGGAATAGCATATGGCAAACACAATGACTTAAACGCACCAATGCATTATGGAAAACACAATGACTTAAACGCACCAATGCAAATGTAATGCAAAGAAACAAATAAGTGTAAATAAAATTTCACATCATGAATTTCAAGTCAAGTTCTCTAATTTCCCCAGCAGAGTCACCAGAAACTGTAGCTCGGCTTTTCTACGCCTCCTTTTGGAATGCGAAATAAGCTCTATGTAGACACCCCATTTTTGACCGCCCTTAAGACTTGGGCGCTACTGATGGTTTACTCGGTAATGAAGATGTGCAGTGAAAAGGGTCGATTTCTTCGGCAAGGAGAGAGTCAAATCCCAACTTCATACCCCTTTTTGGACCAAAACTATCTTGATCAAAAGATTTTGAGACCTTGAAACCCTCTCTTTCGAAACATTTTTGAAAATTCTTCTGCGATGTTCCGACGCTCACATTTTGTTAAATATCGCACTTTTTGATAAACCGAGCAAGGACAAAGTGGAAATGAATGAAGGAGAGATGAACCCTTTTGAAAAATCTTTCGAAACACCTTGTTTAGGGGTTTGGAGTTGAAGAAAAAAGGAGAGGAGAGAAGAAAACAAGTTAGAGAAGCAGTTCGGCATGAATCCGAGTAGGATCGAAACTGAGCAATCTTCACTCAAATGAGCATAACTTGCTGAACAGTTGGAATTTTGAGGTGAGGTTTTCACCATTGGAAAGAAGACTTCCAGGGCTACAATTTAGGCTCAAGAATGACCTGAAAAGCAGTCCAGGTGAAGGAGATATCTCCGGTCGAAGTTGGGCCCAAAAAACAGATTTTTTTTGTCCAACCAGAGGTGGAAGTTTATGACCATGAATGGGATTTTTGGGCCATATGCCGGCCATGAATGGCCAATGTTGGCCCCCTGCTGTCCAAGGGAGTGTCCTGCCAGCCAACAATGGTAAGGTGTCGGCAAACAATGGTATAGTGTCGACCACAGATAGCAGAAAGCAGTTTTGGACAGATATTTTGCTCCAGCTTGCTCCAGCTGTCTCTCTTGAGATATTTTCGACCAAATGCTCCATTTTTGCTATATAATGAAGCCTTATATCTCATATTCAAGGGTTAGAACATTTTGAGAACAATTGAGGAAGAAGTTTGAGAGCCTTTCTCTCTTCAATATTCTCTCTAGATTTCACTCTCTCTTGGGCATTTGTGCTTGAAGGCTTGCATACACTCATCTTCAACCTATCAACCCTTAACAAGAGTTGTTGATCATTGGGCTGAGGTTTCTAGAAGGTCTTCTTGGAGCTCATTAAGGAGGTTTTGACTTGGTTTTGTGCCTCAAAGTGTGCTTTCCTCCAAGAGGTAAAACTTTCACCCTTTAAGCTTGTCTTTCACGCTTGCTTCACCATCCTTTTTCCATTGTTTTGGACTATTTTGGGGCTGGTTTTGAACCATAAAAAACTCTGATTTTGAGGTTCTAAAATGGTGGTTTAAGCCTTGTTTGGCTAGGGAGTTGTCTCTCCATTTTGCTCCTTGGCTTGTAAAGCCTTTTGAGCTATCTTTCAAGGCTTTTCAAAACAAATTTTCGTGGCCTTTCAACCACTGAAATCCAGAGAATTTTTAGTGGTAAAAACCCTATTTTGAGGTCCCAAATAGGAGAGAGTGGTCCCATTTCCTCTTGTCTTGCTTGCTTGTCTTGTTGGCCTATCAAATGAGCATGTGTTTTTACTTCTTTGTGGCTTTGTTCAAGCATATTTTTGTGACTTTTCAAACCTTCCATAACTCTATTTTTGGTTGTCTTGGTCACCTCTTGCATGCTTCTTATACTTGTAGCGTAATCTTACTTGTAGCCTTGCAAAGTAGCATGTCTTTGTGCTTTGAATTTGCTTAGTTCAAGCATGTTTTTAGCCATTATTTGGCATGTCATAACTCTGATTTATGTTGGTTTGGTTGCCTCTTGCATGCTCCTTGCACTTGTAGTGCAATTTTGGTTCACTAGCCTAGCATGTTTGTTGTTTTAGTCTATTGATCTAGCATGTGTATGCTCTACTCTAGCACATTTTTTGCTTTGATTTAACGTGCTTGAGGTCTGATTTAAGTGTTTTTGGTCATGCATATTTGGCTTTGCATAGCTATAGTGTATTTGGCTTTGCTAGCCTTGCACTTTGGGACCCCTAGCATGTCATATTTGAGCTTTTTGCATGTTATGGCTTCATTTGATATGTAATTTCAGAGCTTATATCTTTGCCATACTTCCACTTAAATCACTCTTTCAATGGCTTTGAGAGTTGTGCCTTTATGCCTTGTTTATGGGCCAATACATGAGTATGCATTTCTTGCTATTTGAGCTTCAATTCCAGGATGTTGTAGCCTCTGATTTAGCATGATTAGGCTTTGTCCAGAGGTGGTTTGGTTGTTTGTGCATTGTATTGCATGCCTCTTGTATAAAGCCCTTGACTAGCTTTGAGTTCTAAGGACCCTAACATGCTATACTTGTGTTGTTTGCATGATATGGCATCATTTGGCATGTAAATTGAGAGCATATATCATTGTCTCACTCTCACACATATCACTCTTTCATTGTGTTTGAGAGTTGAGCTTTGTGCCTTGCTTGCGAGCCATAAGTTGGGCATGCTTTTCTTGCTTCTTGTGCTTGAGTTTCAGCATGTTTAGGCCACTGATTTGGCATGTTCTAGGTCTGTCCATAACTGGTTTGATCATTTGAGCATTATATTGCATGTCTCTAGTGTTATGTCCTTCACTAGTTTCATCATTTTAGTCCCTTAACATGTTATGCATGTGTTGTTTACATGTTAGAGTCTTGTGTTTCATGCCAAGCGTAGCACGTTGTTTGTATTGCACGATGTTCAACCGGACGTTATGTTGAACACAAGGTGGATTGGCCCACTTCATACTTGAAGTGATGAAAGTGAGCCAATCCCCTTTGTCTCCGTTGCCTTTGATCATCCATGAGGAGGTAATAGATTTAGAGTCTTGTTTGCATTGCATTTATTGAATTTGTGCAAGTTAGATCTTTGGCCATCATGCATTGAGATGCTTGATTGATGGTCTTGGATCCAATGGTGCCTCTCCCTTGATGTTTTGAGGTGATATGGAGTGGCATAGTACGTACATACCCTTGGGAGACCCTCATTTCCTCTGTTTTGTGCTCTGTTGCAGCTTGGTGTCACAGCACACCAGTGGCCGGCAGTTCTTTATTGTTGGTCGGCACCTTTTCATCTGTGGCCGGCAGTGTGCATCCTTGGCCGGCAGGGGGGTCAGCAACAGCTCCTCATAGCCGGCAGGACAGGCCACTGGTGCACTCCCCAGCTTTGTTTTGGTAAGTTTCAGCAGCTAGCACTGGGAGACACCCTGCAAGCAGAGCCTCAAGAGAGCAACCGGAGAGTTTTTCGGGGCGGCAACCGAGCATGCATCCTCTTCTTCTTCGAACAGAGTTGAAGCAGCTTAGTTTAATGTTTATTTGTTAGTTAGCATCAATTTGTAATCTAATTAGTTAATTTGTTAATTAGTCAAGTATTGTAATAATTAGTAATTAATTGTAGCTAGTTATTCAATTTGGTTGTGTAATAATTAGTCTAATTAGCTTAATTAGATTAATAGCTTAGCTTAGCTTAGATTAGCTTAGCTTGTATTCGGACCCTCCGTCGATAGGGCAAATGTTGTAATAAGTGTGTGTGTGTGTGTGTGTGTGTGTGTGTGTGTGTGTGTGTGTCTTCCAACCCCACGTCTTTCTCCATTTTACTTAACTGCTTTCGATGGTTAGATTAGGGCATATTTCAATTAGCATCCTTATGCTTGCATGTTTGCATCATTCATTTGTCTTGCATGCACCGGGCTCGGCGCATCATTCAAACTGCATTGTATTTCAATACATTTACTTGAATACGTGTTTAACAGCATGTTATCAAGTGTTGCATTCATATGCCATCTTAGGTAGCCAAGCCTATCTTAATTGCATTTTGCATGTGTTGCATTAGGCATTTTAACATAGTTAGGATCATGCATTGTTTCTAACTAGTTTTCTGTTTTGGCTCGGAGTACACTGTAAGTGTTTATGCTTTAGCATCCTTATATAAGTGTGAGTGCTGCCATGATAGCATGCTTGCCATAAGGCTATTTGCTTATTTGATAAACTACATAAATGCCTATGGATGAAGGTTTCATTGCTTGAATTGGAACAATTCATCAAAATGTGCGTTTTAAGCCCATTTTGCGGAGTGGAAAAATCATGTTGCTTTCTAAGCCCACTTAAGGGTGGCAAATCACATCTTAGCCTACTTGCAAGTAGCACCTTCAAACCATTTTCGAAAAAAAACAAACATGAGATATTTTGTTCCAAATCGAGCGATTTAGTCTATACTTGTATGTTGTGCATCACATAGTAAGGTTAGCTAATAACCTGAATAAGAACACATGTATTTTCAAAAACAACATATCATGCTTAGTAGAGGCCGATCTTTGATGGGGCAAGCGGGGGTGCTCATTTCATGACATTCCCCCCTCGTACCCAAGTTCCCGAGCCGAGGCAACTTTGGTGATGACGGACACGTGGCCTTAGGCATGAGTCAGGGTTTTCTAAATTCCCAAAACAAAATATTTAGATGGCGACTCTGAAATCTGGCAAAGCAGTCCATGTTTGGCACATCTTGATTAAAATCGATTTTCCAAAACGATTTGCCGGATTTGGACTCTTTGGTGATTTATTGGTCTTACATTGCACTTTGTGAGATTAGATTCAAACCGTGACAGGAGTCTGAACTGTAGTAGTTAGAACCCAATCCGCGCTCTCTCCGAAATGGGGGCGCGCGGAGCGAGTTCGGGCGGTCTACACCCTACAGTATCGACTCCCATGGTTCTGAATCTGATCTCACAAGTGCAATGTGAAATAAATAATCACCAAAGAGTCCAAATCTGGCAAATCTTTTGAAAAATCGATTTTGAATCAAATTGCCAAAAATAGACTGTTTTGCCAGATATAGAGTCGTCACCTAAATATTTTTTGTTTTTGAGAAATTTAGGAAACCCATGACTCGTGCCAAAGGCCACGTGTCTGTCATCACCAAGATTATCTCGGCTCAGGAATTTAAGTATGAGAGGGGAAGGTCATGAATAAATTGAGCACCCCCGCTCGCCCGATCAAAGATCGGCCTCTACTAATCATGATATGAATCTTATTTACATTATATGCTCTTGTTCCGATTTATTAGGCTAGCATTACTATGTGATGCACACACACACAAGTATAGACTAACTTTACAAGAATTGGAACACTTGATTCATGTTTGTTTTGAAAATTGTTTCGAATGTGTACCACTTGAAAAAATGATCGCATATAAACATTACTTAAATTATTCTAATTCAAGCAATTAGTCTTCATCCATAAGCATTCAAGCAATTTAACACTTAAACACTTAGCATCATGGCAAGCATGCTAGACATAGCAACAATCACACATGCGATATGCTAAAGCGAGTAAAGGCTCACCTAGTACTCCGAGCCAACATCACAACTAGCTAACTACTTTAACTGATTAAATAATTACAACACGAGTGCAATTAAAAGAAGTAAGCAAGCCAAACAATTAAGTACTAAGCTAACTACTCCGCCTCGGGAAGTGAGAGATGTTCATGCGCATGCTTGGTTTCCACCCGAAAAGGCCATTGTTTTGCTTCCGGAGAGCCTCTGTTGCACAGAGAACACATACATTGTTGCCCACTGCCAGAATAACTCTGCTTTGCCTCACAAACACACTTCTGAATTTTGCATCAATGGCCGGCCGGCCAGTGATGAGGGCCTGCCGGCCACCAGTGATAGCCGGCGGGCTATCAAAGGTGGCCTACCGGCCATGGAAAATGGCCTGCCGGCCACTGCTGCCCAGTTCACCCTGCTGCAATAGAGAACAAACAGAGCATGCACAAGGTATTCTCAAGGGTTTGTTTGCACAATTCACCCTTCATTTTCATGAACAAATCAAAGGAGTAGCAAACTTGGTTCATAAACCATCTACTCAAGCAATTTCATTGCATGATGGCATATGAACCAAAGTGTGCAAGTTCAATAAATGCAATGAAATGAGACTCTCAAGACTACCTCCATATCATGGAAGATCAAGGGAAGTAGTAACCTTGGAAACTTGAACCATTTCATCACTAAAGAGTATGAAATGCCTTAAGCCTCCATGTGTTCAATTAACGTTCGATTGAACACAACACCAATAATTATCTTGCACCTTTTTTAGCCTCAATTTTATTACATCATTTTAGATTACCAGCCATTCTTTAATGAATTGAGTCCAAATGGTGAGTTTAAGTCGTCTAATGGAAAAAGGGCTCAAACCAAGTGTTGTCTTAAGCATGAAAAAGACAGCATACCGTTGGTAATGAATCCCTTAAGGGATTAAACCATTAAGTATGACACCTCAATCTCATGCTTAAACAAACAAGTTGTTTGAAACCACTTTCAAAGCAAAACAAAAGCCAAGAAATGAGGGAGGTTATAGAGATGATTAAGGGTGATCACATATATGGAAAGCCATAAATAAATGCAATCAGCTCAAAGGAGATGGTGTCTAAGGCCTAGAACACCAAACTCATAAGGACTATTACACATGCGAAAAAAATCTCAAATGCAACTATCAACCAAAAATAATTCTAAAACAGTCTAATATAAGTCCTAAAACATGTTGGAATTAAGCTAACAAAAGCTAGATTAATATGCTAAAACATAGCACAAACTAGGCTAGTAAGCAAGACACAAGGAGGGAAGGCTAACCCCTCCAAATTTGAACTTCAAAACATGATTTTGGCTACTGAAAAACCTCTGAAAATTAGTGTTTAAAAGCTCAAAAACAGATGGCAAAAGGGTGGGAAACACATGGGTAAAGGCCTTCAAAACAAGGTACAAAGAAGGGTGAACCACCCTCAACCTTTAATGGCCTTAAAACCCAAGTTTCAGCCCAAAAATATAGAAGTTTTACAGCCCAAAAATAGTTGGAAAACAGCAAGAAAAAGAGTAGACAAAGCAAGCAAATAGGAAAAGCCTTATACATTTGAAGAGGAAAACCAATTCTAAGCAACAAAACCAAGCAAACACACTTTCCAGAGCTCCAATAAGGCTTAAGAATACCTCAGCTCAAAGATGAAGAGGTCTAGTTAAGAGTGTATAGGCAAAGGTTGAAGATTTGTAAGCAAAAGTGTAGGAATTTGCTAGAAAGAGAGAGAGAGAAAGAAAGAATTGTAGAGAGAGGAAAAATTTTGCTCTAAAATTTTTCTAACTTTAAAACATGAGAGAGAAGCCTCCTATATATAGAAAAAATGAATTCCCCTCAAGAAAATTCAGCCCTACACGTGAGGGCAGATGCATGTATCTGTACAAATAGCTGGCACAGCTGTCATAAAATATCTGCAAAAGAAACTAGTGGTTGACAACCAAAAAGTGATGACCGGTAGCCCAAAAAGGTGGCCGGCAAGCCACCAAGGGTTACAGGCTTGAAGAACCAAGGCATGGTCCAAGAATGAGGCAACAATAGTGTAGGGTTTGAAAGGCTCAAAGCTATAGCATTCCGCTGAGGACTTCGAGCACTTGACAAGCATATAAACTCATCATCAGGTGTGCATGCGATGACATCCAAGTCGTAAGGGCCATCAAAAATGAGGTGTCCATAGCCAATAATGGCTAAAATTAAAAAACAACCCCTTCTCTCAAGAAATATTGAGAATACTGATGATAAAGATTCATTTGGGGGGCATAATGTTTTGTCAAACGTGGCAAAAAGTGACAAGCCATTAATGGCTAAAAAAGGAGAACAATCTTTTCTCTCAAAAAATGTTAAAAAATCTTCACAAAATGATGGTAAAAATTCACTTGGGGGCATGATTTTAAGCCAAAGATGGTTGAAAATTCTGAACACGTGGGGCATGATTTTAAGCCAAAGATAGCAGAAAATTATGAACCCACATTTATTGAATGTGAATTTTTTTGGCATTGTTCAAAGTGTCAAAATTTATAAATTTTTCATAACATTCAATTATGTGAGTTTTGGGATCCAACATCTACTTTTGATTTGTGGATCACGCCAAAAATTAATTTTCATAACATGGTTTAAAAGACAACAATGGTTGAAAATGCTATATATAGTGAATTCTCTTTAATTAGCTAAAATCTAGCTAACAGAGACTTGTTTTATTTTAAAAATAAGAAATGTGACTTTTTGTTATGTCAATTGACAGAGCCAAAGATGGAATGTTCACAGATCGACAGCGATAGATTAAAAATTACTATGGATATAATATAACTCTTCAAGAATTCGAATTGTTTGCACCATAAAATATTTTTTGTCGATTGTGATAAATCACCTTATACATCATTTAATTGGATTTCATTCTTCAATCCATTTAAATGAGAGGGGCATTCTTTACCACATTTTATTTTTCTATCAACTATGACCTATTAATTATAGCTAAATTCGATTATGGTCTGTCGATTGAAATCATAAATTATTTTTAAAAAATAACCTTGACCGCATTTGTTTTATTATTATTATTATTTCTGTCGATAGGCATGCTAACGTGGCATGACAGATGTGTCAAGGACGTGGCATGATGACATATTAAATGGAGGGCTAGAAAGTTAGCAATTGCAGCAATTTGAAAGTTATTTGCTGAGATCAAGGAGCCAAGATCAAATCAAGTACCAAATTTACAAAATGGTTCCTATCAAACATGTGATATGGATAGTATTGAGAAAAGCATGAGCTTGTTGAGGAAATCGTGAGTTTAGGATATCTCTTTTTCTCATGTAGCTGAGCCTATAAATAGGCCAAGAGAGATACAAAGATTAATGAATCAATCATCAACCATCAAACACACTCGTGCAGAGTTATTTAGAAGTAGTTCTAAATTAAGCATTTTAGGAGTAGATTAAACAAATAGTTTTTCCAAGCCCCTCTCCCATTTCTCTTTTTTTTTCTGTCAATTGTTGTATTTATTTAATTTTTTGTTTTTGTTTAAATTCTTATAACTAGTGACAAGTAACAATTTATTCGAATTAATACATAGTCTATTCTGTTCAATTTGTTCTTTACTCAATTACCTCCGAGAAAGTCCTTGATCTGTTTAAGGCATACGACTCAACCTGATCTTTTTGTGTTTATTAAAATTAGTTAAAACCTGTCAATCAATCACTGTCGATTAGGCCTAAATTAAATTTTTACCAACAATATGTTGTGCTTAAAAATACATGTATTTTTAATTATATCATTTTTTAATCATATTTAAGTCTTCTATTTATTTTTTATTTTAAAATTTTAAAATGTAGCATAAAATATATATGTATTAAACTATTGGCTTATCTATTTTTTTTCAAATTAAAAAATTTCTAAATGAAAAGTCAAAAATAAATTTTAACCATGTCTAAGTTACATCTCATTTGAGATTTAAGAGAAAAATCCAAATGAGTGTTTAATTATATATAATTTAAAAATATTCAAATGATAAGAAATAAAAATTTTAGCTATAAATTTTAATTATCAAAGGATCTAATTCTATTGAGAAAAAGATTAAATAAAAAAAGGATACAATTTAAATTTATAATTATAAAATATTTTTTAAATTAAGCCATCACTTTTTGTTCATGTTCTAAGATTTTAAAAAAAAAATGAAAAAAATGGCTACTTTGATCTGGTCTTATAGAATTTTTTAGATGTAATACTTTGATATTGGTACAATAGATATATTAGACATATTTTAAAAATAAATATATATTTTCTTAATTATAGTTCAAAAAATATTAATATATATACATATTTCATATTTATGTTATAAAAAATATTTTCAAATGTATTTATCAATTAAAAATTAAACAAATACATGTACCAAGTAACTTATGGATTAGATATACATGTACCAAGTAACTTATGGATTAGATATGAACCAATGGATTAGATATGAACCAAGACAATTGTCTAATGAGTTGACTTTAGCTAAGAATTGTTGGCATAAAAATCAACTCAAAAGCTGGCTTCCCTCCAGGCCGATGTAGAGTACTGTTGGGCTCGTGAGAACCTATCACGGGTTCCATTTCAATTATTTGAACCATTCAATGTGTAGAACTCATCGAATACTCGATACCGTTAAATATCGCATTGATCGGATATCAATAGCTACGTGATCAAATCAGTTTTGTATAAAAAAAATGGACGGTGAAAAAATAAATGGTTAACATAAATTTGATTCGATGAGATAGCTATCGATATCCGATCAACGTAATTTTTTACAAGCATATAGTACTCGGCTAGTTGTACACATTGAACGATTCAGATTATCGTAACGGTACTTGTGGTGGCCCCCATGGGTCCAATAGTACCCTCCAGTCTAATCACGGACTAGAAGAAAGCCCAGTCTATTTCTAAACTACTTTTAGTATTTTAATTAAATATTAAAACTTCCTAGTCACAACTTGAAAAGTAATAGTATATTTTATATATAATTTAATTTTATTATTAGTTAATTTTAATTTTGAAATTTTAATTATTTATTTGTTTATATCCGTGCTTAATAGAGGTATTATGCTAGTACTATCATTATTCTTTTTCTCCTGTCCGACCAATTTTCCCTTCCCTCCCAGTGTTAGATGTCAAAATTGGGCTAGTTAAGCCACCTCCAATTTTAAAATCTCACCTTTTTGTCGTAGGTGGGTGGATGAATGAAATTAAATAAGTTAAATCACAAATTGTCTCAAAGAATATTAAGAAATTGACCCAACAACATACATTAAGATAATTTTTTTTTTTCACATGCAATATTGTTTCGTATATAAAGAGATAAATTATGGAGTAAACAAAATATACGAATATAGATAGAATAAAATGTATAATGATAGAGATAAAAGAGTTACAAATTTAAATTCAAAACCTCCTGAAATCAAAATTTTAACACTATATTAGATTATCGATTACATCAAAAATTCAAAACTATTAAAAAATAGCCTAACAAATATATGTACACACATCATAACTATTAATTAAGATCATCTTACACTTCATGCTAGTCATGAACACTCTATACTCACATTGACTAGATATGCAAAGTTTCAATGCATTCTATTTTTTGTTTTCTTTTTTTCTTTTTCTTTTTTCATTTTGCGTACCGTCAAGGAACTAAGGAATGGAGAAATTGGACAGTGCAATAGTAAGACTCAAATTCATACATCACACATAGTAAGAAAATATTTCATCGAACAAGTTAACCCCTCCATCTTCTATGATGCATTTAACAGGAACTTCCACTTCATGGGTTGCAAAAGTGGGTCACTAATTGCAAATGCCAATGCTCCCTACACCCAGTGGGGGTCGCACCCCCAGTGAGGTGGCGAGCCCCCACTGGCCGACATCCAAAAAAAAAACTGCTTTTTCTCGGCCAACCCGTGCCCGACACCTCACTGGGTGTCACTGGGTGTCACCCCCTACTGGGGGTAGCAATCTTTTTCCCAAATGCCATAGCATACATACAATAATAAGTTGGGAATTCTGGGTCTAGATTTTTGCCTATAATTTAGGTGTGTGGTAAAGATTAAAATGAGTGTATTGTGGTGGCAGTATGTAGAATGATTTGAACCACATATATTGATATTTTTGAAGAATAAAGCTTAAGACCCCCACCCCCAGTGACTCCCCCCCCCCCCCCCCCCCAGTGCCACGTGGCACCGCATGATGGAAGGAAAGAAAAAAAAAAAAAAATTTGTTTTTGGCCTACTGGGGTGCTGGGTTCCCTAGCACCACTGATTTTTGAATATGTAATATTACTATACATACACTTGGTTTCTAACTTGAAGCATCATCAAACAACAAACCACAAGTACCTGTAGGCCCAAACAAATGGGCCACCACACCAATTAGTACATATCGGTAATGGGCCATAAAGCCCAGTAATTAATTTAGAACTTCTCAAAATAGGCCCATATTAATATAGGCCTTTCCAATGATTCTAGCTAGTTATAATGGGTTGGCCTTTGTTTCAAGGGATAAGGCAACAAATTACAAATTTCATTGTCTTTTGGGTGCAGATAAGTTAAGTGTCATACGGTACTCTTATCTTCTCTTATTGGTTGAAAAGAGGGGTTACATTATATGTTAGATGATGGAGAGACAACATGAGAGGCCATGGTGTTTGTGATTGGTTGAAAACACCGTGTTACATGCCACATGATATCCTAAAATTTTTCCTTTCGTTATGTATTGTTATCCCAGCAGCAACAACAACAAAAAAAAAAATAAAATAAAAAAATCCATTAAATGAAAATGTTTCTTTTAAAGTCTAAAAACCTATAGTCAAAAAGTCAGTCAAGAAAACAATTTTCTGTCCAAATCAACTCATTTTCCATTCCATACTAAATATTTTCGTCGTATCGAATGCCTCAAAATGCCAAAAAAAAAAAAAAAACTGCCAAATACTTGTTTAAGGAGTTGTAAGATTGTTTCAGGATCCAACTAATCTTCATTAAGAGCGATAATTATAATTAAAACAGATAAAATTCAACTTGAATGACCATTTAGAATATCGTAAAATGGGCAAAATCTCAGTCCAACATGTGAAATATGCAAACTGTCATGCTGAGGATCCAAATAATTTTCATTAAGAGTAACAAATCAAATTAAAATCGATAAGATTCAACTCAATTGATTAATTAAAACATCGTACAATGGGCAAAACCTCAGTCCAACATGTTAAAGCAGAGATTTCTAATCTTCAGCCAAAAAACAAGGACCAAATTAACACACACAAAAAAAACAAAAAACAAAAAAAAAGATTAAAATACGCCAACAGTGAAATTTCACATTATCAATCTTTAACTACAACTAGCTAAGAAAAGAGAAACTCTCTTAAGCCAGATCCATAGGAGACTTTCAGGTGCCATATTCAAATGTCATACTCGTATGGAACATTCTCTCTCATCTCCCTTTTAGTACCGGCTAGGGTCATCACAACCTCTCTATGTTTTCCGGCACTTTTTTTTTCTTTCTTGAATGGATATTTGGGTATTTTGGTGGGATGAATCTCCGCAGTTAAGCGAAGAATTCAGGCGTGTCAAATGTGAAATTTGGATCAAAATCAAAACCAAGTGGGAAATCCAAGTCTGCTGCAATGGTGGGAGAATTGGAGACTGAAGTTGGAGCTGAAATTATCTCAGCAAGATCAGATTCTGAATGTCCTAAATTCTGGAAGAACTCGAAGTTTTCCATTTGGATTGGCAACATCGAGAAATAATTGGACTCGGATGTCTCTGGAGAGACAAATGCCGGGGAATCACTAGCCAATAAATTCTTTTCCTTCAGGGAATCTGGAAAAATGTTGGTTTCTACATTTTCAGATTCAGTTTCTGCAGAAGGAAAGGAAAATGAAGGAAACTTTTCCTTCATGATTCCCAATTCCTCAGTTTTCACTTCCTCTGTTTCAAATTCACTACTCTGATTTTCCTCTTCTTGGTGTGGCTGATATTTGTTCTGTTTTGGACAGTCTTTTTGGATTGAGGCCAAGAATGGGGTGACCTGAGATGTTTGGATACAGGTATGTCGTCCTCGGTATGTTATCTCAAAGATTGAAGAATCTTCATCAGATCTCTGGACTTGCTTTGTTGCCAAACAGCCTTGTGCATTTCTATGAGTGCATCTGTAATATGCTCTGCAATAGCAACAAACTCTCATTAGAGAAAAAATAAACATGAAACATCTTTGCCAAAATTTAAAACCAGTATGAATTGAAATTATAGTATACATAACTATCTAAACAGTTGATTAATGATACCTTCGAACCACCCAAATAAGAAGTAAATACTATTCTTACAGAATTTTCATACAAAAGTTTTCCACTAAAATGATGTGGCAGTGGTATCTTTGTAATTAAAAATCATTTTAATGGGCACTTTGTTTTAAAATGATGAGTCTTAATGCAACCATATCGGTGTAGCATGGGAGCTTCTATTTACACACCCAAAATACCCTTTCTACACATCTCCCCCTCACACACTTTTTACAACCCCCTTCATTAAGTGTGTGTGGAGAGGGGGTTTGGTGTGTGTGAATAGAAGCCCCCGTGTAGCATCACTCAAATAAGAAAGCAATGATATTTATCTTGCACACTTTGTCCATTTATGCTTGTGGATTTTGCATATATACTGTCAAATTGGCATTTGATATTAATATGAATTTCCCCTCCAATAAACAATTCAACTTGTGCTATGTGGTGGGGTAATTATTCTGTAGTCCAGAGCACCAACTCAGCATGCTGATATAGTGTTTCCGAACCAATAAGAACAATAACCATGAACTAGGGAGAGCCAACTTAGCCTACCTTAGTTGGCTAGGTGGGAGACAAGGTCGGCTCTATCCATTCATTTTAGCAAGTCTCATTGATCGGGAACACCCCGTACACATGTTATAGTGGTTCTCCAAGCTGTGGGTGGCCTATTTTGTAGTTTCACAGAGCACAGAAATTTGGGACCACGAACTTGATTTTTTGAATGTCAAAAGGTAGTTTAAAGTAACAAAAGTAAAGTACACAGAGTGATGATTTTGAGTTCAGATGGTTTATATGGCCTCATGTTCAAGGGGTCAGAGTCAGGGGTTAGGGCAATAAAGAAACCAAGTGGTTCCATCTGAACCTACCGTGGAGCAAGTGGGCATGGTGGTAGTTGCCCTGTAAGTAAGGGCAATATGCCCAAATGAATGGTTCCTAATATCTTCTCAACATCAGAGAAAGTTCTCTGATTTTTGTCTTCATTTTACTAAAAATAAAGAAAACTAGTTTGACGAACTGTTTTGGACTTTTATTTTATTTGAACTCACATTTTTTGAAATACTAAAAAGTGGTACAAAAATGAACGCCATAATGGACAGATGCGTGAAAAACAAAAACAAAAACGATACAAAACAAGCCAAATTCCCTCTAATGTCGTTAATAATATTTTCCACTTCAACTTGTGTAGGCTTTGCATTATTGTACTTTTTGTCTTCCTAATCTAAAGCCGCCCTTCTTGTTTTGTGCCACACAAGCTTTACTTTTTAAATATATAAAAGACAGATGTAACTAAACTGCATTTTGTTTTCGTTTTCTGTTTTTATTTTTCGAAAAACACATCAGTCTTATTTGATAAACTGTTTCTAAAAACAACTCCTTTTTTTAAGAAACACAAAAAGTAGTTTTCGCACAAAAATAAAAGTGATATGAAAATGGGTGTATTCAAACATTTCATAATTTTTTCAAAAACACAAAAAATAAAAATAAAAACAGAAAACGAAAACACAGCCAAACAGGACTAGCTTCACCTTGGAAAATTAGCTCCCAATATGTCTTTCTGCCCATATTTTCTCCAACAATAACCATCATCAAGAGCTCCTAAACCAGTTCCTGAGCAAACATTAACTTGTTGAGTCCATCGCGGCAATGTCTTTCTGCAAATTCAAAATTGTCCCAATTCAAATTTAGTCCAAATTCAATCCAAAAAATTGGCTTAATTACGCAAACCCATCAATGACTGAGGCCTAAACTCACCTCTTCTTATAGACGTCTCTGTGGCATTGATCTTTAATCTCTTGATCAGAAGCATCAGTCATCGGGCTACCATGTCCAGCAAGCTGAGATTGTGGGGTTTCAGACGTGCCATCTACCTTATGAAGCTCTCCCACTAGAGCTCCCCAATTGAGCATTGAAAGTGATTTTTCATAGGAAGAAAGTATCTCCTGAATCAGAAACTCACATGGTTCAGGAGATGCCAATGGGTCAAGATGGTTTTTGAGCTGCTTTGTCAGCTCTCTCCCTTGGTTTAACTCATTGATTAGTCTCTCTTGCTCCCAAGTCATGGCCTTTTCCATTTGGAAACTGCACAAAGATTATCACAAGAGGTCGGGTTGGTTCGGTTTGTTGGTTTTTTGACTGGGTTGATTTGGTTCGCTGTTTTTTTTGGGGCTTGGGCTGGATCAATTCGTGGTTTTTTTGGCTCGGTTCATGGGTTTTTTAAAACTCGGGTTGGTTCAGTTGGTCGGTTTTTTGGCTCAAGTTTGTTCGGTTTGTTGGTTTTTTGGCTCAGTTTGTGAAGAAGGGTTAAATTGGAGTGAATTCAAATCATGTCAAGAAGACATAAAAGCAATTCAAGTTTTTAGAAGGAAATATAGCAATACGGGAATGTTTGGTAGCAAAGAAAGTGCTTGGAAAGGAATAACACAATGCTTAGAAATGAAACACCCAGAAACTGCAACAATGAAGTTGAGAAGGGCTAAATTGGTGTGAATTCAATTCAGGTCAAGAAGATACAACCGCAATTCAAGGTTAGAAGGAGAAACAACAATATGGGAATGTTTGGTAGCAAAGAAAGTGCTTGGAAGGGGATACAACAAAGCTTAAAAATGAAAACCCAGAAACTGCAAACATGGAATTAGCAAGTGAGATCACAAAAACTACGTACATTAACTCAAGAAAATGACTGGAATGTGATAAAACTAACTGAAGCATCAAGAATTATTTTTTTTTGGGGGTGTATAAGCATCAAGAACTTGAATTTGAGGTTATGGGTATTTCCCCCAAGTTTGGGAATCTCTAAGGAAAATACTCTCAGTGATGAAGTTAGAGGAATCAGAGGAAGATATAGGGGGGGAAAGTAGGGGGAAAAAAGAGAATTTTTGACTGGGGAAAAAGGTGAATTGGTTTTTTTTTTTTCTTTTTTGGTTTTTTTTCACAGATGGTCATAGCAATTATAGGTAGAGGAGGAGAAGAAAATTCAAGTAACGACCAGTTCAAAGGAAGCAAAAGGACCCCACAATGGGCACATCTCTCTCTCTCTCTCTCTCTAGTCTTTTTTATGCGTTTTGTGCATGTTAGAATTTTCCAAGAAATTAAGATGAGTGTTGGGAAAGTGAGAGAGAAACAGACCGAGAATCTTCAAATCTTCTTCCGCGTTGTTACTCGAAAAGGAAGAGGAGAGAAAGAAGAGTGTGATGTCCAACCCCCTTGGTTACGCTAATTTTAATAATCTCATTATTTTTTACGTTAAAGTGTGAAAAACACGTGCAAGGTGAGAAATATTTGAATTTTTTCAGTATCACCCACAAGAATTGGGATGTAACTTTTCTTCTGAATTTTTTCACAGAAAAAGTTGCATCTAGCGGTTTGTGCAGTGCTATTCGGGTAATTTGAAAATAAAATTTCAAATTTAATAATAGATTGACAAATCGTAATTTAAGTAGTTTTAGGCGAATTGACATATTAAAAAATATTCTAACTAATTATTAAATATTTGCATAACATATAATAGTTTACATAATATATTTCATATATATAACTATTGATTTGTAGCAAATTTTATATCTTAAATCTCTCTCATACTTATTTTTACTTTAATATTTCATTAAATGTTAAAAAATATATATGTATTAATTATAACAGAACAGAGTGATTTTGAAAACGGATTATAAATTTTAAAGTTTAATTGGTAGTTAGCGAATAAAACAGTATAAATTAATACGGATCAGTGCAATTTTAATAAATTTGACAGTATTTTACACCGCCCTAATTGCACCTGCCACCCTTCTGTAATTATTTTTTCCACTTGTCACTATCAAGCTATTTCTCCATAAATTTTTCACATATTCACATGGAATATTGTATCTCAGTATCATACATAATTTTCAAGAGATCCCGTTGCACTTAGATCAAAATCAAAGTTAATGTCTCACTACTTCCTTTGGTTTAACCCCACTAAGAACCTATAAGAGCATGTTTGTTTTGAGGGATATGAGGGTGGGATTGGACTATTAGTCCCACCGGACTAATAGTCCATTGTTTGTTTGAAAAATTTTGCTCCGGACTAATAGTCCCTCCGGACTATTAGTCCCACAAACATGGGACTATCCTATCCCATGGGGGGGTGTGGGATAGAAACCATGGGATTGGTATCCCATGGGATTATTTTGTGAAATGTCCATTTTACCCTCAATGTTATTACTTAGTAAATAATTAGAAAAGGGTAAAATAGTCTTTTGAACATTTATAAATTATTTTTTTAGTGTTGTTAATTTAAAACTATATATTAAATAAAAAATTTAAATTATAAATTATAAATTATAAATTATAAATTAAATTTAATTAAAAATAATAAATTATAAATTATGGCCTTATAAATTAAATTTTTTAGTGTTGTTAAAAAATTAAATTTACATATTAAATAATTTTTTTTTAAGTATTGTTAAATTAAAATTATATATTAAATAAAAATATAAATTATAAATTAAATTTATTTAAAAATAATAAATTATAAATTATGGCCTTATAAATTAAATTTTTTTAGTGTTGTTGAAAATTTAATTTATATATTAAATAAAATTATTTTTTTATTGTCATTATTTAAAATTATATATTAAATAAAAATATAAAATATAAATTATAAATTTAATTTAATTGAAAATAATAAATTAAAAATTGTGGCCTTATAAATTAAATTTTTTTAGTGTTGTTAAATTATAAATTATAGATTATAAGGGTAAAATAGTCTTTTGAACATTTATCCTTATCCAGTCCGTCTAACCAAACATTGGATTTACTGAAAATAGTCCAATCCAGACATCTAATCCCATGACTAAACAAACATAGGATACAAATCCAATCCAACCAAATAGTCCCGGGACAATGTATCCCGGGACTAACAGTCCGATGGATTACAATCCCCTCTTATCCAGTCCGTCCAAACAAACGCACCCTAAGGACTCGATCCGAGTACTTACTACTAAACCAACACTAGTTGGTCAATCATTTCTATGTTTTAATTTGTGATGTTCCAGGTCTTGGACTTGATTGGTATTGCATAGTAAAATAGTTTGTTTTACTTTTAGCTTTTTGATTATCGTTTTGGGTCATTGAGATTTCTTTTATGCTCTTATTTAACTTCTCTTAATATTTCCGAGTTAAATTTTTAAGTTTTGGGCGTTGGGACTTGTATCGGGATGCGGAATCAATTTTGGTTGCTTGTATGGATTTAGGATTCCGCTTGTGCGGATTTTGTGGTAAATCTATGTTTTTCTCTGGACCAAACCGCCCGTGAGAGGCATTAGAATCCGCTCGTGCGGATTTGGGATTCCGCTCATGCAAAATTTGAACTGCTGATTAAGGCCGAAATGTACATCATTGAGGCCGTTAATTAAAATCTCTTAACTTCACTTGCTGGTCAAACCGTATACTTTATGTGTGTTGAATGTCAATCAGGTTGTACATCGTCGGAGCATAAAATGGGCAAAAAGACAAAATTTGGACAGAGTTGACTTTTTCTGGAAAAGTCAAACCGATGTTTAAACCTGTTGGAATGAGTAGAAGTATAAAAGAAAAGGAAAATACTTTTTCTAGGGTTCTGAAATTGTTTTGACCTAAAGGAAGAGGCTAGGGTTTGGAAGGGAAGAAACAAAAAGCTTCAAGGATGTCTCCCATGGTGGTTTCTTCTCCATCTACCTTCTTCCACTCCTCCATGAGTGGCTAGTCTCATTTTCTAGGGTTTTGATGAAACCCTAGCCATGTAAATATTTTGTTTTCTTTTTTATTTTTAATTATATAAAGGTTTGAACAATTGTATGGTGATTTAGAAGTTCATATTTATATTTTTCATTATCTCTTCGAATATTTGACTTTCTGTGATTTTTTAATGTTATCCATACATGTGTTTTCTATTCCTTCACATTCAAGGTATGAGACGAACCATGTTACGAGGAACGAATCGTATCACTACCTTAGTTTAGAGTGAACGATTCGTATTACTTGAGATGGTTCGTGCTCGTACATTGAATGTGATGATCTTCTTGTTAAATGCTTTGAGCTTGTAGTTGCGAAGCATTAATCCGTTCAAACCATAGCATAATTGATTTCAATTGGAACCCTAATTATGTGGTTAGTGGTGAATTCTCTACCCTAGGATTTTTCCCTATTCAGTAAACCCAATTTCAATTATTCTTGATAATTTAATTCCTTAGTTTAATTTATTCGTTATTAAATTAGGTTATAAACAACCAATCTTTTTCAAAATTAATTTAGGAATTTGACAATTAAATTAGTTTAATTTCACAACAGTCCCTGTGGATCGATACCTGGGCTTACCATTATTCTAATTGAATTTGGTGTAGTTTAGTATTTAATTTTGGTGTGTTCAACGACCCATCAACTGCTCATGTGGATTTCGGGGCGTCTGTCTTGAATTTTGAGCTCTTTTCCTCAAAACATATGCCAAAAACATGTTTTGTACACTTTTTCATTTCTCTCTCTATATTCATCTTTTCTCCTCTTTCTCACTACATACCCACCAAAATCCAAACTTTTTTTAAAAATTTAGCAAAAACCTTTAAGAATTTGATATGGCTTTTTACACCAAATCAAAGAGGGCGACAAGGGCTACGTTTACACCGATCAAATCAAGTTTTCATCAACATTGAATTTTAGGATTTTTATCTCTTTCCTCTCCCAAGCTTGAAGTAAGGACATTTTTAGAGTTATATATATGTTTTTGCAAGTCTATACTTGTTTGGAATATTTCTTTCATGTTTGAACTATGGTTTTGGGTTCATGAACTCTAGATGATTTTAAGAGTGGGTTTTCTCTATATTTTCCCAAACTTTTAAGAATTTGAGTTATGTTCTAAAGTGTGTGTGTTGTTTTGGAAAAATTCTTTCAAAAATGTGACAAAAACCTAAGTTTTGGTGAAAATCTTAGAAATTTTGAAATTTTGAAAAAAATGTTGAGATATTGTGAAATTCATGTTTGATAAATTATTATGGTGAATAAATGATAGAGGAATTTTTATAGTTGTATTAAATGAGGGATTTCATGGAGAAATGAGAAATGTTGATTTTGAAACTTGATGAATAGGTTGTTGTTGGTTTGTCTTGGAATGACTAAATTTAAAATGATGATTAATATGTGAAAAATGTATGTATGATGATATTGCTATATTATCTCTTGAAAGATATATTATGATATTACATTGATAAGAGATGTGAGAATTTGATCACAATAGAGGATTGTGTAGTGGAAGTTAAAAATGGAACTATATTAATGCATTGTTACATGTTGTATTGCCATTCCATTTCATCTTTGTTATCATTGATTTTTTGAATTTTACATTTGAAAATTATTTCTTTGAGAAAGGAATTGTTTTGTGAAACAAGATCATCTTGAAATGTTTTGAGATAAATACGTTGGTACGTTTAGATAGGGGGTGTAGTTTGATATTGGTTAAGTTGGCTTAAGTGTCCATGGTGAAAGACCAAAAACACGCACAGATGAAGTACCATGTGTATTTCGGTTAGCAACCGGTAAAGTGACGATTAGTAGTGTTTGATATGCCTACTTGTAGACACCAACGTAGGGATTACATGAGTTGTATTTACCACCCCTTGAACTATATTGAAGTTATTGAATTGTTGTGTTTTCAAATTTGCATTATGCACAAGATTTTCAAAAGATAAAGATATATGTTTTGAGCATGATATGTCATATGTATTCATCTCAGAAGACTGTATAAAATGTACATACTTTGTTAAGATCTTTCTATTGGGGTTTGTGCTCACCCTAATGGATTTTGTGCAAGAAAAGATGTGGTGTTCTCACCAAATTAGAGGCATAGAGTGTATTTTGAGAGCACAAGGCAACTAATCTGCCAACTCATAAGAGAATTGAATATAATAAAGTTAAGATATTTTCATTCATCAAAGTTCGTATTACAAAAGATATTACATGCATCATACATTCATAAATGTTCATCATGAATCTATAGCATGTAATACTAGTTAATAACAACAAAAATAATGCCCTACGGGCTTACATCTTTCCAAGACATTACTTTGTTACAACAAAAGAGAGTCATAAACTCTGTACATATAAAGCCCTAGGCTTGAATAAACATTTAAACACAAAATAACAAAATAGAGCCTCCAGTTCCTAAGTCCTCCTAAGCTACGTCCTTGGAGGAAGCATGCCACCGGTACCTGAAAATGGTTTCCCAAGTAGGGTGAGCCAAAGCCTAGTAGAAACAGTCTAACACAATATATGAGATTTAACTAAGATATAAGTGTCAGATATATTCCATGTTTATGACAGTTGCACATTCTTCACATGATCACATGATACCGACATTCACATCTAGATCCATTCCCATTTATTCATTTCCGATTAGTTCATTTCATTTCAACTCATAGACCACATTTATACTTTTCCGAATAACCCAACTGAGACTACAACTCAGTGGTTTTCAATTAACATAACTATCGCATAAACACTTCAATCTTGCCATTTTACGGAAATTTCGTTTACGAGATCAGTACCCATGTATACATAAGATTTTGGGACTTTCACCCTAAACACTCCGGCCTACTTAATTTTCAATGGAGTCCATCTCCTATCTTCTCCCAAAACATGAGTACATCCCCTTTCTCCTCCAAAAACGTTATACATATACAATGTATTTACAAGTATCGTTATATTCAATGACATTCAATACCTTAACATAATGTCATATTCAATGACATAATTAAGTGATTAGTTTCAATTCACCTAATCCTCATGTAATTTCTACAACAATCATAACTATCCTACACTGATAGCCCAATACAATTATTTCTAAATAGATATATAATCCTTATAACAGATAATTTATCAAATTTCCATAGGTGAGTGATTTAAACAAATCCAACTACATCATTCTTTCATACATCTTCCCAATTTCACATTTCTCATATCAATTCCATTATTTATACAAAATAAATTATTCCAAACATTTTAGGGCAAAACTCCCCATTTTTCCAAATATTGACCCAAAAGTCAAAATCATCTATTTTAACACAAAACAATCTCATATCCAAACCCCATGATCAATTATATAACACCACATAAAAACCTCTCTTTCTAAATCATGAACCCAAACCTTAGGTTTTCTCCAAACACCCCAAATCTCACCATATATACATAACAACAGATAACTAGGTTAAAACTCATAACAAAGTGTAAAATATCCCTACCTCAAGTGTAGAAGTCCAAATGAGAAATGGTAGAACTTCAAAAATGAAAAAATCAAATTCTATTCGGATGAAATGGTAGCTCTTGAGATGCTCCAACTCTTTATCAAAGGGAGTAGGGAAGAGAGACCCTTAAATCCTAGGAGATTTGTAGAGAGAAATCAGTTTTTAGAAAGAGAGAGAGAACCAATCTAGGGTTTTTGAGTGAAAAGATACAAAAATTCTATATAAAAATTAGCTGCTGCGATCTGATATACGCAGACACAGTAAGTGACCAAACACAATAAGTGACCTCGTTCGAGTGCAAGGAGCGTCGCTCGAGCGCAGAATACACACCTTCAGAAGTTTTACAGACGCACACCGCTGCTCGAGCGCAAGAAGCCTCATTCGAGCGAAGAACACTACCCTCCTAGATTCTCTGCAACTCTGCAAAAATGCTTGGAGTTCACAAAGCTCGCTCGAGCGCAAGAAGCCTCGCTTAAGCGAAGAAGCCAAAATCTGGACAACAGCATTCTAGACCAACTAGCAACTAACCTGTCACAAATATGTCCAAGACATTCCAATACTCAAATAAGAAAGGAAAAAGAGAGAAAAAGACATGAATAACAATATTAAACCACAAAATCTGAGTCCGGAATACAATAAAAGTCGGGTCAAAACTAGAATTGCTATAGATTCAAGCACTGTAGTTTGTTAATGATGCATCAAATTAAAAAATAAAAAAAATAAAAAAAATTGATAGATAAGTAAGATATGGTTCAAATTTTGAGCAGATAATAAGACACAACTGTTCAAAATTTGAATAGATAATAATAGTTTGTGAATTTTTGTGTAATATTTGAGTGTTTGTGAATTGGTGATGGATAATTGTAACAGATAAAAAAATGTATTTGTGAATTTTAAATAGATAGGAAAATGGGCTTCCAAATTTGAGTAACATATAAGAAATTATTATTTTAACAGATAAGAAAAATTGAATAGATAGTAGAAAATATAAAATTTTGAACCAAAAAAAAAAATGAATAGATAGTTAAATATTTGAACAGATAGTTAAAAATTTCAACAGATAATAAATTTTTGACAGATATTTGAACAAATAAGGAGAAAAATTAAACAGATAGATATAAATTTGAACAGATAGTAAAAAACTCAACAGACAAAAAAAAAAGTCAACAAATAAATTAAGGACTAAAATTGAAAACAAAACGTCATTTAAAACAAACAAAAGGACTTGTCACCCAACTATTTCACAAAGAATAAACTTTTCACCAACAAAATAATATCCACCGGACCTAATCCCTTATATCATCCTTAAGTTGGACTTTTCAACAATTTTCTCATATAAATTTTATTTGTATACCCAGTAGTAAAGCCAGAAAATTAAATTAGAGGGAGTACTTATTAATTACAATATCAAAAAATTTTACAAAAATATTTCACGCAAGTTTTTATGATTGATTTCAGTAAACATCAAAAAAATAATATTATTATAACAATATAAAAAAATATAGATATAAGTCTTAAAATAAATTATATAATGATAAATTATTTTTTTATACAAAATTTGATTAAAAATTCAATGTAATGGTAATACAACATCATCATTAGTATATGATATCACCAACCAATAGTAAATAAACACATAGAGAGTGAACCTCACATGTCAAATGTAACTAATAATCCAATAAATTTCATATCTTTATAGTAAGATTACTTATACTTGCATATCAATAATAATGATATCACCGTTACATTCAAAAAATTTCATAAAATTTTTATAGATAATATGATTTATAGTAGTCTCTTCATTTTTTATCAAAACCACCATTATTGTTCTCATAATTTTTAAAATGTTATTGACATTTCACTCTAATAATATTTTTGTAATTTTTTATTTAAAATATTTTTTTTATATTTGCCAAAAAAAAAACCCCAAAATCCAAAGGGGACACGTGACCCCCCCGGTCCGTTCTTCCCTCCGCCACTGTGTATATCATTGTTAAAGATAATTTTGAATTGGATATTGCTACTCTAATCTAAAAGTTGGTCTCATTTTTCAAATTCAATAATGTGACAATCAGTTAAAATATTTAAGGCAACTCTCTCTCTCTTATTTTTTTTAAATATTAATTAATTATCTTTCTTACACATCATTGAAAGTAGGTTCAATATCGTTTTTCTTTTGAATTTCGAAAAAATTGTTTTCATATAAAAATGAAAGTCATATAAAAGCATGGTGTTTTTTTCCTTTTTATTGTTCTTTTTTATTGTTTTGTTTGTGGGGGGAAAAAAAAATTGTTAGACTCCAAATGTTCTACTAAAATTTCTATTAACCACTCATTTGGATTTGGGAGTGTTTGATAGAAAATTTTGTATCCTTAGCATTACTCCCAAAAAAAAATAATAATAAATAAATAAAATAATGAAAAAGACAACCAAACAAGCTAAAAAAAAAAAACTTGTTTGAAAAACTGTTTTTGTAAGAAAAGAAGTTCTGAAAAACAATTAACTTGTTAAGAAACATTAAAAAGTTGGTTTTGATTTCAAAACGATTTTTACACAAAATGAAAAAAAAAAAAAAAAAATGATGTTTTAGAACATTTTACTTTTTTTTAAAACACAACAAATAAAATAAAAACAAATGAACTAAAATCACAATCAAAGAGAACTTTTGTAATAAATTTCGGCGGAGTTATGACCAATTCAAAGAACAGCCCTACACCATTTACATAATTGGGTCAAATTGTAGAAATATGTGAACATATCCAATAATTGAATCATAACATGCAACGTACCATTAACATATCAGGCTCACTTCCTAGAAACTTTCAAAATTGGTCCCAAAAATTATTTTTTGTATCTCTGTATTTTAAATTAAATTTTATTTTTAATTTTTAATTAATAGTTAATTTCTTACACTTTGAGCCAAATTAAAATGTTACTTTTCTTTCAGCCTGGTGTCTTGACAGAAATTATCAATTGAGCCTCATATGAAGCATTTTTAAGGCAAAAGTGTTTTTCCCCCCTCTTTTTTACTTATTCTATATTCTTTTACAATTTTATCTCTCTACTATATTTCCTCTCTGTTTAGAAAATATAATACAAAGAGAAAATATTATGAAAAAATAGATGATTAAAATAAAAAAGGAAATTTTGTAGTAAAAAATTGTGTCATGTGAATAATTTGACTACAATATAAGAAGTTTATTGTTGTAATTAAAATAAAATAAGTAATTAAAATAAAATTTGATGTAAAGAACAAGGTATAAAGTGTAATTTACTCTTGGGCAACTTATAGTGACACCTCGTAAGGCTTCTGTTTAATATTGATCCCCCTTTATATTTGAAAAATTACACTTACCCTCTGTCAGATTAAAATGATGTATTTGTCCCTTATCCTTTATACATATAAAATAATAAAATAATACTGATATTTTACTCATATCATTTTAAGAGAAATAAAAATCATCTTCTTTAGTTTAACTCATACAAAAAAATTTAATTTTTTTATTTTTATTGATTTTTTAAAATATTTTAAACATTTTTTTTTAGATACACCTAATCTAGATATACTTAAGAAATATAATATTTTGTATTTTTTTTAAATTCACCAAATACAAAAAAATACAAAAATATAAAAATTCAATACATTATTTTATTTCGTTGTACTCAATAAATTGTTTAAAAATTTTTTGTACAAATTTTATACTTTTTAAATTTATTTAGATTAAATTGATCTAATTTAGATATAATTATGGAAATAAAAATAAAAAATTATATTCATACAAAAAAATTTATACAAAAAAATATCATAAAAATGTTATGATAGCGATATTGTTGTAAATATAAATCATGTTTATGGGTGTTTAAAGTGAAAAGTCATCATTAAGTCATATCATTGTATTTGAAAATTCTATACAAAATTTATTTTTGTATATCATCACTCAATAACAATATATTCACGTAGAATTTAATGATAAAAAATTATAGAACGTAGTCATGATAATAGAAATAAGAAATGGTAGGAAAAATGACAAGATAATCATTTAGAAAATTTTAAAACATGATATCAACAATTCAAAAAATAATTTATAATGAAATTATAAACCTCAAGGAGAAAAATATAATTTTTTAAATATAAGAGAAGCTGTGTTTGGTTCTATTCTTCAAACATATTTCCGCTCCTTGTTTTGAGTGTCCTGTTTGTTTAGAGATTTCAAAAATTAATTCCACATTTACTTTTGAAAACTCTTTCCAGGGCGAAAAAATTTGGGCTAACCAGTCATCCTCTGATTGACCGGAATAGTGCTATCTTTTTTTATTATTTTTTTATTTTTTACCATTGGCACCTGTTATTTTTTATATTTTAAATAAAAAAAAATTCGAATTTTTTAAAACTTTTTTATGAGTTTTAAATAGAATTTTGAGTTATGTGTTTAGTTATGAGCGGTAAGTTTTTATATCAAATATCATATATTATATCAAAAATTTTCTATTCAATTCAAAACTTTTTTAAAAATTCATTCACCAAAAACTAAAAATTACATTTAAATTATAATTTTAAAATTCACAAACTCAAAATACCATTTTATTCTAAAATCATATTTAAAAAAATTTTACCAAATGCTACCACTATTAAACAAAAACGTGTCCGTGTAATCTACCTTTACTCTTTTTCTTTTGCAGACACGCTTAAATGCGTGGAACCGTTGGACAGTACGGTAAGAGTGCGTACTTATCCAATGCTTTTTAAATTGTTTTTAATTGTTTTAAGAGAAATATTTTGGTATGCACCTGTATGTAATCTTAATAAAAAATTATGTAAATTTTTATAAATTTACATAAATAATCTTATAAAAATATGTAAATTAAACATAAATGTGAGTAAATTCATAAAAATTTATGTGATTTTGTAAATTTACACAAATTTATATTCAATTTATGTATTTTTATAAAATCAATTATATAAGTTTTTGAAAATTTACGTAATTATATATTAGGCTATGTTTGGCATATGATTGACTATTTTAATTACAAAAAGATAAAATAGACTAAAAATTCAATAAAACAAAATGTCACATCTAAATCATAATCATTTCATTTTTTATCTCACAAAAATCATAAAAATCAAAAAAATCATCCCAAACGAGTTTTTAATCTCATATTAAAATAACTAAAAAAATTAAAAAATCAACTCACATTCTGAACGAAGGCTTAGAGTTACATGAGAATTTCCCTTTTTGCCAAACATCTTCGTCATGTTGGCCAATTTTGAAAAGTGGGTTAAAAGTCACTTTTCAACTTTTAACTCACTTTCCTCTTTCACAAAAAAAATCAAAAAAAATATATTACATGCATCATACATTAACTTTATTATATATTTTATTAGATTATTGATCTAATCCTAAATCATGCCCCAGAAAAACAAGAAATTTGGAACAACATATCCTTTGCCTCATTTCATTCTTTCCAAGTTCAGTCCTCATTATTTTATTTCCATTCTTATTTAATTTTGGGGCATCAAGGGGTATCCCAATTCCCAACAATTTTCAGATCAAGTATATTATAATCACACTCATTTACACATTTTACATCTAAAGAGAATGTGTGTGCTTAGACGTGTAAATGAATGTGATTATAAATTTTTTTTCTCTTTTTTTTTTTAATACACAAAATGGTGCTTGTTCAGTTTTTGTGCGTACCGGATTCCACTAGATGAAAGTGGATCGGAGCTCCGCTCTCAGTTGGAATATCCAGGGACTGAGGTTTCTGCCACAGGAAGCACCGTCAGAGCTGCCCGGTCGGGATTGGCCGGATAACTCCTCCGGTGTGGGAATTAGCAGTCGGAGAAGGAGTGTATAGAGGATTGAATTTGTGTACAAGTGTTGTTTAGCTTGGAATAGTTCAGTTACCTCCAATGTGAAGTTCATGTTGTATATATAGTATTCCTTGCTTGCTTCTCAAGGTGGATTCCTGGAGCTTGGATGCTGCCAGGTGTCCTTTTGGCATTGCTCATGGTGGAGGACCACCTGTTAGTTGCCAATAAATGCATATACTCATTGTAGTCATGCTGATAACAAACCACATTCCTTTGGCTCAACAACTTCCGTGATTCTAGGTGTAGGGGACCAGCTGAGGTGGCAACCTGCACATGCACACGTTCACAACTTCCACGTTTCCTTGCGAGGTTTCCTCAGCTCGGTACCGATGTTCCTCAACTCGGCATCGTTATGCCTTGTCTCGGCCTTTCACAGGATCATTCATTGAGATGGGCTGATCCATTCGGATATCTTTGTATGGGCTCGGCCTATTTTCTGTTCGGCCCAAAGGTTCAGTCTCGCAGCTCGGCCCAGCCCAACACTACGGCTGGACTGGCCTTTCCACTGCGGGTTGGACCCAAGTGCTTGAGGACTTGGGTGGACTATTGATCGTGAAATTGGGCTCGATTGGCTTGCCCATGTAATCATCCAACCCACTTGGATTCGGGCTTCAGTGGATTGGGCCGGCCCAAGGTTTGGACTTGACCCATTTCACTTTTAGCCCCTTCATTTGCCCCCTAGCTCGCGCTAAGGTTCCCCCTTGGGGGAGCTATTATTCTGCTTCCCAAGCGTCACGTCGTTTCGGTTTTCCTCAGCTCGGCCTTGGTGACGGTTCAATCCTAACACGCAATTCCTGCATGCATCCTTTAATAAAGACACGTGGCGATATGAGATTGGTGTGCAGAGATAGTGCGTCGATCCCATACTGAAGGTCGTGCTCCGTGTACCTGCGCGCCGGCTAGTGCAATTAATGCTCTAGCTATCAATACAAATCCCTTCATCTACTTTTTCGTTCCTCTAGAGACTTTCAAAAAGAGAGAAAGGACTCTTCCCGTTCCTCTGAACCAGTCTCGTTGGTGCTCTGCTTAGACTTTTCCACAGCTGATCTTGCTCTGCTACCACTGTTCTAATCTCTGTAAGTCCTCTTGCGACTCTTCTTCTTTTGCCTCTTTTTTCCTTAATCATCTTGTTTGGCCTACTCGCTGTCTATATTCCATACTTCTGTTATCTGAGTCCTACTTCTGTCTGCTTAGGCTCATTAGATGGGGAAGTTCCGTTCACTGGTTGATACCCTGAAGCCATGGCTATGTTCTGCCTGGACTATAATATTCCCAACGACGTTACCCTCTCATTGGCGAAAGTAGACGCCAAGCGTATGGGTACGAGAAATACCGTTGCTTTTCCCATCGCGGCCATAGTCGAGGGAGGGGTTCGGTTCCCTCTTGACCCGTTGGTACGCCGGTTTCTGCATCAAGTCCAGTTAACCCCAATGCAAGTATCTGTGAACCTTTTCCGTGTTGTTTGCGGTGTCTCTGCCCTCAATAGACGACTGGGTTTGAACCTTGACATATGGGATATCTTAGGTTGTTATACTCTTTCTCATAACAAAGACCACAGTACATATTACTTGCGTGTTCGCTCGTTTGATTGCCATTTGGTTACCGGGTTACCTGATTTGGATAAACACAATGATGATTTCCTTCAAGTCGGTGGAAACTGGGAGTTCCCCGCCGGTACTGAGTTTCAGTCTAAGCGGATGCCCCAGAAAGACGGCTACCCAGGTTCGGGTCTTTCCTTCTAATGCCTTTTGTATTTCTTACATTATTTTGGGTATTGCTCTGATGTGTCGCTTCTTTTTTGCAGAGTCCTCTCGTTTCCAACGAAGGCCGAACCGAGAGAATGCTGAAGCCATAAAAGTTGCCCTGAGGTATAAAAAGAGATCTGCACCTGAGTTATTGGACTACCAGTCTACTTATCGCTCCGTTATTCCAAAGAAGGCGAGGCTCGCTGCTGCCCTTCTGGATTCCGATACCGAGACTGACATATCTCTCACTCCTTTGGCCACAAGTCGTCGTAGGAGTCAGGGTGCACTTTCTGAACGAGCGCCTTCCCCTGCCCCCAGTTTCGCAGGGAGCGGGTCTGTGGCGAAGAGAAGGGTGTTGGTGGATTTAGAGGCCGAGGCCTTCGGGGCCTCTGATGCTTTGCAAGCCCCTCTAGAAAAGACCGAGGTAAAGAGCCTCATGGAGGTGAAGATGGAGGTTGGAGCTTCTGGGACCCCTGCGACTGCTGCCGAGCCCTCAGCTTCAGTCGCTGCGCGAGCAAAAAAGAGGAGAAGAGAGGCTGGCAAAGCAGTGGTGGGGGAAGCTTCTGAGGATCCTGCTGAGGATGATGCTTTTGAGAAATGGGAGCCGCCAATATCGCATGATGGCAGGCCTATTTCCACTTCTGATTCAGTTGTCGCTTCACAAGATTTTGCAGTTGATTTGACTAAGTTTTTGTTGATGCCGGTTGATATGGCCGACCACAATGGGCCCCGTGATATTCCTATCCTGAAGGGGACCCTGCAGATGATGACTGCTGTAAGTGTTTCCTCGTTTTACTTGTCTTTATTCTTGCGTTGCTGTCTTCTTTTTCTCTTAATTCTTTGTTGTCCTTTGCAGCGTATCCAGAGAATGCATCTGTCCATTACCCGTGCTGAAGAACTGGAAAGGGCCGTATTGGAGGCCACAATGAACGCGGAGAGACTGACGATAAACTTGGAGTCAGAGAAGGAAGGACGCCGAACCGCTGAGAGGGAAACATTTCATTTGAACAAGATTGTCGTTTCGGCTGAAAAATCGAAGGAGGCTGCTATTGGGACGCAGGCTCAACTTGAGGGGAACGTGGCCGAATTGGAGGCTGTTATTGCCATGATGGATGCCGAGCGTTCTGCACTGGAAGCCAAACACTGGCAACATGGTTGGGATGAAGCCGGGGTTGCCTATAAGGAAGAGGTGTTAGTGCTGCGAGATAAGCTCTTTGTGAAGGGTTGGACAAGTGCCTTGGCTGCTGCGCTGGTTCCTGAAGGCTCTTCCCTGTTTCAGGATGTCCCCGTTCCTTCGAGATCCTTGGGTTTGAAGACTGTTTCCACCCCTGCTGTTTTGCCGACCGAAGTTTCTCCAGAAGATGATTCTGCAAGCAAGACCCAGGACAGGAATGTTGCCGCTGAAACGGTGGATGTTGAAAGGATTGAAGCCCCAGAGACTGAAGCCACGGGAGATGTGGTTAAGGAGGCTTCTACTTCTCAGGAAGTTGGAGCTTCCTCTACTTTTCCTCCCACAGATGGCCTGGACAAAATTGCTGATGCTGCTCCTGAGTTACCCGCTGTTGATGAAAATTGATGTTGAAAGAATTTGAACTTTTTTGCTTTGATGTACTGTGGCTTGGTCTCCATGACGAGCTTTCTTTCCGCACTTTGTCAAGACAATTTTTCTTTTTTCTTTTCTTTTCTTTGCTGCTAGTTGTGAGGTCATCTGTGCCTTTTGTTGGATGATAGAATTTTCTTTTTGAACTTGCAATCTGATGTTGTTTGGCTTCTATATTTGAATGTTTCCTATACTGCCTGCCCCCGGCCGAGCACTGTTGGGACCTCGGGACCGAATAGATGCTTGGTCTGGTTCTGTATTGCCTTTAAATGGATGTTCTGTCTGATTCTGCACTGCTTGCCCCCAGCTGAGCGTTGTTGGGGCCTCAGGGCCGAACTGATGCTCAGTGTGGAACTGTACTGTTTGCCCCCGACCGAGCACTGTTGGGGCCTCGGGACCGAACTTGTGCTCGGTGTGGCTAACGGATATGTGGTATGGGGGAGCTGGAGTTCGTAAGTGAGTCTTACTTAGGTCCAGGTTGGTTTTGAAAGAAAACAATTGTTTGCCCCTACCTGGAGCTAAGTAAGATTTGCGCTGAAGATTATGTTCTTAGGTAGAACTGCTGAAGTCTGTTTCAACTTTGATAGCATAAGAGCGCCTAAACGGAGTAAAGGCATGAAAAAGTGTCTTACTCAGGTCCAGCTTGGTTTGAAAAAAAAACAATCGTTTGCCCCCAGCTGGAGTTGAGTAAGACTACTACTGGAGGCCTGCTCCTGGCTGAACTTGGCCAAGTTTGTTCCAATCTTTGTTTGTTCGCGTCAGTACTGACATGTTGACGTGTTGATACTTAAGAAGCTTGTAGATGCAAAGATGTTTACTTAAGATATGTAGCGTGGTTTCCACCAAGCAACTCCACTTGGCTAAATAGAGATGTTTACTTAAGATACATTAGTGCGGTTTCCACCAAGCAATTTCACTTGGCTAAAGTCCAATTTGGTTGCCAAACATAATTCCACCAAGCAATACCACTTAGCATTTTGAGTGCTAACCAAATTTAAATTCCGTTCAGTCGTTCTGAAACTAAGTCCGTTTGGGTTAAGGTCAAAGCTGATTCCGTTTGGTAAGCACCAGAGCTAATTCCGTTTGATATACATCAAAGCTAATTCCGTTTGGTGAGAACCAAAGCTAATTCCGTTTGGTAAGAACCAAAGCTAATTCCATTTGATAAACATCAAAGCTAATTACAAGAATTTGATAAATTTGAGAGAAGTGGGGAAATATTTGCATTGGTCAACAGATAAATGCCTTTACATTCTGATAGAGAAGTTGGGGGATAATTCTATTGATAGTATTTCTTGAG
This sequence comes from Camellia japonica, assembly GCA_030407325.1. Lineage (NCBI taxonomy): Eukaryota > Viridiplantae > Streptophyta > Magnoliopsida > Ericales > Theaceae > Camellia > Camellia japonica. The sequence continues at coordinate 92,525,026 of JAPPVO010000019.1, read as the reverse complement.
GTTTGCTACGTTCCAGGGTCGAGGTATAGCTTTGCCATTCAGATCCTCCAGGTAGTAAGCGCCATTTCCAACAGCAACTGTGACTTTATAGGGACCTTCCCAGTTAGGCCCAAGTTTGCCCTCGCCAGGCACCCTTTTGTAATCCATAACTTTCCTCAAAACCAATTCTCCTCATGTAAATTGCCTTGGGAAAACTTTTTGGTTGTAACTCTTGATGAGCTGCTGTTGATACGCGACAAGTCTGATCAGCGCTGTCTCTCTTCGGCCCTCTGCCATATCCAGTGCTTGTGCAATAGCTTCCTCATTACTAGTGTTCTCAAACAGTTCAGATCGAAGGGTTGGGAGACCGACTTCGAGTGGGATGACGGCCTCCATTCCATAAGTTAGGGAGTAAGGTGTTTCCCCCGTTGAGCGCTGTGCTGTGGTTCAGTATGCCCATAGTACGTGGGGTAACTCTTCAACCCATTTCCCTTTGGCATGCTCAAGCCGCTTCTCCACTCTGTTGATGATGGTCTTGTTTGACGCTTCTGCCTGTCCATTGCTTTGTGGGTACCCTGGAGAAGAGTTCCTATACTCAATTCTGAGGTCGGCACAAAACTTTCTGAAGACCTTACATCAAACTGTGTTCCATTATCCGCAATCAGTACCGGGGATGCTAAAACGCACCACCACATTTCTCATAACAAACCGCTTTGTATCTACTTCTTTGATATTTGCCAATGCCTCGACTTCGACCCACTTAGTAAAATAGTCGGTTGCTGCATGAAAAATCGCCTGTTCCCGGTGCCTCGCGCCAATGGTCCAACAATATCTGGCCCCATTGGGCAAAGGACCATGGGCTGGTGAGAGGGGTGAGAGTTTTGGCTGGCTGATGAATGAATGGAGCAAACCTCTGGCATTTATCACACTTCTGTACGTACTGCTAAGCATCTTGTTGCATCCGTGGCCACCAGTACCCGTGAGTGAGGGCTTGGTGTGCCAGTGACCTTCCGCCAACGTGGCATCCACAAATCCCATCGTGAATTTCGTAGAGAACATTCTCGACGAGGTTTGGATGCACACATAGGAGGTAGGGGCCAAGATAGAAGCGTCTGTATAACTTCCCAGATGGTGAGATCCAGAATCGAGCTGACTTATGTCTGACCTTGTTGGCTTCCTTTTTGTCTTCGGGGAGAGTACCAGATTTTAGAAAAGTAAGTATTGGATCCATCCAGCTCGGCTCTACGCTGCTGCAGAGGACTGGAGATGCAATGCTTGGTTCTGGTATGAACTCAACCCAAACTTTTCTGGCATCTTTGGTATCCACTGATGAGCCAGGCATGCCAGAGCATCAACGTGGCTGTTTTTGTCCCGACTGATTCGTTCTACTCGTATGGATTGAAATTTTCTGAGCAGGTCCTTGGCCTTGCCTGCGTACATAGCCATTCTTTCATCTCGTGTTTCATAGATCCCAGAAAGCTGGTTTACCACTAGCTGTGAATCGCTGAAAACAAGAAGTTGTTCTGCACTGAAGTGTTCGGCGCTACGTAAGCCAGCCAATAACGCTTCGTACTCGGCCTCGTTGTTTGAAGCCTTCTAACCGAGTCTGAGAGCATGTTCCTAGACAAACCCTTCTGGTGAAATAAGTACTACTCCTGCCCCCGAGCCTCAGATATTGGACGATCCATCAACATAGAGCTGCCAAATGTTTCCAATAAAGAGTTTCCAGGCTTCCGAAGCGCAGGGTTTTCCTTGTTCGGTGGTGCATGGCACTTGTGCCGAACACAGATCTCCCGGTTCGGTGCTCTGGGTGGGGGCGAATTTTGCGACAAAATCCGCTAAGACCTGGACCTTGATCGTTGTCCTGGGTTGATACCGAATGTCAAACTCACCAAGCTCTACCGCCCACTTTGCTGTTTGGCCAGAGAAATCGGCTCAGCTGAATACAGATCTGAGGGGAAATTCAGTGAGGACATTAATGGTATGCCCCTGGAAGTAATGCTGCAGCTTTCTTGAGGCGATAAGCAGTGCGTATACTAGCTTTTCCAACGGTAGATACCGTGTCTCGGCATCTAGTAAAGTCTTGCTGACATAATAGACGGGCCTCTGTTCCTTGTCAACTTCTCGAATTAATACTGCGCTTACGGCATGATCTGAGACTGCTAGATAGAGGTACAGCTCCTCTCTTTGTTCTGGAGTGGACAGCAGGGGAGGTGTACTGAGGTATCTTTTGAGGCTTTGCAGTGCTTCGGTGCATTCGTTATTCCACTCAAATGCTGCCTTTTTCCTTAGAAGCTGGAAGAAAGGCTTCATCCGATCCGAGGATTTGCTAATAAACCGATTCAGTGCGGCCGCCATTCCGGCCAGTTTCTGCAGTTCCTTAGCCTTTGTTGGTACTCAAGATCCTGTATCGCTCTGATCTGATTCGGATTCACTTCAATTCTGTGAGTGACCATATATCCCAAGAACTTCCCTGTTCCTACCCCGAAGGCGCATTTCGAGGCATTGAGGCGAAGCTGGTGGTTTTCAGGATGCCAAAAACTTCTCTCAGGTCGCAAGATGGTCTGTAGCGAACTTGCTTTTACTACCATATCGTCTATATATGCTTCCATGGTTTTTCCCAGTTGTCCTTGAACATCCGTGTAATCATTCGTTGGTAGGTTGCCCTGGGTTCTTGAGGCCGAATGGCATTACTTTGTAGCAGTAAGTTCCCTTGGAGTGATAAACGCTGTCTTTTCTTGATCCGGACCGAATAGCGGTATCTGATGATAACCTCTATAAGCGTCCAGAAAGCTCATGCGCTCATGCCCTGCTGTTGAGTCTACTAGTTGATCAATGCGAGGCAGCGGAAAGCTATCTTTAGGGCAGGCTTTGTTCAAGCAAGTGAAGTCAACACAAACTCTCCATTTTCCGTTCTTTTTCTTGACTACAACCATGTTGGACAGCCATTGCGGGTACTAAACTTCCCTGATTGCTCCTGAAGCCAGGAGTTTTTCGACTTCTGCGATCACTGCTTCGGTGTGCTCAACTGAGGATCTCCGACTTTTTTGCACAATGGACCGAGCTGAAGGGTTGATATTGAGCTTGTGGCAAGCAAATTCTGGGTCCAACCCTGGAGTATCATATGCTGACCATGCGAATACCTTCATATTTTCTCAGCAGTTCCAGCAGCTGAAGTTTCTCAGCGTAGCGCCTTGGTACCGATAAGAAAGTACTTTTCTGGGTCGTCTTTTTTACCAAGACTTTCTCCAAATCCTCTACCATCTTTACCTCTGGGGTCCCCCTACATCTTCCAAGACTGGCTGTTCGGCCACTTCTAACCGTCTGTACCCGATTGCAGAGCTGTTTTGCCTTTAATGCTGCCATGAAGCAATGTTTGGCTGCAACTTGATCCCCTGAAATCTACTCTACTCCGTGTTCCGTTGGGAAACGGATGAGCTGGTGATAGGTTGAAGGGACTGCTTCCATTCGATGAATCCACGAACGGCCAAGTATGGCGTTGTAAGGGGATGGTGTATTAATGACCAAGAACTCTATCTGGAGGGTCTTTGTCCCTGCCACGACTGGCAACACTATTCTGCCAAGCGGCCATTCTGGCTATGAATTGAAGCCGACCAACGGGGCTGCGCTAGGGCGAGGTACTGCTCGGAGAGACCAAGCTTTCTGAACAAATCGTAATATAGTATGTCTGCTGCACTGCCCTGATCTACTAGGACTCGTTTTACGTCAAATCGTTTCCCAATTCCACACAGTTATAATTTAATGCATCAGTAATGTGGGTGCTGTTGCCTTCTAAATCTTTGCTAGTAAATGAACTGTGCAGAAGGGGATTTAAGGTACTGTACGTACCTTTTTCGAGTGCAGGCTCCACTGATATGACCCGCCGAATTTGCGCAAAACCTTAACGATCTCTTCTTCAGTGCCTCCTCAGACTCTTTGAGTTCTGACCGTGTATCACATTTATTATCAGCCGAGGTGGATGCTCAATATTCAGCTCTGGCAGCGGGTTCCCTGGTTTGGTTGCTTCCTTATCCTTATCTATGTAATCCCGAAGGTGCCCAGCTGCTACTAAGTCTTCCAAGTGTTGCTTCAGTGCTCTGCAGTTCTGGGTCATGTGCCCCCTGTCTCGATGGTAAGTGCATCTAAGCTTCTGATTGCGCCGAGCCGGATCTCACAACATTTTCGGCGGCCAAACAAAGAAGTGCTCTCTCTTGATCTTTTCCAGGATTCGATAAATCGGCTCTTTGAACACCGTCACGACGGCTTCATGGGATTTGGACTTATCAACTTCATTCACTGCAATCCCTCAGTGTTCTCCCCGGTCTGATCTCTTCTTGTGCCAAGCTGTTTGTTCTGCTGACGCTTCCTCGATGGGGATCTGATCGTCTTCGAGATGAGCGTACTACTCGATCCTGGCACGCAAATCTTTTAGAGCTGTGGTCGGACGCTTGGTAAGTGATTGTCTCAGCTTACTTTCTGGGTGCAAACCATGTTTGAAGGACATAACGACCATCTGCTCGCTGCACATATTTTCCTCCAGGTCATTGTATTCTTCCCAGTACCTCCTCGCATAATTGCGCAGCGTTTCCTCCTGCTCCTTTCGGAGGCCGAACAGTGTATCCGGCTCCTTCGGGATCTTAGTGTTGGAGACGAACTTGGCTAGGAACTCTTTGGAGAGCTGCTTCCAGCCATGGATCGATCCAGTGGGGAGACGATCGAACCATCGAAGTCCGGTTTCTCCCAGGCTGGATGGGAAGACTTTACACATCAGTGCCTCATCTCGGCTCCAAAGAGACATCATTTGTCTATAGTGGCTAATATGTGTCAGCGGGTCCGACTTCCCGTCGTATGAAGTGAACTTTGGTGGGGTGAATTTCTTTGGAGGTCTCATGGTCTCGATCTCCGGGGAGAATGGCGAAGAGACGAGCCTGTCCAGCGCTCGGTGTTCCCTCTGGTGAACAGTACGATCCAGATGATCCCGATGTTGTTCATTCTGCCTATTGCCAATCAACCAAGTACGAAGGTCCTGAGGAGGGTATTCGGTCTGTTGACTGACGGTCTTCAGCCTCTTGGCCCTTTTCCGGCGTGACCTACGGGTGTGACTGCTTGCCACCTCACTCTGTACTGGGATAGGCTGGCTTTGTTGTCCAGATTCATTCCTGGGGAACTTCTTCACTGGTGGCTCTCTGGATGAGCTCCTCCGTCGCAAACAATAGGGCTCCGCTTCTGTCTTCTTTTCTGTTGGATCGCCCAGCACCTTCTTAAGTTGGGCTTTCAACTCCTGTATCTCCATCCCCATGGAGTCTATGATGCGGTCTCTATAATCCTTTTCCAGAAGAAAGTGATAAGAGAGCCTCCAGCGAAGGGTAATCGGTGCTCGACGGATTCAGGGGTTCGGTTATTATTTCCAATTTGTTCCTCCAAGGACTGTTGGGAGTGCCAGACCTTTGTCCTTCGTCTTCTCCGTCTGTGGAGTATGTGTTGAAGGCGGAATGTCCTTAATCCCCATCGCCGGAGCTGAGTGCAGAGCTCAGAGAAGAAGTTTCCACGCTCACTGCACCAATTGTGCGTACCGGATTCCGCACTAGATGAAAGTAGATCGGGGCTCCGCTCTCAGTTGGACTATCCAGGGACTGAGGTTCCTGCCACAGAAGCACCATCAGAGCTGCCCGGCTGGGGTTGGCCGGATAACCCCTCCGATATGGGAATTAGCAGTCGGAGAAGGAGTGTATAGAGGGTTGAATTTGTGTATAAGTGTTGTTTAGCTTGGAATAGTTCAGTTACCTCCAATGTGAAGTTCATGTTGTATATATAGTATTCCTTGCTTGCTTCTCAAGGTGGATTCCTGGAGCTTGGATGCTGCCAGGTGTCCTTTTGGCATTGCTCATGGTGGGGGACCACCTGTTAGTTGCCAATAAATGCATATACTCATTGTAGTCATGCTAATAACAAACCACATTCATTTGGCTCAACAACTTCCGTGATTCTAGGTGTAGGGGACCAGCTGAGGTGGCAACCTGCACATGCACACGTTCACAGCTTCCACGTTTCCTTGCGAGGTTTCCTCAGCTCGGTACCGATGTTCCTCAGCTCGGCATCATTATGCCTTATCTCGGCCTTTCACAGGATCATTCATTGAGATGGGCTGATCCATTCAGATATCTTTGTATGGGCTCGGCCTATTTTCTGTTCGGCCCAAAGGTTCAGTCTCACAGCTCGGCCCAGCTCAGCACTACGGCTGGACTGGCCTTTCCACTGCAGGTTGGGCCCAAGTACTTGAGGACTTGGGTGGACTGTTGATCGTGAAGTTGGGCTCGATTGGCTTGTCCATGTACTCATCTAACCCACTTGGATTTGGGTTTCAGTGGATTGGGCCGGTCCAAGGTTTGGACTTGACCCATTTCACTTTTAGCCCCTTCAGTTTTGATCATTTTTATTTCATAGATGCAATGTAAATTTTAATTTCGCTTCATTAAAATTCAAAACCGCCTGTTTATGATTGTTACTAGCTTTGAAAATTCTTTTAACCTTTTTGAATAAAATTTTTTTGTTGCTATATATCTTCTATATTTTATTTTTTTTTGATGTGCCATCATAATTGATCATTGTTCGGTATTAGAACTTTGGGATGGTTTACCTATTTCCAATTCTTTATAAAAGTGAATTATATAATTTTTAATTCTTCACAAAAGCAAATTTGGAAAGTTATTAGTTCCTTCCTCGATTGAGAAAGTTGTGTGAATTTTCATTTTTCGTTTGATTTGAACTATGGTCGGAAGAACTCCTCTTTAAGAACATCATTAGTGTTCATGAACCCTTTTAATTTGGTGCTCACAAATTCTTATAAAAAAAAACCATAAAATTAATAATAAAAACTAATGCCTATAAATGATAAACAATTCGATTATGGATCAATACACAGCGATTTAAGATAATTTCTTTAAGTTGCTTTATATTTTTAAGCTCATAACCTTCACGGATCTTACTGACAAAACAAGATGAGTTGGTTTAAAATTTAAAAGTAGCGATCAAAATTGCTCAAGAATTTAACAAGTCATTAAATTAATATTTTTTAAAAATATAAATACATTAGTAACAAAACTAGCTTTCTGGCTTTTGTCCAAATTGGATGTTTGAGAATAGATTATTTTAGTAATTTTTTACTTTTTTATAAAAAGATGTGTAAAAAAGTAAAGAGGTAATGCGGCTAAAATAAGATAAAAAGACAATATGTATGCTATTTTCGGTTGTTCTCAAAAGTGTCATGTGTTTTTATTTTTATTTTTTTTAGGTTATAAAAACCAAGAAAACAGACTTTAAAAGCTTTTGTCAAACTTACGAGGGTGATCTATAGTTTTTTTTTTTTTTACAATATTATTGTTAACCTTACAAGGGTGATCTAACTTTTTACTGTCATAAACATGGAGTATATCTGACACTTATATCTTAGTTAAATGTCATATATTATGTTAAACTGTTTCTACTGGGTTTTGGCTCACTCTACTTGGAAAATCATTTTCAGGTACTGGTGGCATACTTCCTCCAAGGACGTAGCTTGGGAGGACTTAGGAACTAGAGGCTCTATTTTGTTATTTTGTGTTTAAATGTTTATTCAAGCCTAGGACTTTATATGTACAAAGCTTATGACTCTCTTTTGTTGTAACCAAATAATGTCTTAGAAAGATGTAAGCCCGTAAGGCATTATTTTTGTTGTTATTAACTAGTATTGCATGCTATACATTCAGGATGAACATTTATGAATGTATGATGTATGTAATATCTTTTGTAATACAAATTCTGATGAATGAAAATACCTTAACTTTATTATATTCATTTCTCTTATGAGTTGGATTATTTGTATTTTTTTTTGGGGCGTTATAGAATCATCTTTGCATTCTCTACCTGATAAGGCTAACAATTGATTACTAATTATAAGGCTAAAACTAATATTAAAAAAAAAAAAAAAACTATAGATCACCCTCGTAAGTTTGACAAAAGCTTTTAAAGATTGTTTTATTGGTTTTTATAACTTAAAAAAAATAAAAATAAAAACACATAACACTTTTGGGAACAACCGAAAATAGCATACATATTGTCTTTCTATCTTATTTTGGCCACATTACCTCTTTACCTTTTTACACATCATTTTATAAAAAAGTAAAAAGTTATTAAAATAACCTATTCTCAAACATCCAATTTGGACAAAAGCCAGAAAGCTAGTTTTGTTACTAATGTATTTATATTTTTAAAAAATATTAATTTAATGACTTGTTAAATTCTTGAGCTATTTTGATCACTACTTTTAAATTTTAAACCAACACATCTTGTTTTGTCAGATAAGATCCGTGAAGGTTATGAGCTTAAAAATATAAAGCAATTTAAAGAAATTATCTTAAATCGCTGTGTATTGATCCATAATCGAAGTGTTTATCATTTATAGGCATTAGTTTTTATTATTAATTATGGGTTTTTTTTTTTATAAGAATTTGTGAGAACCAAATTAAAGGTTCATGAACACTAATGATGTTCTTAAAGAGGAGTTCTTCCCACCATAGTTCAAATCAAACGAAAAATGAAAATTCACACAACTTTCTCAATCGAGGAAGGAACTAATAACTTTCCAAATTTACTTTTGTGAAGAATTAAAAATTATATAATTCACTTTTATAAAGAATTGGAAATAGGTAAACCATCCCAAAGTTCTAATACCGAACAATGATCAATTATGATGGCACATCAAAAAAATAAAATATAGAAGATACATAGCAACAAATTTTTTTTATTCAAAAAGGTTAAAAGAATTTTCAAAATTAGTAACAACCATAAACAGGCGGTTTTGAATTTTAATGAAGTGAAATTAAAATTTACATTGCATCTATGAAATAAAAATGATCAAAACTGAACAAGCACCATTTTGTGTAATAAAAAAAAAAAGAGAAAAAAAATTTATAATCACATTCATTTACACGTCTAAGCACACAAATTCTCTTTAGATGTAGAATGTGTAAATGAGTGTGATTATAGTATACTTGATCTGAAAATTGTTGGGAATTGGAATACCCCTTGATGCCCCAAAATTAAATAAGAAAGTAAATAAAATAATGAGGACTGACTTAGAAAGAATGAAATGAGGCAAAGGATATGTTGTTCCAAATTTCTTGTTTTTCTAGGACATGATTTAGGATTAGATTAATAATCTAATAAAATATATAATTTTAAATTTGGCTGAGAAGATTTGGGTTCAAATTAATAGTATACTCGAAGATGGCATCTCCCATATGGAACTATTGAATTCCAATAACGGGATGAGATATAAACTGGGGGGTTAAGAATAAGCTTAAAATAGTGAAAAAATTGATAGGTAATAGTCCATAAGAATAGGTTTAGAATGCCCTCCTCCCTCCCCAGGTTTCCTCTCTGCTCTAATTCACCTCCTACGTACCAGAAAACAACAAAAAATAGTGTCAAGCATTTTCTTTTTGTCATTTCCAGTCATTACGGAGTATGGAGTCATCGTCGCTTTCAAGTATAACATTTGTGTTAAACAAAATATAGGAGGACGGATAGGTACAAATTGTCCTATCCCAAACTTAGGCCTGGTTTGGGAAAATTAAATAAATTCATACTTTTTATCTTTTTATCTTTTTGAGTCACATCAATCAATATCTCTTCTTTATTTTTTTACACATCTTTTTATAAAAAGTCAAAATATACACTTATTTAGAGCATCCTAAACAACCCTTTAATCTCTCATGAACCCTTATTGATTTGCTCAACATCACTTCCTAATGTCACCCCTTCGGTTTTTTAGGAGAGCCACAGCCTTCTTGCGTTCGGGCTTCATGTACGACAAAAATGCAATCTTGTAGTTGACACTATTATCCTAGTTTTGATAGGACGAAACTGGAGTTTCCGTGGTTATCTATGAGATTTTGTAACTTAATAAATATTAATAAATAAAATTATTTTTTTTATTTATCAATTTATAATTTCTCCTTTTAAAATAAGATTACATGAATTTGAAAAGGACTTAAGTAATGCTTATATTAGTCCCCATTATTCCCATTTCCACGACCAACTCCATGAAAGTGACAGTGATGTAACTACCCCCTACTATTATTTATTTTTATGCAAAAGATTCCTATGAAAACGCGTCAGAGAGGTGTAATTAAAGAAAAATTATTAATTCCTCCACGTGACAGTATCATAATTTATCGTAACTTTCACCCATCATAATTTATCATATCTTTTATATTTTTTAATTATCAATATAAATTTATAAATTTCATCTCCTCCACCAATCACAACTTTATTAAGACATCACGTGACAGTATCCCAAAATTAATTAATGAATTTTATCTTCCACAAATCACAACTCTAGTGAGACATCACGTGACAGTATTCCAAAACTAACCAATAACTTTTGGTCATTAAAAGTGTAATTGATGGTATAGTGATATTTAAAATTTAAAAATAAATAAATAATTTACATGAAAAGCAATTTATATTGCGGCTTCACCAACATAAACATATGTTCACATTTTACCAACATTTCCTTTTTTTTTTTTTCTGTCTTTCTCTGAATTTTTTTTTCAAATTTTAAAAGAATTCTACTTTTTCCCACCTTCTAGTTGAGTATAACTTAAAATCCTACACTTAAAAAAAAAAAAAATTATTAAAAACAAAAAAGAAGAAATTCAACAAAAAAAAGTTACCAAAAAGGCAAACCCAAAACACATATTCTTCTTTTTAATTTTTAGGATCACGTAGTTTAGACGGATTTAAAAAGTAAATAATTTTGATTCCAATTGAAAAAAAACAAAAAAAAAAGCCTAAAAATAATTAAAAAATAATTCAGCTTAAAACTGGGAGCCGAACAAGGAACTAGGTCATAAATACAAAGGCTTTGGGTTGGATTGAAGGGCAGCCCAAAGATCTTTAATTTTAGGTAGGTTTCCTTGTAGCCCAAACTGTATAAAGCTTGGGTCATTCCCACCCAGTCTTCTAGTTAGGCTTTAGAACAATATCCTGTCCTACATATGGGATTGTTTGGGATATCCAATAAGTGTACTTTTTGACTTTTTAGATTAAAAAGTAAAGAAAAAAAAATATGATTGTTTAGGATAACTTTTTTACTTTTTACGAAAAAATGTGTATTAAAATATGAATGCTGCTATTAGCACCTATCAAAATTCTTTGGACCCTCCATTTCTTTGAACCCCAACCCTAAATTCTAAATTTTAATAATATTTTTTTGGACATCTCACTTATTACCAAATCTACCCATATTCATAATATTTTCACAATGAAATGCACACCCACCTAATTTTTCATCCATCTCCTTTCCTGACTCACTCAATCTTCAGAGTTTGGAGCTTTGGTCCAGTAGAGAATTCTTGGACCCCAACCCTCCATCACTCTCGTCGCCGTCTCGGTTGTCAACGGAGCATTCCGACGACTCTCATCTTCTCTGAACGCTCTCCGTATCGCCGAATCAGTAACTTCTCTCATCTTCTCATTCTTCGTTGCTTTTTGTATCTTTGTCATTGCTGAGATCGATCGAAGATACTCCAATTTCTACGGGATTTGCATAACTGTTTGTAAGATGAGGAAAAACAGAATCATCGTCTGGATCGCCATCAGAATTCTGAATGTAGCCCAAAACAATTTGTTCACCACTGTGTAGCCGAAAAACTGTATTTTGTTCAGAACTGTTTTGTCGAACAATAATGATCCTGTCAGCACTGTATGTCCGAGCAAAATTTGTTCATCACTGTGTAACTTGAATTCATTCCAATTCACAACTTAAAATAACATAAATTAAATTCATTCAAAATACATAACTTAAATCCACTCCAATTCACTCTTTTCCATTCTAAATTAGTTTAATAAAGAAAATTACATAACTGACTATCTGCATTAATGTTCGGAACCTATGTATTGAACGAAAGGATTATATTCAGTACTGTATTACCAAACATAATTTTAACAGTCAGCAAACCAATACCGAACAGCTTGAACGAAACAAGAACGACCGAGAATGTTAATACAAGACAGATAAACTTATCAATGGAACGCCGGTCTCACTAGAATTGTTGTCATCGTCCTCCATTGCTCTACACAGTGAAATAAGTGATGAAGTATATGTTATACTTGAAGCAAAACTTTCAAGTTCAATAGCATTGATGATGGTGATGAAGATGATGCATTCAGGATTTAAAATGATTATGAAAAATATAGATTTAGGATTTATATTAGTTGGTTATGAAAAGTAATAGGTTTAGGGTTTACAAACATGGAATACGTATAGTTGGACTTGGAGTTGGAGATATAGGTGGGGGTGGGGGTGGGGGTGGGTGTCCAATATTATAGAGTATTAGTTCTTATTGATAGGTGGATGTTCCATTTAATAATGTCTTTTAATGTAATTTTACTTTAGGGTATAATTGTAATAAAAAAAAATTATAAAATAGAGGATCCAAAGAATTTTGGCAGGTGCTAATAGCAGCACTCTAAAATATGGTATAAAATAACAAAATTACTATTTTACCCCTAAATATATAATTGCCTATTGACAGTGATGGTACCGTCATGCATACGGTTGGCAGCAAGATGTATAGGACCAGATTGTCTAAGATGCTGTTCGGACTGAACGGTGCTATTCGGCCCGTGGGGGCTCACCACGGATCCCGTTTTGATAATCGAAACTGTTGAATGTATAGAACTCGTCAAGTACTATAGTCTTGTAAAAAATCACGTTAATCGAATATCGATACCTATCTGATCGGATTAGTTTTTTGTCAAGCGTTACTTTGTGCACCGTCCATTTTTTTATACAAAACTGATTTGATCATATAGTTATCGATATCCGATCAACATGATTTTTTACAAGCATATAGTACTCAATAAGTTTTACACATTGAACGGTTCAGATTATCAAAACGGGACCCATGATGGGCCCTCACGGGCCAAATAGTGATAACTTTTTGACTTGTACTTTTTTGTACTAGTAGCACTGCAGACAACAGCACATCACTTCAGACGATCTTTTTGACTTGTACTTTTTTTTTGTAAATTTATTTTTTTATATTTTTTTGTGTGAATAGTGATAACTTTTTGACTTTTTTAGTAATTTTTTTACTTTTTGTCTTTTTTCATGGATTCCAAACCAGCCCTAAAGGTCAAACTCGAGCTAGTTCAATCAGGGTGAGAATATATTCAAACTCAGTTCAAGCCGAGTTGTGTTGAGTGTTGCCTTCCAAGTTTGACCTTCAACCTAAACTTGGCTACCCAACTCTGAACCAAGCACAATAAATTAAACTTGGATTAGGCTCGAATTGACCGAATTAGTCGCAAATTTATTATTATTATATATATATATATTTTTTTGTAGCTAACCTAATTAATTTGTTGAATTGGACCCTATTAATATTTCTTTTGGTAAAATCATTAATAATATCAAAACAAATAATTTTTACGATGAGAGAGACAGAGATGAAAATTGAGGAAACGTTGCTCTTCTATTGTGGTCTTTGTAATTTCTGAGTGAGAAAGAAAATGATAAATTTTGTGATGTGTTACTTATTAAAATTATATCTTATATAGCGAATATGATATAAAGATTTAAATTATTTAATATAATATAATAACTAATAATTTTTATTTTTATTTCTATAAATTGATATATAGAATTCGAATTTCAAATTACTCAGATTGCCCAACGAATATATAAAGTTGGCTATCTTTATATACATTTCCAGCATCTAAAAAAAATATTAAAAAGTGTACTCTGATACTACCACACACTAACACCTGAATATCTGATGACTGGTTGGTGTAGTTGCATATATTACTTCAAAGCCTGCAAATAGACAATACGAGTAGTTGAAACTTAAGGGTCCCTATGAAGCATTGAAGCTGCCTTTTAATTTTTATTATTACGATTTTATTTTTATTTTTATGGTTTTGTACATTTTAGATTTACTGATTGTGAAGGGAAAAAATAATGGATTCACATTTTCTTTTCTTTTTTCTTTTCCCTCCACAAATTTATTGAAGATTCAAATAACTTTTGAATCTCAATTATTGTGAGAAAATATTGTTAGCACATTTACAGTTCCCACAATAGCACTTTGAGATGTGTGAATACAGAAAAATAATAGCTACACAGAATTAAATTATAAAAAATGTACAAAAATATAATGTGTGGCTCAAATTTATATTGAGAGTGTTATGTGAGCTAAAATTTAAATAAATTTAAACCATGCAATGCACTTTCTGTCAATATTTTAAAAATCGGACCGGTGGGCGAATCGGAAAATTGATCAGGTGGACGGGTCACTGGTTCAACCGCCAAGTTAAACCGAAATTGAACCGTAATGTCATAATTATTTTATAAAATTTTTTATAATTTAAAAATAAATAAAATACATTCATTTCAAATATTTTGTGATTTAATATATATATATTCATCAAAGATACTGTATATGTTTATATATATTTGACTTAATATTGTTTGTACAAATATTAGTTATACATGTGTTTGAGGGAAATTAGTTTGAATACAATTAATATTATATATTGCCAATATATTAACAAGGAACCATGGTGGTAAAGTGAAAATTCATGCTATTTGGAACTTGAGATGTTGGGCTAAGGTCCCTTTAGTATTAACTCTTTCAATATTTGACCAAACATAGCAAACCGCATTAACTCTTTCAATATTGGACCAAACATAGCAAATCGGTCCGATTTGCAGCAAACTCGGCCAATTTGTCCAGTTTAACAATTTAATTGCAGTTCGCACCAATTTAGGTTAAAATGATTGGTTTTCAAGAGAGAATATGTTAGAGGGTATATTCGGACCGGACCATGGACTGGTCAGTGGTTCAACCAGTCGGTGCGGTCCAGTCTGGTTTTCAAAACATTACTTTTTTGTGTTCTCTTCTTGGGCTTCTTTTATCTTTTTCTTTTGTTTTTTTGTTTTTTTTTTCCTTTGACAAAAAGCCTCCTCAAGAGAGGGTTATATGTGCGCAGTCATTTGAAAATGAAAAATGTTAGGAACCCTAAATGTTTTATCAACATTTCCATCAAATGTCTCACATAGATGATGTGAGTCTCACACTCATGTGAGACATTCGGTAAAAATATTAGTCAAATATATGAGATCCCTAACATTACTCTTTGAAAATTATATGTACAAATAAAAATAAAGTACAACATAAAAAAAAAATTAAGTTTAAAGGCTTTATTTGATTTGTGTTTTGAAATATTATTTTAAAAATAATGTTTTCGAAAGAGTTTAGAAAATTTAAAATTTTGTTTAGTTATATATTTTGAAAATAAATTTGGAGTTTGGGATGATTTAATTTTTATTTTATTTTTTGTAGTTAAATAGATAAGTGTGAGAAAAAAAAGTTATTGAGAAGGAGAGAGGAGAGAAAAAAAGTGATTGACTGATATGTACTAGAGAGAAAAGTGATTTTAGAATTTTTTTTTTTTTAAATTTCAACCATACATGTTTTTAAAATTTTTTCTTCAAAAACATATTTTGAAGTACTAACCAAACTAGGATGGGCACAGGTCGGTTGTGGCTACGGAACCTTCAATCCGCAATCCGTCATCCGTCCGCCAGATTAGCGGGTTGGAGAAAATTAATCCGCATTCATCCGCCAAACCAGCAGATATAGATTGAGCGGATTGGCAGATGGATACGAATCGGTTTGGTGGTTTAAAATTTTATAAATCTTCAACATAATTCAACTTGTGCACTTTCTCCACAAAAAAAAAAAAAGTATTACAGTCAATGACTTAAAAAAGTATTACAATTACTGCATGCTTTATCCAAAGAAAGAAAGTTTGAAATTTTAGAATATTACAATTACTGCATACTCCATCCACATAAGATACTACAATATATAGTTCTTAAAATATAAAAACAATTCAAACTACCAAAACTATGAACAGACCAGTAGTAGAAATTGTAGGTCTCTGTATTGTTACATCTATATCTGTTTTTTAAAACAAAAATCAACCAGCATATATCATCTTTTTTATTTATTATTTTTAGAGATAGATTTAAAAACTAAAAAATATAGATAAATAATACATTTATTTTTTTCAATTCAAAAAATATATTTAAATTGAAAACTCTTTTTCAACAAAATATATTTAATAGAATATTTAAACCATTTTTCAATTGAAAATAAAAATAAAATATCTAAACAAATTAAAAATACAAAATCTTACAAATTATGCTCGCGGTTTGGCGGTTCGGTTGCGACCAAAGGAAAGTCAAATCTACCATCAATCCAAAACTAAGCGGATTGGAAAAAATCAATTCGCAACCGTCCACTCGTCATCACACATCCGTCCAAAATACAACGGATCGATTTTGTTCGATTGATTTGGACAGATCAATATATTCGCTACTTACCCCTAAACCAAACATGTTTAAAATATCCGAGCTTATAATTTAGGTCATGTTTGTCATAACTTAAAAAAGTCAAAAAGTCAAAAAGTCATTATTCTATTTAAATCACATCATCTTATTTAAGTCACATCACATCTTTATCACATCACTTCATACCCAACTTATATTTTATAAAAAGTTAAAAAATACACTTATTTAGATCATTCCAAACAACCCCAAAAGTCCTGAATTTACAATAATGTTTTAGAGCTCTAAATTGGGAGCACTAGAGCATCACTAATGATGTGGCACAGGGGATCCCACCAAAGTGATGTGATGTTTTGACTTGAGTTTGTTTTTTTTTTTAGTTCATTAATACTATTAATGATCTAAAAATTAATGGGATGAATCACCATTTATGTGCCAACATTTTTCTTTTAACAGCTGCAACTCTCTAATTTCTCTTTTAACAGCTGCAACTCTCTAGCCCATAGGAATTTAAAGCTTCTAGTGTAAGTAGTCGTGTGATCAGTCATTTTCATTGCTTTTGTTGTAAATCTGGGCATTAGCTACTTTGGCCTGGTTTGGTTTGATTTTGGTAAATAAATTTTAGATAAAAAATTTTAAAATTTTATTTAGTTTAGTGATTTTAAAAAAAAAATTCAAAATTACTTTTTATTACCTATATATTAATCAATCACTTTTTCTTTCTCTCATTCTCAATTATTTTTTCTCTCACACATATCTACTCAACTACAATAAAATATTTAATCATCCCAAACTCCCACACTTCAAAACTATTTTTAAAATATACAACCAAACAAACTAAAAAAAATTCTGAACTCTTTCCTCAATATTTTTTTTTAAAAATTTATTTCTCAAAACTAAACCAAACACACCCTTTGATTTTTATTCAATGGGTTCCCTCTACACCTATACATCTATTTTGGTTTAATTTTTGCTACATATGCACAATAAAAATAATGGTAAAAAAATGGGAAAGATAAATAAATTCACTTGATCTCTTTGTCTCTCATGTATTATTTTTATATACAGCAGGGGTGTATTTGATTGTATGAACTGAATAAGGGAGCATTAAAATTCATCGGATTTAAATTTTGGGACTGTGAATCTCCCGAGCTATTTGGTTGGATTGCATGTGTATCCCATGTTTGTTTTATCATTGGATTAGATGTCTGGAAATGACTATTTTTAATAAATCCAATGTTTGATTGGATGGACTAGATAGGATAAATGAGCAAAAAACTATTTTACTATTTTTCAATTGTTTACTAAGCAATAGTAATATTAAACATATCTTTAATATTTTAATTATTTTTAGCTAGATTAAATAAAAAATTTATTTATTTTGTTTTTTACACAATTAAATAAATTTATTTTTAAAAAATTAAATAAATAAAATATCAATAAAAATATATGTTATTTTTTTAATTAAAATTTTAAATAAATTTATTTTAAAAAATAGTAATAATGAAATAATGAAATTAAATAAAACATCTATTAAAATTTAAATAATGAAATTAAATAAAATATAAACAAAATTTTAAAATAAAACATCAATAAAAATATCTATAAAAAATTATTTTAAAAAATTAAATAAATAAAACATCAATAAAAAGTTAAATAAAATTATTTTATTTTTAAATTGAGACATTTAAATTTTATTGAATTTTACTAAATATAATATATAATTAAATAGTAGAGAGTCAAAATGGTGATTTCATCACCTAATCCCAACAGTAAATAGTCCCATGGAAATAATCTCACCTTCCCTAGGATACAATAGTCCCTCATATGAGAGATATGGAGTCCGGCCGGACTCCATATCCGGTGGACTAAACCACGTAAATATTGGTATCTTGTGATCGTTTTTGTCTCGTCAATTGCACAATCTGTACGGTTCTTTTGCTTCATATTTGAAACTATTAACTATATTGGTGTGATCGAGTTTTCTATGGGCTCTCCGCACAATAGCGTATATGTACAAAAATTAACAAAAATTTGAAAGAAACGACAAAAATTGAAACGAAACTTAAAGTGTCAAATTGTTCAAATTTAAACAATACGAACCAAAGTAAAATCTAAATTAAACTAAAGAGTAAAAAATTGTAATTTATTGCAAAAATATTTGACGGTTTGAATTCAGCTAATTTGAATGACAAAATGGGAAAATAAAAAATTACTTTTTAAGTTTACCTAAATCAGGAAAATGATACATAAGTACATTTTCTAAACCTATTTTCTAAGAGTCCGGATCCTCTCCAGCCAAAGACTTCCACCGGTCCTCCTGTCAATGGCCACGATTTGGCCACGTGGCCAAATGAAGATCTACCGCTCAGATTAAAAAAAAAAAAATTTTGAATTTCTTTCCTTCTTCAACACAGCAGCAGCAGCTTCCAAAGCTTCATTCCGCTTCACTTTTTTCCCTCCCTCTTCAGCTTTGTGAACGGCGACGGCATCTCGTGACACCGACGACGGCGAATCCAAGTCGGCGGCGAACATCGGTGGGCTCTCCCTCTGTCTTACTCCGAAGATTTAGACTGCGATTTGAGCCGCGATTGGAGCCGGAGAGACCACCAAATAATCTGTCTTAAAAAAAAAAATTTTGTTGTTCCCCCCAAATAATTTCTTGCCCTTTCCCGTCCTTCACCAGAGATGAAGGAAATCTGAGATGGAGAGACCACCATTTTAGGATACATACATGGATTGCTCTGTTTTTGTATCCAACTTGGAATGTGATAAAGATGAAGGTCTGATTTTGGAGGTAGAGCAACAAAGTAATTTGCCATTGATGGTTTTGGGTTGATTCCAGTTGAAAAAAATCAAAGTAATTTCTGAAATGTTGAAAGCAAATTGTGAGAAGTTCTGGTTATAGAAATCTCTACCACCAAAATATTTGTTTTTGCCCAAAACGATGACCAATCTCTACCACCAAATGTTTAGTGAAATGGAAAAAAACTGATTGGAAGCTGCTACTGTGTTGAACGAAAGAATGACAGAAATTCAATTTTTATTTTTTTATTTTTTCTGAGCCGTAGATCTTCATTTCAGCGACGTGGCCAAATCGTGGCCGTTGACAGGAGGACCGGTGGGAGTCTTTGGCTGGAGAGGATCCGGACTCATTTTCTAAACCCTATAATATGCAAGTGAAATGATTGATTGGAGAGAGAGAGAGAGAGAGAGAGAGAGAGAGGAAGTTGCCTTACATATTTAAATTGGCTATCAAATGATTGAATTTGAAAAATGAGTTTAATTTTTTTTATTTGAATAGTCATATTCTTTAAATAAACAATGTTGCTTAAGATTTGAAAAGTCTAATTTTTAAATAACGATATTTGAAAAGTGAGTCTAAGGGGTGGTTTGGGATGTTCTAAATAAGTGTATTTTTTGATTTTTTATAAAAAGATGTGTAAAAAAGTAGAGAAGAAATATTGATTGATATGACCAAAAAAAAATAAAAAGATAGACTAAAATAAGGTACCCCAAACAAGGCTTAATTATCAAGACCTACACTACATGAGCACAAACTAAAATCTTATGTTTTCTAGTTAACAATTGCTTAAGCTCTCAACATAAAGGTTGAGAGACAATTACAGATCCCGACTCATGCCATTTACTTTATTATTATAATGATATTAGAAGATGAATTAATATGGGTCATATTATAGTGATATTGAAATTATCAAGTCATGCATATTCAAAATTTATAACTAAACAAATAATTCAAAATTTAATTCAAAAATTATTTTTAAAACTCATAATCAAATACACAACTCAAAACTTGATGATACTACTTGTCCCTGAGGAACGGGTTGGGCTGATCCACGCCTCTCACACTGTTGTCCAGTCACTGGACCCACTGAGAAACCTACACAAGAGTCCAATAGGGAACGGGAGTCCCCCAACGAACCCTCCGACGAGTAAGTTAGAAAAGAGAGACTAGTGGAATGTAGAGATAAGATGATGATAAAGAACTTAACCTTCTTTGCGTCTTAGAAACCTACTTATATCATTTGTTCATCATTTCCTTGTCCACTCGATCTGTCATGTTGGCCGAAAGTCTATGTTCTAACTTGCCTTGTTCATGGTGAGGCTGCTCTGTTCCGACGTGAAGGGGTTATCGTATTAAATGCTGCAGGGAACCTCATTAATGGTTGATATGTGGTATAATAACTCTGCAGGATCTTTGTCTGCTTACGTGGCTGGTTCTTCTCTTAACAAGTGTTTAGATGCCATTGGTTCTTGGTGCAACGTTGGATTCCAGTAATGTTAGGCTTTAGTGTTTGAATCGTGTGTTGGGCTCTAAGTGGTGGGCCAAAAGCTCCCTATGGGCCCACCTATATCAGTAAAAACTCTTTTCAAAAATCATAACAAAACTCTTTTCAAAACTCTATTTAAAAGAAAAAAAAAAAAAAAGAAAAAAATTTATTTTGTTCTTCAATTTTATTTTTTATTTTTTATTTTTTTGAAAAAATATAATTTAAAAAATATTTTGTTTATTTTTACTTTTGAAGAAAAACATATTTTATTTTTTTAAGTATTGGCCAAATAATTTGTTATGATTTAGATATATATGAGCGATCCAAATTTTTTTAAAATTAAAAAAAAAATTTTTGAAAAATTAAAAAATATATTTAAAATAAAAAAAATACGACTCATTTTAAATTTTAAATTTTAAATATTTTGAAAATTTTTAAATATTTTTAAAAAATACAACCATTACATGTAGTAAATACAATGCACACTAACAAAAATAAATAAATATTTCCAATAAAAAATATTTATCCTAAAAATATAAAATTAAGAAAATATTTAAATATTTAAAAAAAAATAAATCCAAAAAATTTTAAAATACAAGTCAAAACTGTAACAATCCAGATTTTTAATTATTCTGTAGAATTTATACTAATATTATTTAATTACAGTTCAGAAAATATATAATTTATTATATATTATTATGTATAATTTTGTAAAATAATATAATTATTAAAAGTTTAGGAGTCAAAATATAAATAATAATAGATGAATAATAATAATAATAATAGGTGCGGTACTAAAATAAATAATTAATTTTCTGTTAGTATAAGATAAGTGTAATTTAATTAAGAATTAATTTATTTATAATTATATTAAAATATTGGGTCAAAATGATAATTATCTTAAATATCTATTAGAGATAAGAATGAATCTACGAAATTATAATCGAATCTGTGGAATAATTTGGCATGGGCACGTGTTGGCCAAAGATTGGTTTCACCTCCCTATAAATAGGGAGGTGATTCGGCTGGGTGAAAAAAGAAAGAAGAAAGAAAGAAAATGAGAAGAAAGAAAAGAAAGAAAGAAAAGAGAGGAAGAAGGAAAACATAGTGGAAGTTAAAAAAGTTTTTGATAGTAGAAAGAAAGAGTAAGGTATTAAAGTTAAGGTAAGTTATATTATACCTCGAGCTACCATAATGTATTTTATGTATGTTTTGACTTACCATATTTATTTTATACAAGTTATGTTTTATAAACTATTATAAATTATATAAACATTTCAGTTACATGGTTTTATTTCTGAACCCTATTTGCTTAAAAGTAAATCCATGATATGTTTGTTTTATATTTTAAGAATATTTGACTATGACCTTATATACAATTATGTTTTGTAAGTACCACCACGGGGTCCCATGCCTTGGGGGACTTAAATAATCATTGGTTTCTGTTTGACCACTTTGTGGTCATCTGTTTGTCATGGATCCATTGACCTCTGTTCTGTGCAGAGCTAAGTGCTACACTATTGTGGGAGCCACCTCTAGAATCCGTACGAGCCACCTCTTGAATCTATACCTCTGTTCTGACTGTCACTTCAGTGACCTATGTTCTGTTCTGTACCGTGGTTATGGTCATTTACTTACATAATTTCTATATTTCAGTTTCTGCCACTTAAATAATTTGTTTACCAAATTACCGTGGTTATAGTTATTTATTTACATAATCTCAATTTTGCTACTTAAAGGATTATTTGTTCCGACTAAGTTATCTTAAATGTTTTGGCTACATAACTATCCATGGTTATTTCGTGTCCCTTATACTCTTAGGATTGGTTTGGCATAAACTAAATAATACAAAAAGTCAAAAAGTCACTATCCTATTTAAGTCACATCATCTTATTTAAATCACATCACCTCTCTAACACATCACATCAAACTCAACCCAAACCCAACCCATATAAGCCAAAAAGTCAAAAAGTGCACTTTTTTAGAACATCACAAACCAACCCTTAGTATAATATTTCTCACTCTGCCATGTGCTTATAGTTGTTTACTAATTTTCAGGAAACATGCAATTCAAAAATAGCTTTTGGAAAGTCTTAGATGCGGAGCTGCGGAATAGACACACAACACTTTTATGATATTTTTTTATGTAAATATTAGTCTTTTGGCCAAGTACATTTTATAATAAGAATAGAAACTCCAATAATTATTTTGGTACCCTTATTTATATATTACTTCCGCTCGCATTTATTGATTTGTTTATGAATTGACCGGAAGTAACTTCAGTTACTGGTCATCACGATACTTAACCCTTGGGTACGGGAAGCGGATCGTGACAAAAACTCTTTTCAAAATCATAATCAAACAAATTTTCTTTGTTCAAAACTCAACTCAAAACTCATAATTCAAAATATAACTCCACAATCAAATCATGATTCAAAACTCATAACTCAAACTAATTCTTTTCAATTAATGCATTGCATATATGTTAGTATGTAAAATTATGATTAGATAAATTTCTTCTTGCCCAGGATAATAATAATAATAATATAATAATAATAATAATAATTACGAAAACTTAGTTGACAATATTAAGGAATTTATTTTGGTGTTATTTAACTTTTTTTTATTTAATAATATAAGTATTTTGTTTTTTTTCTTTATTTGTTTGTTTGTTTGTTTTTTTTTTAGATACATCAGAAAATAAGTATTTTGTTCATGTGTACTTGAGATTGGTATACATTTTTTTTTTTTGGGACTCCGAAAATGATTACACTAACACCCCTGAAGTTTATATTTATAACAGTTCTCCCTTTTACTTTTTGAAAATTACATCTCCCTCCCTGAAGTTTAAAGTTTCATTACAGATTCCCCCCTTAGCAATTTAATTTTTTTAAATACCAATTTTGCCCTCACTGAGTAAATTACATTGACACCCCTCATATTTTAGAAATTACAATCCCCTTCCTAAGGTTTAAAGTAGCATTACCAATTGCCCCCCAATAAGTATTAGTTGGAAAAAAAATTCATTGAAAAAAAAAATTTATTAGTAAAATTTTTAAATTTCTATTTAAAAACTAACGTAAATTCATTTTTTGAATTTACGTTTTTTCCTTAAATTTACAAACTGAGACAACCATTATAAACCAAGAAAATTATCAAATAAGTTGTTATGACAGTTTTTAAAATTTTTGTAAATATAAATTGAAAACTGAAAACTGAAAACGAAATGGTTACCAGATAGATAGTAAAAATGTCGTAAAATTAACAAATAATTAAATAAATTACCAACGTAAGAAATAACTTATCAAAAGATTCTTAAGCTATGTATGTTTTGATTTTTAGAATTTTTTTAAAAAATTAAAAATTAATTTGGTTAAGAAATAAAAAATAAAAAATAATTATCATTTTTATATAATTTTTATCTTTCGAGTGGTTAAAAATAATTTTTTACAAATTAAATTGAAACAACCATACATATGTATATAACATGCCCAAAAGTTAAAATGATAATTATTTTTTACCCTTAAATGATAATTATTTTTTATTTTTTATTTCTTAACCAAATTAACTTTTAATTTAAAAAAAAAAAGTTCTAAAAGTCAAACCATACATAGCCTAAGAATCTTTTGATAAGTTATTTCCTACGTTGGTAACTTATTTAATTATTTGTTAATTTTACGACATTTTTACCATCTAGGACCTGTTTGGTAACCATTTCGTTTTCAGTTTTCAATTTATATTTACAAAAATATAAAAAACTGTCATAAAAACTTGTTTGATAATTTTTTTGGTTTATAAATTGTTGTCTCAGTTTGTAAATTTGAGAAAAAAACGTAAATTCAAAAAATGAGTTTACGTTTGTTTTTAAACAGAAATTTAAAAATTTTACTAACAAAAATTTTTTTTAAATAATTTTTTTTTCATATCATTTTTTTTCCAGTTAATTTTTTTTTCAATGAATTTTTTTTCCAACTAATACTAACCAAGGGGACAATTGGTAATGCTACTTTAAACCTTAGGGAGGGGATTATAATTTCTAAAATGTGAGGGGTGTCAATGTAATTTACCCAATGAAGACAAAGTTGGTATTTAAAAAAATTAAATTGCTGAGGAGGAGAATCTGTAATGAAACTTTAAATCTCGGGAAGGGAAATGTAATTTTCAAAAGGTGGGGGGAACTGTAATAAACATAAATCTCAGGGGGTGTCAGTGTAATTTACCCTTTTTTGTGGTAAATTACACTTACACCCCCTGAGGTTTGGGTTTAATACATATCACCCCCTGACGTTTGGGAAATTACACTAACCCCCTATCATTGTAATTATTTAGACGGAATGAAAACATTGAACTCATGCACTCTCTCTTTTTTTGCTTTACTTTACTTTCTCTTTTTTTTTCCCTTTCCTTTACTTTTTTTTTTTGGATGTAATTTCCTCTGTTTTTCTATTAGGAGTTGTTACCTTTTATATAAGTAGGAGAGTTTTTGAAATGAGACTATTAACCACAGGGGTAGAAATGTAATTTCCAAAACGTTAGGGGGTGGGTAGTAATTGAACCAAATCTCAAAGGGTGTCAATGTAATTTACCCTCTTTTTTTTTTTTTTTTTTTGGGACTTCGAAAATTATTAGAACAGAACACTAGGGTTCAAAGGAAAAAAAAATAAAAGCAAGAAAAAAACAACTGCAAATAGAGGCCTAATGTCTCTGATATTCACGCTCTAGAAGGTCAACTACTACCAGACATCAAACCTCCTCAAGAGGGTTTCTATGACAACCAGGTGCTCTTCTTGATCCGCTCCAAGATTAGCCAACTTATCAGCACACAGGTTTTTTTCTCTCAAAATGTGTTGGAATGAGCATCTATACCTTTTCAAGAGATGTCTTGCATCTTCTACAATGCTCCGGAGAGAAGCATTAACAGCACTTGTATTTTGCTGCAGTTTCACAACTTTAGTCGAGTCTAATTCAATCAACACATCGATGTAGCCCTTTTGAAAGATAATCGTGAGCCTTCTGTAAATCCTCCATAGCTCTGCCTCTAAGCTTAAACATTTTTCTAGCTTCCCAAAAAAACCACAGAGCCAAACTCCTGAATCAACTCTAAACAGTCCACCGAAGCCTCCACTGCCTGGATCCCCTTGAGCACAACTGTACGAGCACGAAATAATTCTTCTTGTATAATCCTGTTGATCAAATGTGCGCTCCTCCAAACGTCATCGCTTTACTTCCTAAAAACACAAACGTGAGCTAGCCGGTGGGTGTGTGCCGGAAACCCCTCCGATGCCTAAGTCAGCAAATAGACAATAGACAAAAGCTCTGTGTATTTAGAAGTCAAAATTGTGATGCCTGTCCATAGGTTTTGTTATGAGCTTTTATAGATTTTGCCTGGCACAATCCTAGTAGGACTCTTATTCTTCAATGTAGAGTCATCCCAAGAATCACACTCTTGAAAGATAATGTTTATCCTTCAACACCCTCCTCACTGCTTAACCAAGTGAGATGGTTTTACCACGGTAACATCACCAAACAACCGAGCTACCCCTTAGCCCTCGGAGGCTCAGCTCGGTGCGTCCCCAAGCGACGCTTAGCTCAGTCATTGTTCAACTGTACCTCGGATCCGAACACTATGACCAGGCTAATTATTACCACTCCGACTGAGGTAACGATAACTCTACTTAGACCGAGCTGACAGAAGCTAGGTCCAATTACTGAATCCTCTTCACTACGGCCCATAGATCGGTCCACTAAAATATCTGGGCCTAGCTCGGCCCTAGCTGCACATAAAAACTCCCTCTCAATTGCTCTTTAATTCCATCTGTCATGCATGATTTGGGATTATTCTTCTACAGCCGAGCTAGAAACATTTAATCTAACCGAGCTTACTTTCCACCGAACTACCGATGCGGCCGGTCCATAAACGTCTCTTCAATTGCTCTGCACGTCTGAATCGTTTTCTATTCTCTTGGACACGTGATAGGCTCCTATTGGCCAAGTATAGCTGTCACAGCCGTCTTCGAACCTCGCAAATTTTGAACAGTCCCGCCCAAACCTATGCTCTATACAAAAAACCCTACTCTTCGAACCAAATACACCATTGAACAATTCATCTTCTTGCACTTGTCTTTTGAGCCTCTATTTTCACGACCGTACCTCCTGTAAAGCTTGCATTTTTATGCCATTCTTACGATCTTGATCTCCTTCCCTCCATCTCAAAGCTGTAAATGGCTCTAATCTTTTTCCTTTTCGTTTATTTTGTACAGTATAGCAATACATAGCATAGTATATGTACTTTTTTCAAAACACACTAATATAGTTTTCATATCAATGGGAAAGAACCACTTGGTCCCAAAAATCATGTAATAGAGATCCTCCACCAGATTTACAAACAATCTATAAAATGATGCTTTTGATCCAAAATAATACTACGACCGTGATAGGAACTTTGTTTCCCATAGGTGCGTTTTAGACCGAACTAAAAGCCTCACCCATAGACCGAGCTAAAACTTGGAGCCATCCCTTGCGTCACGACCGAGCTAAAAACCTGGAGCCTCTTCTTAGGTCATAACCGAACTAAGAACGGGCTATACCCCCTTGAACCGTACTAGGTTTTACTTTTATTCATTCTTCTTTTTTTAGCCCAGCTCAATGATCTAGGCATAACACTTTTTATCTCCATATTGCAGACTAACTAGGTGGCCAGGCACACATTTGCACACTCAACCGAGATACTCAACATCATCTCAGCACCAAGCTAGGATCTCGGGCTAATTTTATACATAATTTTATTTGAAATGGATAAATACTGATTCTTAGTAAACTCACCCGAGGTTATGGCCGAATTCTGCAAGGACTACAATATCCCTGAAGATGTTCATCTCTCTTTAGCAGAACTAGATACCACGTCCTAGGGAAAACCAGGTTTCGTTCTATTCACCGTAATATCCATTGTCGAGGCCGGTCTCCGATTCCCAGTCCAGTCTCTCCTTTGTGAATTCCTCAGGCAGACAAGACTCTGTCCTACCCAGCTTTCCACAAATTCATATAGAATAATAAATGGTATCGCCGAGCTAAACCACCGACTTGGCCTTAACCTCGGTCTAGCCGAGCTATTCCATCAATACTCGCTCGGTCATAATGAGGACGGTTGGGTATATTATTTAAGAATAAGAAGACGCCGAGAGAAAATAATTAAAAATACACCGGACAAAGACATGAATGACGACGACTTCTTTGGGTTTCTGGCAATTTTAAAGACCAGGAAGCCCAGATACCGAGCTACAGTATTAACTGGAATAAAGGAACAGCCGGTATGAATACCTCGGCTTAGTATGTCCGTTTTTTACATTTGTCGTTTACAACTTTTACACCGCGCTAACCGTTGCCTTTCTCCATATGCAGACTTGAACCAGCTAAAATCACAATACCAATACCCCAACCTAGACGCACTCCGTGCCGCGCTTCGGTACCGCGATCAAGGTTGGGCCGAGCTACTTAATTTTGAACCTACATACAGATACAATGGAAGGAAGAAGACCAGGGTAACTGACTTCCTTCTCAAACCTTCACCAGAACCAAATCCAACTTTTCCCCAAATCAACCTTATTCCCTTAACCGAAGAACAAAAGATGGCAAAGCGTCGAGTTTCCGAGCCCTGATCACCAAAATTACTCCAGCCAGTGGGGATCAAACCGAGACATCACAACCTGGACAAACACAGGAGGCCGTGGTAGCCCTTCCAACAGCCCGGGCTTCGTCATCTTGGGCGAATAAGCGTGCCCACACCTCTTCGACAGAGCAGTAGTAGTTGATCAATGAAGAGGATCGCGTGCTTCCTAAAACAACACCACCGAGCCCTGAGCCTGTCCACACTAACCGAGCTAGCCCTTTAGAATGGGTACCAAAAATAACATTCAAGAATCGGGCTATTTCAAATACTGACTCGGTGGTTGTAGAAAAAGACCACGCGCTTGCCTTCAACCTTGCCAAAAGCGTGTGTCTGCCAGCCGACATAGAGCATCATGGTCACCTAACCGAGCTAAAGGCTATCCGCTTGGTAACCAAGTCGATGGTGCTGCTAAGTGCTCCCTTCATTTGTTCTCCATTTCACACGTCTGTTCGCTCGGTGTTAATCATAATTGCTTTCTCTCCTTTTGTAGGCCATGCAAAAGAACCACATTGCTCACAAGCGCATGCTGGAACTGCGTAAGACGGCGCGGCTGGCTATTGTAGATGCAAATGCCAAAACGGCCGAGCTGAATGAGGCTAAGCAAAAAATGACCGAGCTCAAATTCGATATTACCCACCTTACCGCGCTGGTTAACGCGGCGGAAGCAGACAAGCAGAAAGCTCTAGCCGCGCTAAAAGACAGCTACTTGCGTGAACTGGCCAAGCTTGAAAAGAAAAAAGATGCTGAAATTGCCGAGCTGCAAAAGAGTACAGATGATGTTGAGGACCGCGGCTACAAAGAAGGGGAGGCCACCTACATCCTGCAATGTGAAGCTGCAAAGGACATATTTTTCAAATGCGGATGGAAGACAGTTGTGTCCAAGCTTGGTTATGGCCAAGAAACTGAGGTCTTCCAGAACCCTCCTCCCCACTTCATTCCAAGTTATATAGAGGACTACGCCAACGTCATTCAATAAAAATTGCTCCAAGTAGGGGAGGAAAATGAGGCATCCCCAGAGCCGAACAACGCCCCAGCTGCCACCAATGAACACGGTCTCCAAACTGCTCGGTCAACTCAGGTGGAGCCGTCGGTGCCCAGTACAGTTAAAGATGTGACCGACCTTCCTGCTGAAACCAGGCTACCGAGTGGTGAAGCTCGAGTTGACCTGGATGTAGATCTGGACGATCTATTTGCCTGATCTTGTATTTTCTTCTTTTGATACCAATTTTTTAAAGCACTTGTAACCGAGTTGAAGCCCCAACTCCTGTAGCTTTGTTTTGAATCTTGAATGAAATCTATTTTCTTTTTGTCTGGTTCATATCCTGCTTGTATTTGACTCTCAACTTTAATTGGCATGTCTGGAACTTTTCGGCTGAGGTAGCCATCTCGGTTTATTAACTTCATAATCTGCTGACCTTGCTATGTGTTGGGCTTGCCAACTTTCTTTGATCTAGAGAAGTAAATGTTGGTCACTCCTTCCAGCTTTCTTTAACTCAGAACCTTATCTCGGCTGAAAAGAAGTAAATGTTTTGGTCATACCTGCCGACTTTCTTCAGCCTAGATCCTTATCTCGGCTGAAGAGAACTAAATATTGGTTATTCCTACCCACTTCTTCAACCTAGATCTTGATCTCGGCTGAAGAGAGCTAAATGTTGGTTATTCATGCCAACCTCTTCAGCCTAGATCCTGATCTTGGCTGAAGAGAAGTAAATGTTGGTTATTTTTGCCAACCTCTTCAGCCTAGATCCTGATCTCGGCTGAAGAGAGCTAACTGTTGGTTAACCAACCTCTTCAGCCTAGATCCTGATCCCGGCTAAAGAGAGCTAAATGTTGGTTATTCCTGCTAACCTCTTCAGCCTAGATCCTGATCTCGGCTGAAGAGACATAAATGTTGGTTATTCTTGCCAACCTCTTCGGCCTAGATCTTGATCTCGGCTGAAGAGAGCTAACTGTTGGTTATTCCTGCCAACCTCTTCAGCTTAGATCCTGATCTCGGCTGAAGAGAGCTAAATGTTGGTTATTCCTGCCAACCTCTTCAACCTAGATCTGATCTCGGCTAAAGAGAGCTAAATGTTGGTTATTCCTGCCAACATTCTTCAGCCTAGATCCTAATCTTGGCTGAAGAGAGCTCAATGTTTGGGTATTCTTGCCAAACTTTCTAGTTGCTCCTTACCGGCATTGACTGAGAACAATTCTTACAGTAGGAAGACTTGTGCTGAAAAACTACTTGTTTTATTTAGGAAAAAAGAAAAAATTACAAATATTCTAAGAGAAAGCTAAAAATAAAATAACTTGAGATTGGTTGTGTTCCATGGCCTGGGAATAGCCAGGTTGTCTTCATTTTCCAAGTAATATGCTCATTTTCCTGCTAAACCAACCACTTTGTATGGTCCTTCCCAGTTAGGTCCTAGCTTGCCATCTCCAGGTACCAAAGTGTTGCCCATTACTTAGCGTAATACCCAATCCCCAATCTTTAATTGCCTCAGATACACTGTTTTGTTATATTTTCTGGATACTCCTGTTGGTATGAGGCGATATGAACTAGAGCTTTTTCCCTTCTCTCTTCTACCAGGTTAAGTTCCAAGGTTATGGCTTCTCCATTCAAGTCTGGGTCAAAATTTTCACTTCTAATGGTGGGGAGGCCTATTTCCAGTGGGATTACAGCCTCCATGCCATAGGCCAAAGAAAAAGGCGTTTCGCCAGTTGACCGCCGATGTGTGGTACGGTAAGCCCATAAAACATGAGGAAACTCTTCAGCCCACTTGTCTTTTGCTTTTTCCAACCTTTTCTTTAAGCCATCTAAGACGACTTTGTTTGAAGCTTCTGCCTGGCCATTTGCTTGAGGATATGCTGGTGTAGAGTTATAGAATTCTATCTTGTATTCCTCGTAAAAACCTCTAAAGATTTTGCCATCGAACTGAGTGTCATTGTTAGATATTAGAGCTTTGGGTATGCCGAATCGGGTTATGATATTCTGCCAGATGAACTTCTTTACGTCTTTCTCTTTTATTGATGCGAGTGCTTCAGCCTCCACCCACTTTGTAAAGTAGTCTGTTGCTGCGAGAAAGAACTTTCTGTTGTCGGGTGCTGTTGGAAATGGTCCCACTATGTCCAGGCCCTATATTGCGAAGGGCCATGGGCTAGTTAATGGTAGAAGCTCTCTGGCTGGTTGGTGTATCTGGTGTGCGAACTTCTGACGTTTCTCGCACTTCTTGACATATTTCTCAGAGTCAACTTGCATGTATGGCCACTAGTATCCTTGTGAAATTGCTCTGTAGGCCAATGATCTTCCCCCTTGGTGGCTTCCGCATACTCCTTCATGTATCTCGAACAAAAACGCCTCGACCTTGCTAGGATGGACACATTTCAAGTAAGGTCATGTGAAGGATTTTTTTTACAGCGCCAATGATGGAGAGAGCCAAAATTGCTGTGACTTTGCTCTTATTTTGTTGGCCTCTTTTTTCTCTTCAGGTAAGATGCCACCTTTTAAGAATACTATAATGGGATCCATCCATGAAGGGCCTAGTTTGGCGCAACATACCTCAGCTACTTCGGGTTCTTCAATGCTTGGTCTGGGTAGGAAGTCGATCAGTAGTGGGTGTGGGATAGATGTGTTTGTCATTGAAGCAAAACCTGCTAGTTCGTCTGCTCTGCTGTTTTCTTCTCGGCCGATTTGTTCTATCCGCACTACTTCGAACTTCATGATCTCATTTCTGACTAACTCTTGGTACTTAGCCATCCTCTCATCTTTCGTCTCGTAGTCGCCTAAAATCTGGTTTACTACTAGCTGGGAGTCACTGTAGACCATTAGCTCGGTGGCCTTCATGAAAAGTGCTGATCTTAGGCTTGCTAAAAGCGCTTCATACTCCACCTCATTATTTGATGCTGGGAAGGCAAGGTTGACTGCTTGTTCCACTATTAGGCCATCTGGTGAGATGAGGACTATGCCAAGCCCTACACCGTGCCTATTAGATGCTCCATCCATGAAGAGCTTCCACATCTCTCCGACGAATAGTTTCCAGCAAGTAGAGGGGTCAGATGATGTCTTGGGGTCATGTGTGTTGCTGATGTTTTCTTCCCAGTCTATGCCTGCTACTGGGGTTTGTTCTTCGCTGTCTAACTGCCTCAAATTTTTACTTGTTGATGAGTCCTCATCGTTTGCCCCTTCTTTCCTGTCTTCAATCCTGTATGGCTTGGAATGTAGCTGGGCATCTTGTTTTGGGGGCTGCGCAGTTCCTGCGGCACTTTTTATCCCCATTTCTGTTGTATCGGTTAAATCAACTGGGCAGACGTGATGACTTCCTGGTGTGAACTCAGCCACAAAGTCTGTCAAAACTTGGGCTTTTATTGCGGTTCTGGGTTGAAACTTGATATCGAACTGTAACGACCCCATCACGTACAATGATTAGCACTTAATTAATTAAAAAGATTTGGAATTTAATTGCCAATTATTCTAATTTAATCTGAGATTTATGAAAATTATGGAGACTGATTCGTATATGATTCTATTGATGATTTATTTTGGAATTAGAAACTGAAAGCCTAAATGGCTCAAGATAGTACAAATGGTGAATTGAATTATTTTAATTTCGAGTATCGGACCATATGGGAGTTCAATTAAACATTCGATTCAGATTTATAAAATTAAGGTTTAATCAATTGGGTCCGAATTGGACTTAATTGAGTTATGAGGATTGAGAATTAAGATTATTATGAATTAGATTTATTTATGAGGCGCTCAATTTAATATGTAATTTATAAAGCGAAGATTTTGAAGTTTAATCTGAAATTAAAGACCTTAATAATTTGAGGAACCAAAATTGATAATGGAAATAAGTTTAATTTGGTGCTTAGAACCTTTTGGGAGTTTGATTAAAAATTTGATTCGGACTGATAAATTTAAATATAATTAATTGGGCTCTAATGGAAGTCAAATTAGATTAATTAAATTATGTGAGATTGTGACTAGTTGTAATTAATTTAACTATGTGTTAATTAAGATTTATTAAGACTAAGTGCTATTTAAATTAAGCTAATCTTATTCATGAATCAAATTAAGAAGGAATCTAGAATTGTGAGTGTGTGGGTGTAAAGAGAAACCTGTGTGGGTGTGCTGAGAATTCTGGTTATACAAGTGTGTGTATACACGTGTGATGTTGAGACAAAGGTGTGTGTGTGTGTGCTGGTGAGTTTAGAATCAATGAGAACAAAAGAAAAAGAAAAAAAAAAAAGGGGGGGGGGGTGAACTCAATATATATGTTGAATAGGAATGTAATGGAAGCAAAAAGGACCAAGAGAGAGAGAGAGGAGGACCGAAAGAGAGAGGTAGCTGCTGGAAATCCAACTCAAGAGTTCAAGAAGAAGAAGAAATAAGGAAGGACAAGTTAGGAAAGGTGTGGAATTAAAGGGGAGTTCAAGAATTTATCAAAGGTTCATCAAATTCAAGAGTTTAGGTAAGAAATTCAAGCTTAATCCTTATAGATTGATTACTTAACAACCAAAATCAAGAAGTAAATGGGTTTAATTTCATGGAAATAGAAAGAATTAGGAAAAGAATGAAGAAAATTTGAGATAGGTTTAATAATTAAGAAATTGATGTTGTAATTTAATATTGGGCATTGATTTAGACCCCCTTAAAACACCCATCCCCACAACCCCCTCATACACATGGAGGTTGGGGATTGGATGAGAAGAAAAAAAAAGAAAAGAAAAAAAAAAGTTAACCAATCAAAACTAAAGGGGGTGAAGGGGGTCTCAACCTTTATTCTTTAATATTTGAGTTTGATTTTTGTCATCCTTCATAAATTTGAAGTCTAACCTTACATGCATTATGGGTTTCCAAGATTCTAGACTTTAATTCATGATTTAAAGGTTTATGAGCTTAAATTAAGTTTGATATGAAGAAAAGTAATAAAAACCCAAATTAGAACAATTCAAGAAATAAAATTTTGATTTGAAAATATAAAATAGTTAGTTTTGATCTTAATTTCATACATGCAAATGGCTATCTAAGAAGTTTCTAATTTTAATATTCATGATAGAAAAGAGTTTGAAGTCAATTTTATGTAAACAAAAATAAATTAGCAAAAAAATGAGTTAGGTTCATGATTATGGAAATTAACTTAGAAATTAATTATTTTGGGTTTGATTTTGAATATCTTATATGAATTTGAATCTTATTGTTACATGCATGTAATTTAGAGAAATTAAAGAATTAATTCATGAACATGGTTAAGGTTAATCAATATGGAAATAATTACATGCACAATGAAGGTTTTAAGAATTAAGCCATGCAATTTCATATTTTGAAGAGAAGGAAGAATTTTATAAAAATCAAGTTTATGGAAATTTGGGGTTAATTCTAAAGTTAGACAAGGTTTTGGATTTTTTTATTATGAAAGATAGGAATTAGTTTAAATTTAAATCCATGCATGTAATGTAATTTAAGAGTTTTTATTTAATATAAACATGTTATGGAATATATTTAATTAGTTAGTTTTATTTGAATTACATATATGCAATGTTTGCTAAGAAAGTTGACAAGAAAATGAAGAATCGGAGCTAAGATCAAAATATGAAATTTAATTAGAAATTAATTATTTTGGATTTGATTTTGGATGTTGTAATTAAATCAAGCTCCATAAATTATATGCAATTTTATTGTACTTTTAATTTTGACAGGGCTTGTGGAATCATGAGTTCATGGGTTTTGATTTAAATATTGTGTTTCAAGATTTTGAGCAAATAATTTATAAATAAATAAGTGTTTATGTTTTCTAAAGTATTTTCAAAGTTTTGATCAAGATTAGTATGGGTTTAAAAATTGAAAACGCACTGGGAAGCTATTTTTGAGAAATTTAGAATTCTGGAATTTTACAGGCCACTCGAGCGGACTAGCTAATGCTTGAGCGCACATTGAAGGCTTCAAGTACTTTTTATAGTCTTTTACAGACCGCTCGAGCGACTAAAGGCTCGCTCGAGCGAACAACTATTCTCAGCATATTTTGAAAAGTTGCATTTAGTTCATATTTTTATTCTCACCTCTTCCCAAAACATTCTAGACATGTTTTATGGCTCAATAAGGATTAATAAGCTAACAATCAATATTAATTAGTTGATTAAAGAATAAGTCATTAACTTAGTGATACTTGACTAAGAAGCCAAGTGAGGAATTGGTTTATTCAGAAAAGAATGATTTAATAATAAAAGGGGTTTGTGAAATGAGAACCCGATTCATTTGACTAAAGAAAGAATAAGCGTAGTGGACCTTCGAATTGTTTAGACAGAAAACAAGAAAGCCAAGTTTGATTAAGGGAGTAATATTGTGCTTCAATGTGTATGATGAATTGTGTAGGGTCAACTACAAGGGGCGAACCAGGCATTTGAACACTGTGAGTAATAACTTAATAAAGCTATGTTCAAGTTAAATTATTTTCGGTATATGAAATAAGATCTGTTGAATGGAATGTCATGTTTTATACTATGAATGATTGTCTAACAATAACAAGTATTTATGACATTATGCTATGATTCAAGTATGTTACAAATGACATTATGCTATGATTTAAGTATGTTACAAGTGACATTATGCTATGATTCAAGTATGTTACAAATTCCTGGTACCGGAGGTTCCTTATGGAACTGACAAGCTATTTGTACTCGGTTGGAGGTTCCTAAGTGGAACTGACAAGTTTACAAGTTCCCAGTCCGGAGGTTCCTTTATGGAACTGACAAGTTATCCTTACCCGGCCGGAGTTTCCTCTATGGAACTGGCAAGTATGATCTAAGATGCTTTGCAAATGATCTGTTAGCGCTAATGGATGAACTATGTATGATCGAACATGAATTCTGTTTTCTGTATATGAATTGAATAAGAATGCGAATATAAATCTATTCTATGTACAAGACTCCGTTTCTGTATGGACATCATTCAATAAAATCTTTACTCTGTTATTATTCACTGGGCTCTAGCTCACTGTATTATTTATGTATGTAG
The DNA here is from genome assembly GCA_030407325.1 of Camellia japonica. NCBI lineage: Eukaryota > Viridiplantae > Streptophyta > Magnoliopsida > Ericales > Theaceae > Camellia > Camellia japonica. The sequence continues at coordinate 92,488,694 of JAPPVO010000019.1, read as the reverse complement.
GTGATCAGGCGCGTGACCAGGCTTAGAGGCATCTGCCTGGGACCTGTTTTTGTCAGCCAACCTATGTGCCTCCCGTGGAGGTTCCGGATAAGTCAAGTGGTTATGTGATTTAAAGTCAAGTTTTGTTTTCTTGTTTGATTAAACAAGTGTTGTGAATTTTGTAAATAGGGCTAAGTCCCTTTTTGTCTAATCTGTATATATATATATATATTTATAATGACGTAAGGAGGATGTGTATATATATGTATATAAAAAGTTTCAATTTTTTTTCTGTCTCATATAAGTCTGCACAGCTCAATGGATATTGTATATTGTTATTTGCTTTCGCTAGCCCCTAATATTATGTTAATACATCTCAGAGGCCTTCGGTAATCCCAGGATTACTAGTCGGTGTAGACGTCCCCGAACGCCCCGGGAGGGTTAAGTCCCGTTCCGTTCATTTGGGTTTACTACAGTTCGGACTCAAATTGTCACGGTTCTTAATCTGAACCAAAGAGTCCAACTCTGGCAAATCGTTTTGAAGAAAAACAGATTTTTGAAAAGTAGTGCCAAACATGGACTGCTTTGCCAGATTACAGAGTCGCCACCTAAATATTTTTAAAATGGGGAAATTTAGGAAACCCTGACTCGGTGCCAAAGGCCACGTGTCCGTCATTACCAAAGTGTCTTGGCTCGGGAGCTTGGGTACGATCGGGGAAGGTCAGCTATGAGCACCCCCTTTCGCCCGGTCCGAAAACCGGCCTCTACTAACCGTGATATCTAATTTTGAAAACTTTATGCGTTCTTATTCCGGTCATTAGCCTAGAATTACTATGTTGTGCGCACAGCAAACAAGTATAGACTAGATCGCCTAATTTGGAAATAAGCATTGCATATCCGTCTTGTTTGGAAAACAGTTTGAAATTGCTACTCGCGAGTAGGCTAAAACACGGATTTCAATGAGTATTCCCAACTCAAGTAATCCAACCTCCACCCACAGGCATTCAAGCAGTTTATCACATAAGCACTTAGCCGCATGGCAGGCATACTGTCATGTTAACATTCACACGCATGCGACATGCTAAAGCATAAAACTTACATCGTACTCCGTGCCAAAACAAGAAACCAGTTAGCAAAACATGCATGACCTAGTTTATGTTAAGTGACTAATGCATCGCATACGGAATGTAATCTAGACAGGCTCGGCTATCCTAAGCATGGCACATGAAATGCAACAACTATCACGTATTCAATTTGGAATTGAAAGTACGATGCAGTTTGTATGATGTACCGAGCCCGATGTATGTAAACAAATGCATGAATGCACGCATGCATTGCATAAGGTATGCTAAAATAGACGTGCCCTAATCTACCATCGTAAGCAGGTAAATAAAAGGGAAGAAAGAAGTGGGGGTTGGAAGACATACACACACTCACCCACACTTATTACAATTGCGCCCTCACTCGGAGGGACCAAAATAATAATACAGTCCAAAAATAAATGAATAAATATTACAAATTCTAATTACTGAATAAATAAATGTGAAATAAAAGGGGGCCACAGCCCCTCGCCTCGGGATGTGCGAATGATGCATGCTCGATGTCCGCCTTGCCCGGGAAAGCCGCACCCTAACACTGCTGCCTCTGTTTTTACTGCTCTGCCTCTCCAAAAATTCTCAACATTCTGGAACATTTTTCAAATAGTCTGAAATACCCCACCGGCTGGACAGAGTGATCATCGGCTGATCCATTAGACCGCCGGCTGCTTTCGATGTTTACCGGCACAAAAATAGTGCCGGTCGGCACTATCTACTGCCGGCCGGCAGAAAATTCCTGCAGAGGACAGATTTTGACAGCAGCAGTAGACAGCAATGCAAGGCATGGTTTTTTTGGGCATATGTCAGCATGTCCAATACCTCCTATCATATTTAGGGACTCAAGGAGGCATGGCTCTTGATTCTAGGGCTACCAATTATGCATTTGATGCATGATACCCTAAGGGACCAAGATTGCTATTTTGGTGTAAAATGCATGCAACACAAACAAATGAAGACTAAGTCCCTATCATGTGGAGGTCAAGGGCCTTAGTGACATGAGGATTGAGATAAGTTTTCACCACTTAAAGTGTGAACTCCTCTCAATCTTCATGCTTGGTTTGACAACCCCAAACCAAGCCATGGAATGCAACTCATGCAAGCATGCATCAATAATGTAATATGGCATAAAGATGCAAAACATGCCAAATGCTATATGACTAATGCAATAAGCATGCAAAATGCTAGGATACACAAGACATAAAGGTCATGCAAAGAGGGACCAATTAAGCATAGGACTAACATGCATTCAAAGCCTCATTAATCAAGCATGCAACAACTATAATGTAAACATGCAAAGGTGGACTAAGCACAATGAGGCAGCCCTCAAAACTCCCCGAAAACAGTGGCGAAATGGATTGAAATCATGGACAAGATGGTATGCAAACATGCAAACATGATGGCCCAAAACAAAGGCATGAACAAGAGGCTTCCCATCACCACTAACATGACCACTCATGGCACATGTTGAACAACCAAGAAAAAAAAATATTTTAAGCGTGCAAAGTACACCCAAATCCCATCATATGATAGTCCAAAATACACTAAGTATGCGAGCATGCACAAGGCCAATTCCTAAGCATACAAGAGCATACCTTTAAAGTATGAACTAAGCCACATATACCAACATATAGACATGACTAATGGACTGAAATAGGGTCTAATATGATGCCAAATCAATAGATCAAAACAAGCTAAACATGCTAGAGCTCCATACAAGTAAGGCTTACAAGCCTAACATGCAAAATACACGCACTAAGCATACCAAAAGTGTCAAGAACAGTGGCTCACAGCCCTTTTTTATGACAAATAGATGCTAATATCTTCATGAGATCAAGCTAGAACATGCAAAGAAACATGGCTCAAAGGCATGACATACTTCTAAGCATAAGAGAGCACTTCAAAACAAACATGAGAGGCATGCAAGAGGCCACGAAATCAACTAAAAACAGAGATCAAACATGACCTAAAACACATAATAAAGCTCTGAAATGAGGCTAAAACAAGCATGCATACATGTTATGCTATGAGCCTAAAACAAAGGCATGCAAAGGACCAAGGGGAGAGGGGTGTCTCTCCCTTAAATGAGGCTCGAAAATAACTCCCTCACCACTGAAAACCCACTGGTTTTCAGTGGTGAGGAGGCCAAGAATACCAAACAAACAAGGTCTTAAGCAAAAGCTCCAAAAATGGCCATACAAAGCCTAAAGTGATGAGGCTTAACTCAAACCATAAAATGACCTTAAAGAAGGTTCAAGAACAAGTAAAAACAAGACTTTTTTATCTTAAACACAAACTCAAAAACACAAAGTAAAGAGGGTAAAAAAAGGGTTGTAAGAATGGGGAATAAAAAGTAAAGTGTTTACCCTTGAAGATCCCTTGAAGCACAAAGGTTCCAGCCACTCTCTAGTGATCAAAACCAGCTCAAAACCACAGCAATCAACCTCCCAAGTCTCTGAATCTCAAGCTAAGGTGTAATGGTGTGTGTAAAGGAGCAAAACTAAGACAAAATCACACCTTTTGACCTTAGATCACACACACAAGGGGAGGGAGATGATGATATAGATATATGACAAAGATATATGTATCTAAGCTCTGGTTTTTGCCTCCAAAATGCTAACCCTTCATCAAGAGGAGGAGCTCTCCTCTTATAAGCATTGCAAAGCTTGTCAAACAAGCTTGGAAGGAGTGCATCCCCTCCATACACGTGTATGGAGGGGAGCAAAAGCTACAAAGCTGTCTGAAAATATCCCAGAAAGCAAGTGCACAGTAGTCGGCAGGGCAAAATGGTCATTTCGCCAAAAATAGTGCCGACCGGCACAAAATAGTGCCAACCGGCACAATATAGTGCCGATAGAAAAACCAGCCAGCCGGTGGCCTCTAGCCACAGCCGGTGGTATTGGGGGTGCCTCACAAAGCATTCCCTGCCCTCCCAAGGCAAAACACAAGTGTTTGGTGCAAAACCAAACACCAAACGGTCGAGTTCGGAGGTCCTGAGGCAAGGCGCGCTGCCGAGAACTCCGGGAACTCCAAACAAACACAAACATGGATAATCACCGAGTGTTCAAGCGGTGACGTCCAAGTCTTGAGGACGGTCAAAAATGGGGTGTCTACAGTTGCCCCTCTTTGACAGAACTCGAAAGTCATAACAATGACGGGAGTGAATGTCAAAGCCCAGAGACGACCCATTTTTGACAAGGTCGAAGACTTGGACAAACAAACAAAATATAGATAGATAAATGGTTGTGCCCGTAGGTTGCCTACGTATCCCTTTGCAAGGAATCAAACCAGCGTAGTTCAGGGGCAAGATGCAAAGTGATGCACAATGCAAGTGCATAACTTATGATCATGCAAAGGATGCTGTAATGAAGCAATTATAAATGCAACATTTTAAGCGAATGCTATGTAAGCAAGTAGACATGAACCAAACTACATCTCATGTAGAAAGGATGTAAGAGAATTATGCAATTCTCACGAACATGTGCGTTAGATACACAAAAGTGAACGAAGTGTGATGGATACACTAAGTGGACAAACATGTGTGATGGATACACCAAAGTGAAGAGAGTGTAATGGATACACTATATGAATAAAGTGTGATTGATACACTAAGCGAATACGTAATAGATGTACTAAACGAATGTGTGTGATGGATACACAAAGGGAGCATGTGATAGATACAAAAAGTGAACGTGTGTGGTAGATACACAAAGTGAAGCGAGTGTGATGGATACACTATATGAAGCAAAGTGTGATGGATACACAAGGTGAGTGCAGTGTGATGGATGCACTGTATGAAGCAAAGTGTGATGGATACACAAGGTGAGTATAGAGTGTGATAGATGCACTAAGAGAAAATGTGTGATTGATACACAAAGCGAGCGTGTGATTGATACACGAAGCGAAAGTGTGTGATGGATACACCAAGGGGGCATGTGATAGATACACTACATGAAGCATAATGTGATAGATACAGTAGCTGAGTGCGGTGAGCACAGTGTGATGGATACACAAAGGGTGAACACAAAGTGTGATAGATGCACTAAGTGAACAAAGTGTGATGGATACACAAAAGGTGAACACAGAGTGTGATAGATGCACTAAGTGAACAAAGTATGATTGATATACTAAATGTGAACACGAAGTGTGATAGATGCACTTAGTGAACAAGAGTATGATGGATATACTAAAAGTGAACACAAAGTGTGATAGATGCACTTAGTGAACAAGTATGATTGATATACTAGAAATGAACACAAAGTGTGATAGATGCACTTAGTGAACAGGAGTATGATTGATATACTAAGGGTGAACACGAAGTGTGATAGATGCACTCAGTGAACAGGAGTATGATTGATATACTGAATGTGAATGAAGTGTGTGATTGATACACTGAATGCGTGATAGATGCACTCAGTGAACAGGAGTATGATTGATATACTGAATGTGAATGAAGTGTGTGATTGATACACTGAATGCAATGAAGTGTGTGATTGATACACTGAATGAAATGAAGTGTGTGATTGATACACTGAATGCAATGAAGTGTGTGATTGATACACTAAATGAGGATGTGTGTGATAGATACAGAAAATGAAAGAAGTGTGATGAGAGTGTGATTGATACACTAAATAAACATGTGAGAGATACATGAAGCAAATGGAAGTAAATGAGGTGTGATGGATACACTAAAGTAATCATGTGACAGATACATGAGGTAAACAGAGTGTGATTGATACACAAAGCAAACATGTGATATGAAGAGAAGAATGGTGTGATAGATAAACAAAGTGGGTGAAGTGTGATTGATACACTGAGTGAGAGTGTAATAGATACACAAAAGTGAATATGTGCGTGATAGATACACAAAATGAAAATGTGTGTAGTAGATACACAAAATGAGAATGTGTGTGGTAGATACACAAAATGGGAATGTATGCGATAGATACACAAAATGAAAGAAGGGTGATAGATACATGAAATGAGAATGTGTGTGATAGATACACAAAGTGAATGAAGTGTGATTGATACACTAAGGCAACTAAAGTGTGTTAGATACACTAAGTGGAGCAAATGACTATGTGTGATAGATACACGAAGTGAATGGAGTGTGATTGATACACTAAAGCAAATAAAGTGTGCTAGATACACTGAATGAATGAAGTGTGATTGATACACTAAGTGAATGAAGTGTGATTGATACACTATGGGAATGAGGTGTGATTGATACACTATTCTGGCTTGAAGCAACTTGATCTTGAGCTTGAGGTAGAGGTACACTCACACTTCGGAGCACTGGCAAGGCCTGAAGAGGTACACACGGGATGTAGTCTCGGAACTTACTGAAGTTGAAACAAACTCAGATACCCGACGTTTTCCTCTTTTGCTTTTATTTTGCAGTCCAGAACCACATAGCTTCAGATAGGTCCTGGTTTTACTGTTCACACTTATCGGGGGTAGGCCCTGCAGTTTTATGAAAGAACGAATCTGTTTTGCACAAATGTGGAGAATGGCACGGCACTCTGAGCACAAGATGATTTGATTTTGTTTGAAATTAAGAAATGAGTTCTTAACCGGGTATTGAGCCTACGACTGAACACAGCGAAAAAGACTCAACAAAAGAAAACAAAGGTAAACAACCTAAACACATCTATTGACACTCGAAACGACTCAAAACAAGAATCGAGATAAAACGAAACAAAGGACACGACACACAGACGTGCACAGGGAGCCTGTTTCACCGGGTATTATTTCCTACCCTTTCTCATTTGTGATTCTCACATCACTCGGCATTCAATCTCTTGTTTTCTGAAAAAGCCCTTTTTCTCACTTTTTCTCTCATCGCACACCTCTCTATTCTTCAATCTCTCATTTTTCAATCCCTCCCCTAGATGGTTGATGGATAAACAGCAAGTTGTGGGCTCGTGCCCCTAGCATTCTGCTAGATTATCATTCTGGTTCACAACAATGAGTTTCTCCCACAGAGGGGTTGCGCTACAACTGGGTGTGTAGCAAATCTGCAGCTGACATCGATTGATGATGCTCTGCCAGGGAGTTTGGACGTGGTTAGATCTGTCCAGATGAGGAAGTGGAACATCTTGATCCATTCCAGTTTGTGCTTCGCACTTGGCTTGATACCTCGCTGCTCGGAGGGTGAGAGAGCTTTCAGCCCTTTGTATAACTTCAGTGGTGCCCTCTTCTGGCAGGTAGAGTGCCCTTCTTGGCAAAATATGTGAGGATGTGAAAAGACAGAACACCTGACTCAACTGTGCCCCTAGTTCATCATTTCGACCATTTTTTTTTTGTTTCTACTAAAACAATTTGACCAACATGAGAGTCTTTGGATGAAGTGTCATAAGCGTAAATATCACTTCTTGCGATACAATCCTTGCTTTTCTCAACATTCTCATCTTCTTTTTGCCCTTTGAAGCCTATTGATCATCGCCATAGTCTGGCTAGCTGCAACTGCAGAGGAATTCTCTCATCTTCAAGTTCACGTATAAAGCATGTAAAGCTTTCTCTCAGATCTTAAGGAAAGCATGAAGCATGTAAAGACTTCAAGTTCTAATTCATCAATTGTGTACCCAATTCATCAAAAGACTCTTCACTACCCAATTCATCAATTGTGTTTTGCTGGTGGATGACGGTTGGTTGACGGCCGGTCAACCGGTAAGCAAGTTAAATTTTTTTTTTTTTTTTTTTTTTACCTGTTTGAACCTTTTTTGACCGGTTTGAACCTACCTAATTTAAAGGAAACCGGTCGACCGGTTGGTCAACGGGCCCGGGCAACCGGTTGGTTGACCGGTGTACCCTTTCAACGGTCGTAGTAACAGTGATTTGGTAAAATCTGTTCTCGTTCTCAGTTTGATGCTTTTTTGCTGAAATCTCATTTTGATATCAATTGGTTGCAACAACGGTTGGAGCATGAAAAAGGGACTTTTTCATCAAAATTTGAATCTGATGCTGGGTTTGGTTCACCATTGGAGACTGATCAGGGTTGATTTGAGAATGGAGTGGGTTTCACGTGGCCATAGTTTGGATTGAAGAGTGTTATTTAGGCATGTGAAATTTATTAAGAGTTTTATTTTAATAATTTAAATTATTCATTTTATAAGATGTTTTTGTTATTCACATAAAAAATTAAATTGATTTGATAATTGTAATTTATTCAATATATAGGATTTATCACAAAAAATAGATGCTTAATTTTAAAAACACATTTGTCGTTCATTTTGATAGACAAAAATGTGATAAATTGAATAAGATACGATTATCGAATTGATCTGATTTTTTTTTTTTGGTGAATAATATATATGAAAATATTACGAAATGAACATTTTAAATTTTTAAAATAAAACCTGTGGTAAGCTTTATGGCCTAGACATAGACTCTCATCCAAATTTTGTACTGGTTGGAATCTAATTCCTTTGAGAATTGGCTTTTTGTTAGTGATTTTTTTTTTAAATTTGTTATGAAATGAAAAAAGATAAAATTAATGTGTTTGAGAATAAAATTTTTACTGACTTTTTAAGTTATATAGAAAAACATAAAAGCTAATGGAGTATTTTGATTTTTTACTTGAAATTCTCATCTTACCTTTGTTTTAGTTGTATGAAAAAAAAAAAAAATTAGTGTTAAGGTATGTTGGATTTTTTACACTAGTAGAAACTAAGGTATGCTTGGTTTCAAACATGACCTTAGTTTAAAATTTGGCTATTCACCCAAAAACAAAAAGTCATGTTTGGTTTAATTTTTAGAAATTTGTTTCAAAATTTTTTTAGATTGAAAATTAATTTGGTCAAAAAAAAATATATCATTTTTATATAATTTTATCTTTTGGAAGACCAGAAATATTTTTTAAAATTTTAAAAATATCTTTCTGATATTTTTTTTATCAAACTAGATTTATTTTTTCAAAATAATAATAATAATAATAATTTTTGTTTGAAAAACAAACCAAATATGCCCTAATTTTTTAGATACATGCCAAATATATGTTGATTTTTTAACTTTTTTAGTAAAAATATCTATTCCCAAAGGAGGAGTCATTCTCATAGTTTTTAAAGGCAAACTCCACTTTCTCTATGTAGTTTGGTTTACCAACAAGTTTATAGACACGAAAATGCACATAAAATATAAGTGAAACAATTTAAGTAAAATTGTATGTTTTATGGTGAATTTCACTATCTAATATACATAATCAAAATTATTTTATGTGATTGAATTTATAGTTAATTTGTGTCCATACATAATCTTGTTATTGGTTTATATATGCATAATCCCTTACAATTTAAAAATAATATATATATTTTTTTCTGTTGTTAGTCATTTTTTTTGTTGTTTGTGGATTTAAAATGCACCATCAAACTTATTAATGGCTTGAATGGAAAAATTAAAATATCCTTACACATAAATAGTATTATTGTATAAATCGTGAGTATTTTAGTTATTTTTTAAGAGGTAAAATTACTTTAACCTTCTTGTGATTTACTTTATATGCGATTATTCCTTAATATTTGAAAATTAGTACATAACTCTTTAATGTCTTCCCATATGTTTTACACTTGCGATTAATTTTAACAGCATATTTGACAATGTATTTTAGTCTACAAATTATATGAGGTTATGTGTTTATTTTCAAATGACAAGACAATAAATTGCACATGAGGTAGAGTGGAGTTTGCACTTGTTTTTAAGAGCAGTAGATCTACTTATCCAAAATTCCTATCAAAAATTTTATCCCAAATCAAAAAGTATGGTCAAAATTTAATTAGTGTATTATAAGATTTATGCATAAAATAAATTTTAATCACAAAATAATATCTTAGTAAAGTACTTCATATGTAGTATTATTGTTTTAAAAGCAATTAATCTAGTTGTCAACATAGATTGGAGCAATTATTTGTTTGATTGGATTGGATTGGATTGGAGAAGCGTAGTGGGGTGCACTGTTGTTCTTCTCAGATTATCACTTCGCTAATTTGAAATATTCATCTTATAAAATTTGCAAAAGTAAATCATCCACAAAAAGTTAGATGATTAGATATCAACAGTTATTTAATTAGATCTCATTCTTCTTAAAAAAATTAAATGATTTATTTTCAAAATCATATTTATTGTTCGAAATTCAAGATTATGGGTCAAAATCAAGTCAATTAAAAATATGAGGACTAAAATAACATATGATACAAAATACAAGCACTACCTATATAATTTATCCAATTTACAATTTTTTTTATTGACATAATATTTCAATCTAGTGGCTTCCACTTCATATACCAAAATTTCATTATTGTATGAGTTTAAAAAAAATGTCTCTAAATTTTGTATATGAGAGAGAGAGAGAGGAGAGAGGAGGAGAGAGAGAGAGAGAGAGAGAGAGAGAGAGAGAGAGAGAGATTGCAACAAAATGAATAAGCCCATCTAGTTCACTTTAACAAACACTTGTTCTAATTCTAATAACAAATTAGAAGAGGAAAAAGAGAAAGAAAAAGAGGAATTTACAAATCAGTGGTACTATTTTGAAATCATTATAAAGGCATGAAAAAGTTTATAACTTTAATTATTAAAGTTGTGGGAGCCGAATAATTGTAGGCCAGGCCAAACAAGGCCAAAGCCCATTTAAAGTGCGCCTAAAAGGCCAAGCTAGCCCACCGGACTGCGTATTTGCCGAATAAATATCCGATTGAGCATGAAAGTGTCAGGGAGCACCGGATAAGGGGTACTTCTGCCAAATTTAAGAGCCAAATACCTCAGGAAAGTCGGCATGGACCCATGTTGTGAGACTAGAATGTCCCTTTCGTCGAAATACAGCAAGGGAATGGGCACGGTCAGGATAATGATGAAAGATTAGGCTACATGGAGTGAAAATCGAGAAGAGTGACTCTATAAAAGGAGATGAGAGGCTGAAGAAGAGGGTAGGTGCTAAAAAACTTAAACCCCAAGAAACCTAAAAAGACCAACCTTTCTACAAGAGCTAATTTATTCGTCGAAGTGCTAATTCCGACACCACGGGAGTTTTATTTCTATTTCAAGTGACTGCTGACTTGTTTGGACCGAATGAGGGTTCCATTCCTACCTCCACACAAAAGTGTATAAAGTTTATCATGAATCTATAATTATTTTTCAAAATTAACACTGATTTGTTTTTCCAAAATAAATAAGAAGAGAAGAGAGAGAGAGAGAGAGAGAGTTTGTGAAATACATTTGGGAAAAGCTTTTAAGAAGATATATTTAGAGACTTCTTGTTCTTTAAAAGTAACTCTTTTCGTCTGTGGGCAAAGCCTTCACTATGTCTCATTACCCAAAACCTTTCTATTTCTTCTGCTTTCCTCCCCGGAATTCTGCCAGCTATCAATCCCCACCTGTCATATATTGTATCATCTTACAATAAATTAAGATGATTTTAAAAAATTATATATTATTTGTTACGCATATTTTTTTTCTCTAAAATATACAATTATTTTAAATTTCTTAACATGTCCCTTAAAGTACATGCGTTAACAAAATTGTTAAATTAAACAAACAAGTAAAGTTCACATGGTTGGTTACGGGCCTCATGCCCTCAACTCCTCTTTTCCTTTTAACATATTATTAACACAAGATTCTCTTTCGGATTCTTTATTTTTTTCTTGCTTCAATTCCCATCTCTCTTTTCCACTAGATGAGAGTAAAGAAAGACTTCTCATGCAGTAGATATGGGATAAAAATGAGATAAATGAGAGAGGATTTGTGTGCATATTAGAGCATCTATATTGAAATTGCTAAAAGTACCTCCTTGTGACAGATGATACGCAATTAGCAACTAAAATGAAATTTTTTGTGCTCCACTGGAGCTACTAAACAACTCCTTAAGTTGTGATGTCATCTCTTTTATTAACTCTGGTTACCATTTTAGTTCATTGTATTGTGAAGGAGAGATTATTTTACTTGCGACAAAACTTTAAACACTTGACCTTTTAATAAAATGCAATGAATTCAATTATGATTAAACCATACACTATACCTTGAAGTTCACAAATTTAGTAAAGGGAAATATGATTTACCAAAGTAGTTATACATAAAAATATATGTATCATACATATTTAGATATGAACAAAACATGAAGAATGTGCAATGTAATGATGTAAAGCGAATTTGACAGAGTAGTGATTGGCCTTAATAGGGTAAGTAGTGTCCAATTGATCTATCCATCATGAGATCATGACAAGGGTTTTAACATTGTCTTGCAAACCTTAAATGTGTGTGTACATGTGAGAGAGATGTAGAAAATGTGGGAGGACTCAACTTTTAACTTGTGGGTGCCTTTTCTTTTTGGGAGTATCTTCATATATGTTGTAAGTAAAACATGTGTCCTTGCTTAATTATTATTATTATTATTATTATTATTTATTATTTATTTTAGTTTACTTTATTTTATTTTTTGTGTTGGATCATGGAAGTAGTTCGAATCATGTGACCATTCTAACCTATAAATCCTAAAATATTTTAATATTTATTTTATGTTAAATGCATTTTACAATTTATATACAATATTTGGTATGATGTATGACAAATATATATATGGTATTTAAATAGTTGAATCTTCTTTAGCATTGTTAAGAAAAATAACTGAACATATCTTTATGATAGTTGATATTGTTAAAAAGATTCATTACTCAAACATATTGTTTAAAAAGTTCATAAGAAGAAAAAGGGCACCTTTCCTTTTGTTTATGTACTTTCTTCCCAAGGATCTACTATTATGTTAAACCCACCCAAGAGCATAAATTTGATAATCAAATGACACTTTTAATTGCATGATCCGAGCAAACAGGAAGATTGACAAGAGTTAAATCTAAGATAATCATGTAGAGAGTAAACCAACCAACCGAACCAACTAAGCTACCCTTTGGAAATATCATAATGCCTTTAATAAATTGTATCTTTTATTGCATTTATTTTCAGACTTTTTATGTTTTAGATATGGACATTATAGCCTCGTTCGGTAATATATTAGTTTAGTAACTTTTTCGCTTTGAACGAAAAAATGTGCAATAGAGAGACTGATATGATAACTTATAATAATTTTTTAACTTTTTTGCTAAAATATATAATTGACAAATGAGACCTAAATATTCATTTATACCTTTATTTCTAGGAGTTTTACCTTATGCCATGTTATTATTATTAGCTTTTGTTAACATATACTCTCTTATGACACAATTTAAAATAATTTACATATTTTTTTATTATTTCTACTTTCATACAGAATGTGTAATCTTTTTAAATTTTTTAACATGTAACGTGAAATGTGTAACCTTTCTAAATTTTTTAACATGTAATCTAAATATACACGTTAACAAAACCTATTAATTATTCCTCGTTATTAAAAAGAAATAACAATCATTTAAAAAAAATTACTATTTCATATTCCACTCTTAAATATATATATATATATATATAGAAAAATTCATATTCCAAATTGACAACTATGATCCAAACCAACCATATGATATGATTATTTCCAAGAATTAGATAAGTTCCTTTACCTTTCTCCAACAAGCTTGTACATTCTACATATCAGATCTTCTTCTTGTTCAGTCATGTTTATGAATTCCCACTCAATGCTGCTCACCTCTGCCAACACAATCAGAGAGAAATGAGATACCCATTAGAGAATGAACAAAAGAGAAAATAACCCTGAAAAGAAAGTGAGAGAAAATGAAGGAAAACTCACCTTCAGAGCCACAACAGTGGTGGGATGTCTTGAGTTGCTTCCTTCTGCGTTTGTCCATGGTGAGAGAGTTAGTAGGAAATGGAAGATAAGAGAGAATTGAGAGAGAAAGAACAAGAAAATAGCCAAGAAAATTTTGTTGGTGAGAATGAGAAAGATTGTCATTTAATACCTCCCCACAAAAGGATTCTTGGGAGAGAGAAAGTATGGCTCTAATAAAAATAATAATAATAATAAATATGAATGTATTTAAATTTGTGTCATAACACACATAGGGAGAAGAGCTTGAAAGCATGAAATGGAAACAAAAGGATTGGAACGGCTGGTCCTACCAAACAAACAAAATATAGGTATGGGGTTGACTTGTAGTTGTTCATCATGTTTTTGAAGAGATTTGATAATTTAATGGGTCAAAGAACCAACCTCCTATCCTATGTACATGTAAATTAAGGTTAGCCTTTCTATATCATCCACTTCCCAATTTAGGGATGAAAATACACTTTGACCCTTTTACTAGAGGGGATATGTGTAAAATGGGTAGGTGCAAATTTGTCTTTTTAGGTAGTGACAATTTTTTATCCATGAGCATTTCTCTAGTCCCTGACAAAAAAATTGAAAAATATATTGAATGATTGAAATTAATTTTATGAATGGATTCACTTAAAAACGCTTTATGTATTATTCAAGCAACCAACAATGATGGGTCTATCGTGTCACCATTTGTTCATATCATAGAAGAAGTGCAATCAGGGTGTGGCCAATTTCTAAAGGTAGTGGTCTCTCATATTTTAAGGTTGGTAAGCTTCACACTGTTTAGCTAGCGGGGAGCTGTGGATGTTGCTCTTCATGGTGTTTTGGCTTGAGGAAGTCTCAGTCTCTCTCATTTCGATTCTATCTTCTGAGTTTGTTGGTTGAGTTTTGGGCTGACGCCCCCATTTAAAAATAAAAAATAAAAAATCACACACCACTTTTCTAGTTCAATTTTAGGTCTCTATAGTCCCATTTGAAAAGTTTACTATTTTAGTAGGCTTTTTTACTAGTTAGTTATTTTAGTCTGGCTAAAATAATTATATTTAGGAAAAGAGTTGGATTTTTTTGAAATTAGATGTGATTTTTATAAGAAAAAAAGTAAAATAATTATGGATTTGATGTGACATTTTATTATATTAATTATTTTAACTTATTTTATCTTTTACTGTTATTTTAGCCTACAAAATCAAAAAATTCTCTTCCCAACTTTTTTTGTGCGCGCGTGTGTGTGGCCCAATAGACTTTTTGTGTGTTACTCAATCAATTAATTTGCACTATAATACAGTGAATTTGCACTATAATACAGTGATTGAACGAGTCATACAATGAACTATAAATACTAATATCCAAGATTTGACTCTCCTTAGTCATTTTTTTTTTTTTTTAATTTGATCCATATACATAATTTGCAAATAATTACATACATCTTATGAGTAGTCTCAGCTTTCAAAAATTTTAAGTCATGACTAGAGGTGATGTATATCCACCATTATCAAAACAATAATAATAATTTTAAACAACTAAAAATAAAATATTTCTGTAAAATCTAGTGCTATTTTATGAGGTGGCACAGTCTGTCCCAACTGGACATGGGAATAGCATCAACAAGAATAAGAGGTTAGAACTAGGGGAGGCCAAATCATTATAATATAATCTTTATTATAATAATTATTATATTACTATCAAAAGTAGTTCGCTAACCTTTACTTAAATGTACTTATTAGCATTTGCACTATTCAGCCGGTTAAATCCAGTTCAGATAGTTGAGTGTAACATGACAAAGTATGGTTATTTTTTTACCTTGTTTTAGTAGCCAATATGTCATTATGATAAGAGGATTACAAATCCAGAAGGATATGGACAACTATGTGAGTGAAAATGATGCCTTTTTTCAACCTTAAGAGCTCAGACCCTAATATTCAAAATGGAATATGAACGAGAGAGATAGTAAGTGTGAAACTTAAGGACATGCTCAATAATTGGATATGCAACAATATAATATATTTTTGTTATGGGTAATGTTAAGAAGAGTCTTTAGGGTAATGTTGTTAGTATTGAAAAATATATTTAAAAATGTATAAAAATTATAAAAAAAATAAAAATATGTTGGGATTATAAATATTTTGCCATTTTGTGTTTCTTGAAGACGATTTTTATAGGTGTCATTAGCAGAACACATTTTTATTATAAAGAGAAACTTCCTAAGAGCATCTCTAATGGTATTTGCTATAATACCATTGCTATTGCTATAATTTAGCAATGAATAGTAGTGATTTGTCAAATTATAGCAATGGTGCTCCAATGGTACACATGCCATTTAGGCAAATCTCAACCAACTTTCTCTCTAAATTTGTAGGTATTGTTTGGATATAAATTTTTTAGTGATTTTTTTTTTTATATATTTTCATTATCCCCGACTAGGCAAATATAAAAAATGAAAAAAAAATTGAAAAATTAAATATTTTTTGTTCCACTGTGTTTATTTGTTTTTTTATATTATTGTTCCATCTCTAATATATTATTGTTCCACTGTGTTTATTTCTTCCATGAAAATTTTGGAGCCAAATTCTGTTTATTTGGATGATGTGGCGAGTTTGGCAATTGCCAAACTTGTTGCCAAATTTGAGAGATAAAATGGCATTTGCCAAATTTGGCAATGGTTATAGCATCCCATTGGAACAACATTTTTGAGAATTCTTGTCAAATTTTGGCAATGGCAGCTCAAATAGCTTACCATTGGAGATGTTCTAAGATAGGTTTGTCAAAATTCTCTAAAAATGTCATTGACACATCATTTGGGATAAATTTTTTATTTGCAAATCATTTTTCATTTATAATTGATAATTGATAGGAATTACTTAAGTTTAAAATACACAAGTAAGAATTAAACTTAAAACATTTGAATTTATAGCTATCTTCAAACTCGTACTTCTTGTGAATTGACAGAGGCAAAATCAGAAATTTATTTTACGATGGGCTAAAGAAAATTTCAATAAAACAAATTACACACGAAAACATAACTAGTAAATGAAAACAAGCATTAGTGTGTACACTAAATTATGAATATGACAAGAAAAAATTCATTAAAAAAGTGGTTTTATACATTCGTATTAAGTGTACAGTAATGATAAAATGTCTTTGAATATTCAGCAATACTCAATCTAAAATGATAACCAACAACCTTCTTTCTTTTTTTTCTTTTTTTTTTTTTTTTTTTTTTAACAAACAACCGCTTAACCACAATAATAAGATGAATGTAAAGCCTATGTCCCAAAATTTCCTTTTAAAATATAAATATAATAAATTTCCTATGTCACGACATGGAAATTTTATACACATAGAAAATATATACATAAAAAATATAAAACAAATTATAAATACATCCCTTGAAGTTTGCATAATATATAGATTATTCCTTGTGATTCTGAAAATTATAAATAACCATTGCTAGAATTTGTCATTGAACAAAGTTGACAAAAAAAAAAAAAAAAAAAATTTCTTATGATCCTACAATACAACAATGAAATTACTAAAAATGTTAATTGAAATATATTACTGACATCTTTAAAAATTATTAATTAACTTAATAGTTAATTAATATAAGGGTTATTTATTATGCGATTAGAAATTTTAAGGGACGAAATGTAATTTTTAAAATCATAGAAGATAATTAATATTTAAAAAAAAATTAAAATATATTTATAATTTATCCAAAAATATAATATAATAAGTGTAGCAGCATGCCTTTAATGTCATATTTTCAACTGTGAATATTATTATTGTGGTTGTTGTACGTTATTATTGTGGTTGTTGAAATCTTGAAAAGTGGTTGGGTAAGTAACATCTTGGGCAGGGCTTGATCCAATAGCATAGTCATTATAGCATATCATAATTTAATGTAATTAATATCTCAAATTAATTTTAATTCTATAGATCTGAGATATCAACCATTTTAGTCATAATGCTTTCTAGAAGTCAACATGACAAGTACCCTATTTGTTTTTATTTTTTTGGAAAACATACAAATTTGTTTGATAAATTGTATACAAAAATCCTTTTAAGAAATTTTTCTAAAATCAACCCACTTTTTTGTAAAAACCAAAAAATGTTTTCAGATTTTCAAAAAAAAAAATTTGCACAAAAATAAAAAGAATGGGTGTTTTCCAAATTTTCATTATGTTTTTTTTGAAAAACATGAAAATCAAAATGAAAATGAAGATAATGAAAAATTTATCAACACATTCATATGTCCCTTAAACTAAGAATGACTCTAGGGAAACTATTTCCGGATAAAATTTCTAAAAACAACTTACTTTTCAAGAAATACTAAAATATTTATTTTTAAAAATCTCATAAAAAATGAAAACGATATGCAAACACAAATTTTTTTCGAATTTTTTGTTTTATTTTTAAAAACACAACTAATTCCCCTTCCAAGCTTCAAAGTTAGGACAAAAAGTTGTATGGCCACTGTAAATTTTCTAAAAAATACAAATGAGAAACTACACTCGGTAGGGTAAGCATCAAAATTAAATTTTATAACGTCATTGATAAGAATATAACTGTACTTTTCAAGAATGTTTCCACTTGCTTTGCTACAAGTATATAAAGACAATTTGTTGAGATTATTATGGATAAGTAAAATGGCTTTCAATGGTTGGTGAAACATTTAAGTTCAAAAAGAGACATACCTTGTACCTATAATTTTATAACAATGATAAGTACTCAAAAAAATATTTTTTTAAAAAATAGTGAATGATTGAGATACATTTTAAATGTGAATCTCACTATACATAATTAAATTTAGACCACACATTAACATTTTGACTAAAGTTCTAAACAAATTTTTTTTTTTTTTTAATTCATAGCTTTTTTGATAATTTTAGGATATTAATAAATCCATAGTCAAACTTGGGCGACTCCACAGGTGGTAGAGGCTGTGAAAACATCAAATTTAGAGATTATTATTATTTTATTTTATTTTGGCTAGTGCAAATTTGGATATTACTAACTATCAAATTTTGAATATTTGATGTGTTATTGAAGGCGCCATTATTTTAAAACTCAATTTCTTAATTTTAAGATTGTGGGTTTATATTTGAGGATAATCATTTTGTACAAATAATATCAAAAGTTCAATATATATATCTAATCCACACCTCCCAACCGTCCATCCAGTGGGTTAAGTGCGTTTTTTTTAATTTTATTATCTATTTATCTGATGTGTTATCAATACAATGCTTTAATGGGTTTCTTCAAACATACATGAGTGACACATCTGATAATACCTACAATTTAGTACTCAAATTTGATCAACCTAACATTTCTGTTTTATCATTAATTATAGTCGTATAAGCTACTATGTATACCTTGCCAAGGGGCTGTAACCTAGTCCGTTAGTCTTTTGGTCACTAAGTTTCTTTTAAAGGAGAGATATTGGGTTCTACTATTAACAGTAGAATGGGAAGATAAGATTTCTTACAAGGTGTATGGGTGTTAATTTCAACTCTTCGGATGTGTTAACTTAACAATTAACCAACGGTTTCCGCAAAAAAAATAAAATAATAAATAAATAAAAAGGTTACTAGTACACCCCTAAAGATGCATATGATGTGTCCTTTCGTAATTATACTACAAAAATGTGTCATGAATTACAAAATGACACAATATTTCTGACCAAAGAAGTATGATTCTTTCTGTTCATCATAAAAAAATAACAAAAATCATAATATTTGTAATATGACTACAAGAAGTAGTAACTAAAAGCTTTTTTACAATGCACCACCCATTGCAATTTCACCACAACTTTATAATTTCTTACAGGAAAGGATGTGCATAGAAACATTTTTTTTTTATTTTAAAAAGAACGAGAAAATGTGAATGAAATATAAGTTTTTTTTTTTTTTCTTCTTCTTCTTTTTCCTTTTCAAATTCTATCCAAGAAATATTACAAAAACACATGTATTTATTTTTATTTTTATTTGAGGGTTTTAGCTAAGACAATTTGATTTTGTTGTTACTAGAGAAAAAGAATAAAAGTATAAAAGGGTAAACTACCAATAGGTCGTACTTTGGAGACTTATTACCCAATAGGTCCTACTTTGGAGACTTATTACCCATTAAGTCCTATTGATAAATTTATTAAGTGGTAAAGATAAATTTATCAGTCTTTTATTTTTATGAATAAATTTATAGTGATAAATTTATCAGTCTCTTTGTTTTTATGAATAAATTTTTAGTGATAAATTTATCACTCTCTTATTTTTATAGTGTTAAATTTATTAGTTAAGACCTGTAGGTAAATAAGTCTAGCTAATAGGACTAATTGGTAAGTACCCCTGTATAAAATCCATTTTGGCACCTTTAAGCTTCTATGCCATTAAAAAAACAATTCAGTGGGTTTGGTTTCAGTTTTTTAAAAATTAAATTTTTTATTTTTCGTATTTTTTTATTTTTAGTAAATATTTTTAAAATTTCAAGTAATTTTTTTTTACTTTGTTAGATGCACCTTACCTAGATGTGTTTAAATAATAAAATATTTGTGAATTTTTTTTTAAATTAATAAATACACAAAAATATGAAAAATGTACTGAATTTTTATTTTTTTTATATATTTTTTGTATTTAGTGAATTTTTTAAAGATTTTTTTCACAAATATTAAGGTGTGTCTAAAAATTAAAAAAAAAATTACTTAAAATATCAAAAAAATTCAGTGAAAACAAAAAAAAATACAAAAAATAAATGGGTAGAATTTTTTGGAAAATATTTTTTGAAAATCAAAACCCAGCAAAGTGATTAATTTTTTTTTTTAGGGGGGGGAGTTGCGTCAAAGACATCGATGTGTGTGTTTGGTTTGTGTTTTGAGATAAATTTTTCAAAAAAAAAAAATTGGGGAGAGAGTTTAAATTTTTTTTTTGATTTGTTTGGTTATATATTTTGAAAATAGTTTTGTAGTTTGAGAGTTTAGGATAATTTGATATTTTGTTGTAGTTGAATAAATGTGTATGAGAGAAAAAATGATTGAGAAGGAAAGATGAGAGACAAAATGTGATTAATTGATGTGTAAGACAGAAAAAAAAAATTCAAAAAATTTGAACCAAACAAAATTTTAAAAAAATTTTCTCAAAAATTGTATCTTGATATACAAACCAAACAAGCCCGATGGGGATAAGCGCTCCTTCATATTTCTTCATACTCTTTTTATGGGTTTTAATTTGAACCCCCACTGATAATTCGAACCGTCTATCTCGTAGACCCCGCAATGAAGGTCATTCATAAAAAAAAATTAGCTTCATTGGACAAGTATATACATGGTACAAATCACATTTTATTTTATAAAATAGATAATTTAAATTTAATTATATTTATATTTATTATTCATTTTATAAAACAAAATGCGATTGATTTTTATATTTATAATTTTTTAATGAAACTAATTTTTTGTATGAATGACTTTCATTACGTAATCTGTGTGGGTCCAAATTAAAATCAAAATAATATACGAAATCTGTGTGCGATTGACTTTCATTATGCTGCTTTATGGATTTATTCGGAATTCGATTTGGTAATTCGAATTATTTATATTTTAGAATACATTAAATAAAATATATTGATAAAAAAATTAAGGAAAAAATTACATGAATAGTCCGTACAATTTGGAACATTTATCACTTTGATCCATGACTTTTCAATTGTGACACATTTGATCTTGAATTTTGAATCTTGTTCCAAATAAGGACAATTAAGGATACCATTGTTTAATTTCAAGGGTAAAATTGTCAATTTAATAAAATATAAACTAATTTAACAAAAACAAATGTCAAAAAAATATTTTAAATTTTTTAAAAATTATTTTTATCTACCAATAATAAAATTATGTAAAATTGATAAAAATTACATGATTAATTTTTTTAAATTAATTTTACATGATCATCATCCAAACACATAATAAAAGTTAATTTGGTAAAAAAAATAAATAAATGTTTAAAAGATTTATCAATTTTACATAATTTTATTTTTAGTGGGTAGAAATAATTTTTAAAAATTCAAAAACATTTGTTTGATATTTATTTTTAGCAAATTAGTTTATATTTTATCAAATTGACTATTTTACCCTTGAAAAATCTAATGATATATTTAATTGTCCTTATTTGGAACAAGATTCAAAAATCAGGGTCAAATGTGTCACAATTAAAAAATCAATGATCAAAAGAACACAAGTCCCAAATTATAGGGACTATTAGTGTAATTCACCCAAAATTAGGTTAATCGAATATTATTAACCCTTTCATCAATACACATTTGTATTTATTTTAATTCTTTAAATAATAATGTCATTTATTTTTGTAGATACAAATGTGAATAGATGAAAGAGTTAATGATATCCAATTAACTTAATTTTTAATAAGTATGTTTTATTTAATATATTTTAAAATATGAACTATTTAAATTATCATATCAAATTTCAAAATAAACCTATAAGACAGCACAACAGTGCCCGCTGTGCTGGGTGCACAGCAAGCACCAGAACCGAACTTGCATTGGCTATGATCTCAAATGAGACAATCTTTCAAACTCACTCACCATTATGACCACTTCATAAATTGAAATGAAGTCATATGTCCTAGGCAATACAACAAATCCTGTATATAGCCATAGACAGTGCCAATCAAAACCTAAACAACCACCAAACATGTAGGCTTAATGTAGACTTGTGGATCACATGCATGTCCTATTTTTAAAAATAACGTAAATTATACTGATAATTTTTAAAATTTTAAGAAATATATATAATACGTATATTATTTTGATATAATTATATTAAATTCTTCTAAGTTTTTAATTCATATGATACATGTGTCTCTTTTTATTCATAATTTGTTATTTATATGAATAAAAAAACAAAAAGGCCTCAGACCCCCAGTGGGGGTCACTGGGGGTCATGTTTGTGGCTTTCCCATTGGCTAAAAAAAAAAATTGTTTTTTTTTTTTTTTTTTGGTTTTCAGCGAATCATGACCCGCCACCTCACTGGGGGTCGACCCAGGGGAGGTCTCCAGCATTTCCGATAAAAAAATAATATTGTCATTTTTTTACACTAAGGCCTTTTTTGGGAACATATTTTTTTAGTAATTTTTTGACTTTTTGGCTAAAATATAATGTAAAAAAACTACAGCTTGCTTGTTTTCATTTTTCAAAAAACACTTTTCAAAAAATTCTACTTTTTTATTTTCCATTTTTTTTGTTTTTACTGAATTTTTTTAATATTTTAAGCAATTTTTTTACTTTTTAGACATACCTAACATAAATACACCTAAAAAGTAAAAAAATTGTAAAAAAAAACTTTTAAAAATTCACTAAATACCAAAAATATAAAAAAAAAAAATACAAGAATTCAGTACATTTTTTGTATTTCTATATATTTATTAATTTTTTAAAATATTTTTTTCCAAATTTTTTACTTTTTAGATACATCTAACTAAGGTGCATCTAAAAAAGTAAAAAAAATGTTTAAAATTTAAAAAATATTCACTAAAAACAAAAGAATACAAAAACTAAAAAACTCAGTTTTCAAAAAACTTAATCCAGAAAACTCAAACCAAACACACTGAATATGTTTAGGATTAATTTTTTGGATTTTTACGAAAATATGTGTAAAAAGTAGAGAGAAAATAAAATCTTTGACTTTTTTTTGTATAAGTTTTTGACTTTTTAACTTTTTTAGTAACTTTTTTACTTTTTAGCTAAAAAGTCACTTGCCAAACGAGGCCTAAAATATGTTACATATATTATATATATATATATATATATATTTTTACACAATTTCCATTAGTTTCAATTCATTTAATTTTATTAAAAGGGAAGTTAGTGTGTATTATATTAAAATTATGAAAATTAATATATTTTTTTCAAATTTTAAAAAAGAATAGTCATTACAAAAAATTAAGGTTTTAAAGACCAAAATTTAGAGACAAAATTATTTTTTAGAGACTAAATAATTTAGTTCTGAAAAGTGTCGTTATTATTTTTTAGCAACAAAAATTAAACATTAGTGATAAATTATTATCCTTTTGGGACCAAATTTTGTCTTAAAAAAAACTATTTTGAGACAAAATTATTTTGTCCTTAAAAGTCTATTTATTGGTGACATTTTTAAAATTTTATTACTAAAAGTCTTGTTTTTAACTTTTCAGAACGATCTTTTAGCGACTATCCTCATGATAATAGAAATTAGTTTCTAAATGTCTTTTGAAACAAAATTTTCTCTTTTTTAAGACCAAAACATTTAATCTCTAAAACTCTTATATGTTATAGTAAGTATATTTTATCTTAGAAAATAAATCTAAAATTAAAGTTTAAAAACAAAACCAAACTAAACTAATTAAAGTATGGGAATGGCTTCCCTTCAGTCAAATGGACTGGAGAATACTGTTGGATCCATAGAGGCCCACCACAAATCCCTTTTCGATAATTCAAACCGTTCAATATGTAAAACTCGTTGAATACTATATGTTTGTAAAAAATCAAGTTGATCGGATATCGATAGTTATGTGATCAAATCAGTTTTGTATGAAAAAAAATAAAAAATAAATGGCTTACAAAAATTTGATTTAATCACATAACTATCGATATTCGATCAATATGATTATTTACAGGCATATAATACTCGATGAATTCTACATATTGAATGGTTTGAATTATCGAAACGGGACCCGTGGTGAACTCCCACAAACCTAACAGTACCCTCCAGTTCGTGTGATCAGATGGAAGGGAAGCCATTCCTTTAAAGTATATATCTTGGGATCCAAGGATAGCTTGATGTATTTCCAAATCTGATCACCACCATTATTACAAATCCAATTAAGGGGTTGTTTGGGATTAACTATATAAGTGTATTTTTTGAATTTTTAGAAAAAGTAGAGGAAAAAAAGATGATTATTTGGGACAACTTTTTAACTTTTTACGAAAAAACATATATTAAAATATTGTATAAAATAGCAAAATTACTGTATTACCCCATAGGCCTATGCCACTGACAGTGACGGTTGAATAGTGCAATACAGATTGCTTTGAAATGAGATGGTGCCTTCAGAAGATATATATATATATATATATATAGGATGATGCTTCCCTCTAGTCTTTCATCGGACTGGACGGTACTGTTGGGTCCGTGGGGGCGTAACACGGGTCCCCTTTCGATAATTCGAACTGTTTAATGTGTAGAACTCGTCAAGTACTATACGTCTGTAAAAAATCACTTTGATCGGATATCGATAACTATGTGATCAAATCAGTTTTGTATGAAAAAAATGGAAGGTGAAAAATAAACGGCTGATAAAAATCTGATTTGATCACATAGTTATCGATATCCGATCAACGTGATTTTTACAAACGTATAGTACTCAACAAGTTCTACATATTGAACGGTTCGGATTATTGAAATGGGACCCGTGGTGGGCCCCACGGGCCCAACAATACTTTCTAGTTCAATAAATATATTATATCTAATTTTTTCATAAGATATATGAAAAATATCCCACGGCCCACACGTGAGCTTGTACTAGAGGGAACAATTTTGGCTTGTAATTTTTTTTTTTGTATTTTTTTTTGTTGAATAGTGATAATAATTTATTTAAAGGTAAACTATCAATAAGTCCTCACAGCTACACTTAATTCCCATCAAGTCTTGTTGAAAATAATTCTTAGTAAATTTGTCGCTAAAAATAATTTTTTTGTAACAATTTTTTACATACGTCGCTAAAAATTGACAATTAATGCTTTTTTTGCCATAAAAAAAGTCACTGATTATAAGTTTTAGCGATAATTTAGACAAAAAAAGGCATTAATTGTCAATTTTTAGCGACGTATGTAAAAAATTGTTACAAAAAAATTATTAGATAATAAATTGTTTAAATTTTTTTTTTATAAGACTTATTAGATAATAAATTTACTTATTAAAATTTACACGTAAATACCCCTAATTTTTTAATTTTTTATCTTTTATAAACTACGCCAAGCACAAAAGTTTGGCACAAAAGTTGCCTTAAAATTTTTTGAATGAATGTGGTACTACACATTCATTGAGACATCATGGTCGAACCCGTAACATTCATTGAGACGTCAATGTTTAGATAACGCACTGTCATTCTGTTACAAAATTTTATATCCCTAGTTGTAGAGTAGGTTTGGAATTCCCAGTTATTTCGGTACGAGTTCTTTTTTTGAATTGGATTAAATTTAGAGTAAATTACCAATAGGTCCTATTTTGAAAACTTATTATCCAATAGGTCCTATTTTGGAGACTTATTACCCATTAAATCCTATTGATAAATTTATTAAGTGATAAAAATAAATTTATCAGTCTTTTATTTTTATGAATAAATTTATGGTGATAAATTTATCAGTCTCTTTGTTTTTATGAATAAATTTTTAGTGATAAATTTATCACTCTCTTATTTTTATAGTATTAAATTTATTAGTTAGGACCTATAGGTAAATAAGTCTAATTAATAGGACTAATTAATAAGTATTCCTTTAAATTTAACTATTAATCTGTTATCCAAGCCAAGGCAGAACTTGCAGAAGTCATGACGCGCCCACGAAGCTTCTTTTTTCGGTTCAAAATAAAAAAATAAAAAAATTCTTCCCAGCATTTGTGGTGTTCCAATTTGAAATTGATTAGCTAAGGCAATAAACCCCATCACTTTTGCAAAATAACAAAACAAATGTCATATTTTGAAGGGAAAATTTCCAAAAAGTGGTGAGTAAAAAATATAAGGGCAGTGATTCATCCCCCGAAAGGGGGCCCCCGAATCTCCCGAAAATGCCATTTCAAGTAAAAAAAAATAAAAAAAAAAAGAAAACAAAACAGTTTCCTAAAAATGAAATTAGGGAGATTAGGGGTGGGGATTTTAGGGCTCCAAATCATTTCCCAAAATATAATTATAAATTGATTAATGTACAAGTTTTATTTGTATAATCTAATACAAAAATGACTGGTAGCTCGAAAAAATTGGCTCGATTTTGGCTCGACAGTCCAAAACGACGTCGTTTTGGGCTATTTTTTTTTTTTTTTTTCTTTTTTTCTCTATCCTCCTTTTATGTCTGGAGCAGAGCAGAGGGAGATGAGAGATGAGAGATGAGAGATGAGAGAAGAGGAAGAGGGTCGCGATCGCCGCATAGAGAAGAGGGTCGACGCCGAGGTTCGACGGTCGGTGATGGTGGCGGCGAGCTCGATCGCCGCAGAGAGGAGCTCGATCGCCGCAGAGAGAGCAGAGAGAAGAGCGTCACCGCAGAGAGAGCAGAGAGAAGAGGGTCGACGGTCGGTGATGGTGGCGGCGAGCTCGATCGAAATGTGTGGTCCGTCCCTCGCCTCCGCCGATCACGTCGCCATGCCTCTGCCTCTGCCTCGCCTCCGCCCTCTCCTCCTCATTTTTAGGCCCCCTCCAGTTTTCCTCCCCCCCTCCCCCCCTCCCCCTCCCCCTCCCCTCCCCTTCTTTCTCTTCTTTGTCTTCTTCCTTCTACTGAAAAAAAAAATAATACAAAAACGATGCCGTTTAAAATTCGAGCCAACTTCGAGCCTGAGTAATTCGAGCTACAATCGCGGTTGAATCTAATATATGAATCATTTGTATATTCATTACTTTATAATTATTTTTTCTACTCTTCAGTTTTTTAATATTCTCTATTTTGAATATTGTGAAGTAATAGTCTAAAATCACTAAATAATTTTTTTCCATGAGACAGCATATGTCATGATTTTAGAGTATTGCAATACCATTTATTGCTTAATACTTGTCAAATTATCTTCTAAAAATCTAATTAAAAATACTATATCTTATTACTTTAACTAACAATTATCAAGTTAGAACAGCAGTTGAACTTGCTCCAAACCACCAAATAATTTTCCCCCATCACCAGTACTAGTCTAGGATGCAACAATACAGATTTTATATTGACTGGGGCCATAAGAACCTCTTTGGTTCCCTTTTGCATTAAAGAATCATATTTTTTCTTTTTGTTTTAGTGATTTTTTTATTTAAAAAAACTTGCTTCAAGAGCTTTTACTTTTTGGTTTAAAGCTTTTACCTTTTGGTTTAAAAAAAAAAATTCAAAAAAAAAGTTTACTAAAACCCCACACACCACCAAAAAAAAAAAAAGCCCATTTTAAGGGTTGTTTGGTACAACGTATAAAGCAACTTACAATTTTTTTATTTTGAAAATCTATATCAAAATATTTAATGTAGTTTATAACTAGGGGGTGTGCAAGATACGGCTCAAACGGTTTAAGGATAAAATTATAAATTGAATGGCAGATTGATAAATTGAAAATTTGCAGTTTGGGTAATTCTGGGCAAATTGACTGATTAAAAATATTCTAACCAATTATCAAGTATTTGCATAATATATAATACTAATTTGCATAATATTTTTCATATATATAACAAACTAATTTTACATAATATTTTTCATATATATAACTATTAATTTGTAATAAATTTCACATCTTAAATATCTCTCACACTCATTTTTACTTTGGTATTTCATTAGACGTTAAGAAATATATATGTATTAATTATAGCGGAACGGAACAGTTTCAAAGACAGATTATAAAATTTAAAATTTAATCTGCAGTTAGTGGATTGAACGGTGCGAATTGATGCAAATCAATACAGTTTTAACAGATTAAGCAGCATTTTACACAACCCTACTTATAACTTATAAAACATAAACAACTTTAAAATAAATAAATAAATAAAACTGATTATAACAAGGAAAGATACTTTTAACTTTTACTTATGATTATCAACTTTCAGCTTGTTAAAAGTTAGACCAAAGAAGTCATTTGTTTTTAATGGACTTTTTTATTTTATTTTTTAATTTTATTATTAGGATCTTCTAGAAGTAGGAGTTAAAATGAAAAAATAAAAATAAAATTCGTTCAGACGCGAATATTTTAATTTTTATAGTTTGATACATAATTTTATTATATTTATTTCCACTAAATGACAAATACACTTTTTTGAAAATAGACATATCATTTTTAATAAAAATAAATATATTGAAATCATGTGACTACACCTATAAGATTATTCCAATTTTTTTATGATCCACTCACAGAAAAATAAAAAATAAATAAATGAGATCTATCAAAATAGAGCATATGATTGGTCCACAAGTCTCAAGCTAGAAATAATCCAATCCCTTTTAAGTTTTGCAAATATTCATGAGTTCTTCAAAAGTATATTAATTTAGCACCATGCAAATCATGATCAATCATCAAATAAAGTATATTGCTCAGTTAAAATCTGATCATTGTTTTGAACAAATTGACATGTGAACAAAATCATCCTTGTTTGTTTTTTTTTTAGGAAAAAAAAAATATATATTTTTTTTTAAAAAAAATAGAAACTAATTTGATAAAAATAAATATCAAAAGGATATTTTTTAATTTTTAAAAATAACTTTTAGTGTCCCAAAATATAAAATTATGTAAAAATGGAGTGTTTTTTTAAATTTTTTTTCTTTTACCAAATTAATTTTTAATTTAAAAAAATTCTAAAAGAAATTTCTAAAAACCAAACCAAACATAAATCATTTGAATTCGAGTCTGGGTTAATTGAATTAAGATGTCTCAAGAATTAGCGAATATCATTTATTTCATCTATGAACCTGTACATATTACCCTTTTTAGAGGTAAGCTAGAGGGAGCCTACAATGGATGAAAATGATATATTTTATAATTGAGAAAGTTAAAATATACAAACTTATAAATAAAGAAGATAAATTAATATTTACTAATAGTAGTGAAGGAGTCCGGTATAAATAACCCTTGGGAGTTTAATGTTCCAATTGCAACTTCTGTTTTGCTATTTCCTTCTTACTGCACGTAAAAAATAAAAACAAAAAACAAAACATGAGCAACCATAACTAGCACACAAAAACAAAATGCCAAAAAAATAAAAAGAGAACTTTATTTTTTTGGTTCCCTTCGTAAAGGATCTTTCACTAACTCTGATAGAAACAGTAATATTCTCTCTAGTAAGACCATCTCCAACGCTTCATCAAATTTGAAATTTGGTGAAAAAAACACTTTTTGAAGCTCCAACGGTTTCACCAAATTAATATCAAATCGAGAATTCACCAAAAGTTTCACCAAAATGAGAACAGGCTCCGCATTTCACCAAAACACTGTGCATGACCGTTGGGGGAGACCAACCGGTCGACCAGCCGGTTGACCAACCGATCAATCACCAAAAGGTTCAAACAGTTCCAAAAAAAAGTTCAAACAGTTAAAAAAAAAAAAAAAAAAATTTTTGCCTTACGGTCGACCAACCGGTCGACCACTAAAAGGTTCAAACAGTTCAAAAAAAAAAAAATTTCAAAAAAAAAAAGAAAATTTTTTTTTGGCTTAACCGGTCGATCGGCCGGTTGACCAACCAGTTGTCCTAGCGCAGATTTGATAAAAATTTGATGAAAATCAATCGTTGGAGCACTCGGTATCAGATTGAGAAAAAAATTATTTTTTTACTCAAATTTAATGAAAATTTTGGTGAACCGTTAGAGATGCTCTAACCCCCCTCCAAAAGGTCGCAATCCATCTATTTTTCAGCCTGTTATGGAAAGGGATCCAACAGCTCTACCACCTAGACAAGTTTTCATTTTCATCATTAAAGTTGTAATTTTTATATGTAAAATTATTTATACAAAAATCAAATTAACTCAATAATAATAATTACATAATTTTATTATATTTATTAAATGAAAAATTCAAACCATTAAACTGAACAAAATTAAACTTCACTCCGATTGGAGAAGCCGAATCCTAAAGAAAAGTACCATAACATACATGCTGGAAATTATTCAATATTTTCAGAATATTATGTGTCTGTGTTCTCTAATTAATTATCATTCAATATATTCTTTCATATTCTCTAATCATCCAACACAATATCTCATTTATCTTCTCTATTAATCATAATATTAAAAAATACCACGTACTCACACTCTGAAATTATTGAATAATTACCCGTAACATGCATGCTGGCAAATGACTAATCAAAATCTAGAAAGGTACAGACATATTTTCTAAATCTGAGATAGGTCCAAATGTTATAGAGACAAGTCTAGGGGAAAGAAATAAAATAAATACATAAAAACGGAAAAGAGAAATTTAGATAGCCTTTGGTTTAATTTTTAGGGTAAACTATCAATAGGTCCTACTTTGGAAACTTATTACTTAATAGGTCCTACTTTGAAGATTTATTACTCATTAAATCCTATTGATAAATTTATTAAGTGATAAAAATAAATTTATCAATCTTTTATTTTTATGAATAAATTTATAGTGATAAATTTATCAGTCTCTTTATTTTTATGAATAAATTTTTAGTGATAAATTTATCACTCTCTTATTTTTATAGTGTTAAATTTATTAGTTAAGACCTGTAGGTAAATAAGTCTAGTTAATAGGATTAATTTGTAAGTACCCTATATTTTTAAGAGCGAATTACACTAAGGCATCGTTTGTTTTTAGATATAGAATGGAAGGAATTTATAGTGAGAGAATTAAGTAAAATTGTATTTATTTTGATGATAGTTGTTAGTTTAGAAATTGTTAAATTATTTTTATACAAAATAATAAAACAAATAAAAAAATATAAAAAATTAACCATTAATGTTCAAAAAAAAAAATGTCCAACATGTAAAAAATAATAAAAAATAAAAAAAATTTAGTCCAGCAGACTATTTTTCTAATACCACCTTCACCTCCTTCATCTCAATCCCCCTTCCAACCTCCATCCTAATCCCCTCCTCCATCTCAATCATCTCCCTAACTCTACAAACAAACACAATACTAAATGGGTCCCATCTCCATCCTAATCTCATCACACCCTCTACACCCCAAAACAAACAGGGCCTAATAGTCTCTAAGTTTGAGACTTGTGTCACACCCTCTACACCCCAAAACGACGTCGTTTTTGGCTCGAGCGTAAATTGCATGCTCTCAGAAGTTTCACATTTTTGCAGACCGCTCGAGCGACAAGAGTTGCGCTCAAGCGAGTACCTGAGTCTCACACTAAAGCGGCCCTCGAGCGTCCGTCGAGCGTGAAAATCGCACAAGTAGTACTTTTGCAAGTTTATAGACCGCTCGAGCGACCGAAGTTGCGCTCGAGCGACAACTTATATTTTTGAACCTTCACTCGAGCGAAGGAAGTTGCGCTTGAGCGGGGACCCTATTTTCAGCCAATTCGCCTAAGTGTTGAATAGCGTAATTTGACGTCCCCATACGTCCCCATTTTATCTTAGGCATTCATAGGCCATGATTAAGACATAATAGTGAGGGTAAAACATAGAAACACACTAAAAATGAGACGTAATGAGTTAAGTATATTCTGAACGTGTGTTTCAAATGTGTATTTGTTATGTGTTGTGTAGGTCACGCGCCGTAGGCTATCCGGTTGTTTGTTCTGTCTATCTGCTTGAGAGCCATCTGTGAGTAATAACTTTGTAAAGTTATGTTCAATTATAAGTATTTTCTGAATGATACAAGATGCTCTGTTTTCTGAAATATTATTTTATGCATGAATGAATAGTTATCAAATGTTTCTGAAATGTATTCATGGCATTCTTAGCTTCAGATAACATCTGTTATCCGCTCTGTTACGTCCCAATTTTGGGTCAACTGTACGTCTCATGAGCCAACTGTTATGGATCCTTATGTATACGTCCCATTTATGGGCTAACTGTACCGTCTCCATGCACGTGAGTCAACTGTATGCCTTTATAATCGTCCCTCTATGGGTCAATTGTTTCTGCTAGTGCTAATGAATGTACCACGTATAATTAATTGCCAATTCTAATTATGAATGTGATTCTAAATTTGTATTTGTTATGAACTAAGATTTATGAACATGATTATCACTCTATTTCTGCTAATTACTGAATTATGTTTTCTGTAACCGCTATAAGATAACATTCAACAAAACCTTTACCTTGTTATTATTCACTGGGCTTCTGCTCACTGTATTATTTATGTATGTAGGTGAGCAGGCGCGTGGCCAGGGTCAATGATGATCGCTTGGAATTCTATTTTGTCAACCACCCTTCGTGCCTCTCGAGGAGGTTCCGAATTAAGCAAGTCAAAAGGGTCATGTTTTGTGAATCATGTTTAACGGTTTTATTTTGTGATTTTTTTTTAGACCCTTGTACAACTTTTGTCTATCTGTATCTTGGCTAAGTCCCACCTTCATTTTATTTGTATTTGTGGATGACATAAGACTACTGTATTATGACGTCACATGTATGTGTACATATATAAGTCTTATATTTTATGTCTCATATATGTCTACATAGCTCTATGGACGTTGTATTTTGTGTAGTTGCTTCCGCAAACCCCTTAATTATTTGTTATTTTGTACAGAGGCCTTTGGTAATCCAAGGATTACTGGCCGGTTACGACACTAAACCTGTAGGGGCGAGTTTGGGTCGTGACAGCTAGCCCCTACTCGTGCATATAAAGCAATACCCAAACTTATTTCAGAAATTTTTACCACACATGCAGGATCTAGGCCACATGTGCGGCTACTGTGTTGCATCGTTTCTCGCGCCTGCAATAAAAGCAGTACGTGCAAGATTTTTTTTTTTTTTTTGAAAAGATATACCATTTCTTAACCTAAGTACAACCCAAAAACATTTCAAACCATTTCTACCTTCATTTCACATCTGAAATAAGTATAGCACTTCAAAAACATCAAAATGCTCAACAAAAGTATAATCTTCACGCGAAAACCATGGGTACTACTTTTCTCCCTAACCATGTTTGTAACTTTCCCTATTCTCCGACAGAATGATAGACTAGGTTGATTTGGTATCCAGAATTGAGACACCTAAGCTAACTCCACCTACGGGGTTGCCATACAGAGTTCAAGCCGAGGTGGTTTTGAAGCAATCTCCACACCCCTGGGTATTTAAACCAGACTTTAGTCTCCGAAATTCCAAACATTTGCATTTTAGACTTTGCCATTCGAACTCTAGTTTCCATTATTTCAATTGGTCTCCTAGGAACTCACTACAAACACAGTTAGACGGCTATACCAGACCATCAAATGCCATCGAGCACAACTAACACCAAAGAAATTAGACCTTTAGAGGATTTAAATTCTCCTAAACATCAAGTACAAAATAGCAAGAATCAAAATCAGAATACAAAGGAACGAAAAAAGAATAAGAAATCCATGTCTCAGTCAGAATAAAATGGGTGCATCAAAGCAATGGACTCAATCACATCACCATTCCCAATCCCCTCTATCTACTGTTTCAATCTTTGGCCATTCACTTTGAAGGTGTGGCCATTCCGTGGATTTGCACCTCAATAGGGCCATGAATAAATGCCTTGACAACCATAAAGGGGCCATTTCATCTTAATCTAAGCTTACCCGAAAAATTGAATTAAAGAGCCAAACTTTTTGGCCAGGCTCAAATGATTTTCTATTAATGTGCTTATCATGAAATTGCTTAGTTCGAGCCTTAAAAATATTTGAACTCTCATATGCATCATTCCTAATCTTCTCCAACTCATTGAGTTGTAATTTCCGGTTAAGTCCAGCTGCGGCCATATCAAAGTTAAACTTCTTATGGCCCACAACGCTTGGTGCTCAAGTTCAACCGAAAGGTGACAAGCTTTGCCAAACACCAGCCTATATGGTGACATCCCAATAAGTGTCTTATAAGCAGTGCAGTAGGCCCATAAATCATCAATCAAACATTTTGACCAATCTTTTCTATCCGGCCTAACCATTTTCTCTATAATGTGCTTCACCTCCCTATTGGATACCTCTACTTGGCCACTAGTTTGAGGTTGGTATGGAGTGCTAACTTTATGAGTGATGGAGTATTTTTTGACTACTGACTCAAAGAATTAATTACAAAAGTGTGTGTCCTGATCACTTATTATGGCCCTAGGAAACCCAAAACGACTAAAGATGCTTTCATGCAAAAACTTTATCACTATTTTATAGTCGTTTGTTCAAGTAGCTATAGACTTCACCCATTTACAAACATAATCTACTGCCAAAGGAATATACTCAAACCCGAACGATGACGGGAAAGGGCCCATGAAATCAATATCCCATACATCAAAAATCTCTACTGCTAGAATATGGGGCATTGGCATCATATCATGACGAGACACTAAACCCATTTGCTGATAGCGCAAACGAGTTCTACACAATTGATGGGCATCTTCAAAAATAGTGGGCCAATAAAACTCATTTTGCACAACCTTGGCGGTTTTTTTATGCCCACTAAAATGATCGTCACATATAGAAGAATGACAAAATGTAATAATGCTATACACCTCACTCTCTAGCACACATCGTCGGATCACTTGATCAGGACAATATTTAAACAACTCCAGATCCTCCCAAAAATAATACTTGACTTGTGAAAAGAATCGGTCTTTGTCTTGCTTAGACCAATTTTTCAAAATTTGTCCAATGGCCAAGTAATTCACAATATGAGCAAACCACAAAGGGGTTCGCTCATAACACCACAAGAAGTTGTTCATCCAGGAACGATCATGCAAAGTTAAAGGGTCACTAGTGTGCCCAACAAAGACTCGGGAGAGGTGATCCGCCACCACATTCTCAGATCCCTTCTTGTCTCAGATCTCTAGGTCAAATTCTTAAAGCAATAAAATCCATCTAATCAACCTAAGTTTGGTCTCCTTCTTTGATAATAGGTACTGCAAAGTGGCGTGATCGGCGAAAACTATGACCTTGGAACCTAGGAGATAGGACCGGAATTTATCTAAGACAAACACCATGGCTAGCAACTCTTTCTCGGTGGTAGTGTAGTTCAATTGTGCATCTGAGAAAGTGCGACTAGCATAATAAATAGCATAGGGTGCTCTATTTACCCTTTGGCTCAAAACTGCCCTGACAGCATAGTCTGAGGCATCACACATGATTTCAAAAGAGAGAGACCAATCCGGTGAATTCATGATTGGGACAAAAGTAAGAGTTGCTCGAAGTGTTTCAAAAGCTTTCAAACATGAATCATTAAAGATAAAAAGTGCATCCTTAGCTAGTAAACTACACAAAGGACGGATATTTTGCTAAAGTCTTTGATAAACCAACGATAAAAACCCGTATGCCCTAGAAAAGAACGGACTTGACTCACAGAAGTGCATGAAGGATGGCCTGCAATAAGTTCAACCTTAGCTTTGTCTACCTCTATACCTCGAGAGGACATAGTTTGTCCCAACACTATATCCTCACGAACCAAAAAATGGCTCTTCTCCCAACTCAAAACTAAGTTTGCCTCAGTACATCGCTCCAACACTCTAGTCAAATTTCTAAGGCATTCCTCAAAAGATAGTCCAAATACCAAGAAATCATCCATGAAAACCTCTAAAAATTTCTTCACTATATCGGAGAAAATGGCCATCACACACCGTTGATAATTCACCGATGCATTGCATAGCCCGCAGGGCATGCGCCTATAAGAAAAAGTGCCAAAAGGGCAAGTGAATGTGGTCTTTTCTTGATCAAGGGGTACATTGGAACTTAATTATACCCTAAGTAACCATCAAGAAAACAATAGAAACCCTACCCCGCTAACCTCTCAAGGATTTAATCAATAAATGGTAATGGAAAATGGTCCTTTGTAGTCATGAAATTCAGTCTTCTATGATTAATGCATACTCGCCACCCGGTGGTGGTTCTAACTCTCCTAGCTCATTCTTAATAACAATGATGCTTGATTTCTTAGGCACCAATTGTGTGGGACTCACCCACTTGCTATCGAAGATGGAGTATATAATACCCATATTCAACAACTTCAAAACCTTTTTTTTTTTACTACCTCTTTCATGTTAGGATTGAGCCTCCGTTGCATTTCACGAGAAAGTTTGGCGTCCTCCTTTAAATGTATATGATGCATGCACATGGAGGGATTATCCCTCTTAAATCAGCCGCCGACCATTCTATAGCACTTCGATGTGTCACAAGAACACTTATTAATTGACTCTCTTGCTCTGCAGTTAAGTCAGATGCAATGATGATTGGTAAAATATCATGAGGCCCTAAAAATGCATACTTGAGTGTAGCCGGGAGTAGCTTCAACTAAAGTGTAAGTAGTGTGACTAAGAATGGTATGGCGGGCTCTCTAGACAATAGAGGAAGGGACTCAAACTGGACTTTTCACGGAGGAAAATCTGGTGTAGAAGAAGAATCAAGTAAAGCGTTCACTTCCTCAACTGACCTATCAATATCAAAATCCTCAAACCCAAAATGAGCTAAACAAGCCTCTAAAGGATCCTTTACGAGAATGAAGAGTACAGCCTCCTCTACTATCTCACCCACAACATCCACAAATAAGCACTCCTCTTTTTCAGGGGTTATTGGGATGTTTGGAAAACATTGAGTTTCACTTGTATATTCTCAAATGAAATATCCATAACCCTAGTACAACAATTTATACATGCATTAGTCGAAACCAAGAAAGGTCGACCTAAGATCACTAGAATTTGTTTCTTAGAGCTAGCTACTGGTTCCATATCTAAAACCACAAAATCAACAGGAAAATAAAACCTATTAACTTTTACTAGCACATCCTCAATCATGCCACGTAACACTTTGAGAGATCGGTTAGCCAACTGGAATGTGATAGTAATGGGCTTTAATTCACTAAGCCCAAATTCCTCATACAAAGAGTACGGCAACAAATTGACACTAGCACCTAAATCTAACAAGGCCCTATCAATGAAATGATCCTCTATAATGCATGCAATAGTTAAGGCACCGGGGTCTTTAAGCTTGGGGAAAATGGAGCTTACTTTTTCCGTAAGTACGACCTTTTGAGACATGTGTGTTCTAGATTTATGTTTTTGCGTACATAGGTCCTTCAAAAAATTTGCATAGGAGGGTACTTGTTTAATCGCCTCTAACATGGGAAGGTTGATTTTAACCTGTTTAAAGACCTCCATCATCGATTCCATGGATGCCGCTTTCTTATTAAAAATAGATGGTGTATCAAGGCATTAAGGAAAGGGTGCCTTAGGCTCATGTGAAGTACTAGGGACTAAGTCATCCCCCTTATATGTTTCTCCCTCACCCTTGCTCTCATTGAATTTACCACTGTGGTCACCCTTCTTAGACCTAGTTGCATCAGACGCAATTGACCGAGGCTCTAACTCTCTCCCACTTCTCAAAGTAATAACCGCTTGCACCTGTTCATGTTGCTTTCCATTCCCACTCGACCCCTCTGCCCCATATTGACTCTTAGGGTTAGCCATAGTCTAACCCGGTAATTTTCCTCCTCTCTTATTCATGTCATTAGCTATTTGACCTAATTAGGCCTTTAGCTTGGCAATGGAGTGAGTGTGGGAGTGAACTACTGGTGCTAACCCTTAAGCTCTAAAAGAACTTCCAACACCTGAGTCTCAAAGGCTGAGTTATCTTCAGGAACAGGCGGGGGTCGTGGTTACCGGTAAGGTTGTGGTGGGTGGTAGGGAGATTGGTTTGTAAAATTATTAAAATTTTGCCTTGGTGGTGGAGGGTTGTAAAAAGTGCCTTGTGAAAAAGGTCTCCATGAAAAATTATGGTGATTTCTCTAACCGGGTTATATGTGTTGGAATATAGGTCATTACCCAGTTTGGAGAATCCTTGAGCCGCATTCACATGCTCTTGGACTAACTCTGGAATTATGATGCCGAAGGGCACTCACTCAAGTCATGAGCAGGGCTCGGACAAATAACACATGCCTCGTCAAATTAAGGTTGAACTTGTTGTGTAGGGACATGTCCTAAAGCTAATAATTGGTCCATTTTACAGGACAATGCCTCTACTTGTTGGGCTAACTCTAGATTGTGCCCCACCTCGTAAATGCCCCTCTTTTCGGGGCTCCAACTATAGGTTGTTGGGCTTGCTGGGCTACGAAGGCATACAGAGGCATGGTGAAAAGAATTATCACTTATGTTCTCAAATAATTGCCATGCCTCAGCGTCATTTTTTGATATGAA
This sequence comes from Camellia japonica, assembly GCA_030407325.1. NCBI lineage: Eukaryota > Viridiplantae > Streptophyta > Magnoliopsida > Ericales > Theaceae > Camellia > Camellia japonica. The sequence continues at coordinate 92,449,854 of JAPPVO010000019.1, read as the reverse complement.
TGTCTCACTGCAAGAAAAATCCACCATTTGGCGATGAGGCTCAATTAAGCCATAGTAAAAGGTCTGAACAAGTTGTTAATCAGGCACTTGGTGGTGGGGATACTGTTGGAGAATGTCACAAAGTCTTTCCCATGTTTTATGAAATTGCTCGCCATCAATTTAAGCAAAATTGGTGATGGCTTGCCTGAGTTGGTTGGTCTTACCAATGGAAAGTACTTCTCAAAAAACTTCTACTATAATTGGTCCCTTGTTGTGATAAAATTAGCAGGTAAGGAGTTCAGTCAGTGTTTGTCTTTGTCCTTCAGTGAAAATAGGAACAGTAACAACATTAAAGCCTTATTGCTGAAATTCTGGATCTTTACTGTAGAGCAAATTTCTTGTAAAGGTTATTATGATCTAGTCCATGGAATGATGTGAGCATTTGAATGGAGTTAGATTTAATCTCATACTGAGCAGCGGTGGTGTTGGGTAACTGAATGCATGATGGTGATGTATATATAGTAGGTGTGAAGTAATCCTTAAGGGTCCAGTTGGGCCATTCAGGAAATTCGAGTTCGCCATCTCTAATGGTTCTGAGTATGGATATGGATATTCAAGCCTAGGAACATGGGAAGAGACTAAGGTTCCTAAGAGTCATTTCTAGTTCAAGGTCAAAACTCCACAATTTAGAGCGGCAAGAACAGCGCCTGTTCATACACCATACACACACACACTACGTTCCGACTCTTGTGCACTAAGTTATGAAAGCAAAATACCAAAAGATAAAATACTCTCAGTGGTTTAACGAAAACGTTTTACTCGTCTTGCGGGTGCTTGACGTGTATATCATTGTCTCCAATCTCCACTTGAACTCTCTATTTTTAGCATTTTGGTGCTTTGCTTATGAGTATTTGCCTTTTTATTTCTCTTTTTTTGTTAAAACACTTTAGTGCTGCAGTTGTTTTTGTTTATTTTTTTCAAAAGTTAGTTGTGCTCCGCTTACACTTCGCTAATAACTTCACTTGCAAAACTCTGCACACTTAGTAATACGAAAACATAAAATCCTAAACTAAAAATTAAAATAAGAATATAACTTTAAATTAATTAATTTCGCCAAAAGTCCCCAGTGGCGGTGTCAAAATTTTGTGAGTCGTTTTGCACACCAAAAATAAACACTAAACTGTACCAAATTCCTTATAATAATGGTAAGTCCATGTATCGATTTACAGAGACAAATGTGAAATTAAACTAATTTAATTGTTAAAATTTCTGAATTAATTTTGATCAAAGAGATGATTGTTCATAAACTAATGATAATTAAAATAAATGAAGAAATTAAACTAGCAATTAAAAGTAAAGATGAAATTATGATATTGGAAACAATCTAGGCAATGAATTCACCACTAGTTACATAAATAATATCTCAATTTGAAAATCAATTATGTTACAGTTCGAATCAAATAATACTTCGCAATTACAAATCCGAAACATTGATCAAGAGAATTATCACGTTCAATGTATAGGCATGAACCATCTCAAGTAGCACAAGTCGTTCGCTTTAAACTAGGGTAGCAATACGACTCATCCCTTGTAATATGGCTCGTCTGATACCTTGAATATGAAAGTAAAAATAACCATTGCACGAAAAGTATTCAACAATCACAGAAAGTATAATACATGAAAGAAATAATAAAAAATATATTTAAATTTTTTTGAATACCATACAACTTGTTCAAACCATTACATAATCAAAATCATAAAGAAAACCCTATTTACTTGGCTAGGGTTTCATCAAAACCCTAGAAATAGAAGCCTAGCCACTCATGGAGTGAAAGAGTTAGAAGAAGAAGAAACCCCCATGAAAGATGTTCTTGAAGTTTGAGAACTCTCCTTTCCAAACCCTAGCCCCCTCCTCTCTTTTGAAATATTTCGAACCCTAATTCAGCCTTTTTTCTGTCTTTTTATACTTCCAGCTCTTTCAAACAATTCCAAACAACGGGCACGTTTTCTGAGGTACGACCGCACGTGCAGGAAATGCCACCGCACGTGCAAGAATGGGCCTCAGCACATACGATTTTCTTAGGCCTTGTTTGGTTGCGATGGATAGGCGTACGTACGGGAATGGTCCTCTGCACGTGCGAGAAGCATTTTTTGCTAAAAATACTGATTTTTGCTCATTTTATGCTCCTACTGCATCCAACTTGATTGACATTAAAACAGACATAAAATATATAATTTGCCTGGTAAATAAAGTTAAGAGATCATAGTTACCGATCTCAATGTTATATAATTCGGTCTCCATAAAATAAAATAAAATAAATGTATATTTTATTTGTTTTGAAAAAATAAAAAGTAATTTAACGAAAATAAATATCAAAAAAATTTATTTATATCGTCCCAAAAGATAAAATTATATAAAAATATTGGTTTCTTAATTTTTTTTTACCAATTTAATTTTTAGTTTCTTAAAAATAAATTCAAAAACCAAACTAAATAAAAGTTTATGACCAAAATTTTTTTTAACATTATTCATTAAAAAAAAGATCATTATATTTTAAACAATATATAAATTAACTAATACAAAATAAATTGTATGACGACTTTACCCTTCAAATGGAGCAACAATGTCTTCAATTATCCTTATTTAGAACAAGATTCAAAATTTAAGATCAAATGTATCACAATTGAAAAATCAAAAACCAAAATAACACAAATCCCAAATTATAATATAATTCACCCAATTTTTAAATTTACTTTTAGATTGAAAAATCAAAAAATGTATTTGGTTTACCATTTTTTAAAATTCTTTTCAAAATTGTTTTTTTTTCTCTCTCCTCTCTCCTTCTCTTTTCTTATTTTATACATCAATCAATCATATTTTTCTCCTCTCTCCTCTCTCCTCTCTTCTTATTCTCTCACATGCTACTCATCAATCAATTAATTTATCTGACAGCCATCTATTCAACTACAAAAAATAAAAATTACAAATCATTCAAAAATTATTTTCAAAACTCAACCAAATAACTTTTCAATTTTCAAAAAAATTTTCAAACACTTATCTTTAAAAATACAATTCAAAATTTAAAACCCTTTAAAAACTAAAAACGGAGCGTTAAGATCCAAACACAACTTAAGGTGGCTGAACTGTGGAGGCTCCACTGAGTTTAGGCCTGAAGTTATTTTTTTTTTTTAAAAAAAAAAAAAAACAGGACCTGCGTTTTCTGTGTTAAAATATCCAAAATGTTTCATTAGTGAAAATGCAAATTATTAAAAAAAAAACACACTACCCCTCAAATCTAAAATTTTGAATGAAACAAGACTCAGATGAATCAACTCGTAACAAGACAAACAGTCTTTACCTAACTTCCAGCACGATCCATACGTTGTCTAAGCCAATTTCCAAATCTTACACGACACAGCACAATCCAAACGTTGTTTTTTGATTTCTCACAGAATCTTACACGCCACTTCACCGCTCTAATAGGATGAATGGTCTAAAAAAACTTTTGCTACCTACAACAACAGTTTGACAAAAGAGAAAAATCTTCCTAGGATGATAAGCTCAAGGAAACAGATGATTAGAAGCTCTTTACACGGCCTGCAAAGTAATGTTGTGGCTAAAGGGTCCGAGATTTTTAACTACTTAACTACAATTTAACATGACAGTTACAGCAGGAAAGGTAGTTGGCAAAGAACCACTTCAGATTCAATAATTGGTTAAATCACCGCTGCTAGCGCGGGTTACTGTTCTAAATTCGGATGCTTTTTCACCAAGGTTGGCCTTTCCCTCCAAGCCGCCGAGCCAGTTCCATGTCCTTTTTCACTGAGAAGAAAAGACACGAAGATATGGTGTGAATCTCAATGTAACGGTAGTAGAATGGCCAAACCGGCAAGATTGACACAAGTTCTAAACAGACTAAACATAAACGGTGATCCACAGCATGGATAGGGCATTATATATCGTTTCAAATGAATGCTAGTGCATGGGGACTCTCAGATGTAATCCCCCGACCTATACTTGTTTTTGTGATCCCCTCATCCTTATTGAGAATTATGTAAATAAACAAAGAATTGAAAAACCTTAAAATTCGATGAAAATGGGCTAATGGTTGAGAGAACAAATAGCAACATTATCATTATACAGTTTTCTCCATATTCCCATAACAATATGATATTGCCACATTTTCATTATCAACAATGATACAAACTCTCACAATTTCTCACCCCCACTATCCCTACACACACGTGAAGGCTAGCGATTGAAGAAAAAAACAAAAAAAAAAAAACTGACCAGTCAGCACCCAGTGGGGTGCGGGGTCTCCCCCATTTTCCTTCCATTACATAGTTTCCTTTGGATTCCCATGACAATATCATCTCCGAGCAAGAGAAATCAACGAAATTTCCGGATTAAACCCTTGTAGTCAGATGTACAATTGTGCATCGCAATCTCGTACACTTTTTTCAGATATCCACACAAATTGAATGAGAAAATACAAAAGGCCCTACTTTTTAACAAAAAAATTTGACATATCAAATCAGTTGCCTTATCAACACATGCAAATAAAGCTGTGCATGAACTGCAAAATGAGAAAAAACAAAGTTGCGTTTGGTAGAATTTTGTAAATATAATTTGAAGAGTATGAGTTACATTTTGAGTTTGTGAGTTGTAAAATTATTATTTAAATGTAGAAAATTTGTTTAGTTATAATTTTTGAATAGAGTATTAAATTGAGTTTTGAATTGAGTGTGAAATTGAGTTTTGAAAGTTTGATTTGATATGTGAAGTAAGAAAATTTGTTTGGTTATGAGTTTTAGAAAGAATTTTTAAAACTTAATTCAAATTATTATAATTCATAACAAAACACACTACTTTCACACTATTAAAAATTCTGATCAACACTCGTAACCAAACTCTTTTTAAAATTTAATTAAAAAAAATTATTATTAACAAAAATAACATTAATCAATTTTTTAATTGAAAATACTACAAAGGAAATAATTTTTTTTCAAAATAAATATTCAAAAAATTTAAATCATAAATATTTAAATAATCTAAAAAATTTAATAAGTAAAAATTTAAATAATTTAAAATGTTAATATTTTAAATTTAAAAACAACTCTACACTCAAATCGTAATTAAACACATAAAACAAAACTCAATTAAGAAATTATTTTTAAAACTCATAACCAAACACATAACTCGAAACTACATACTTTTTCACAACTCTACACTCAAATCGTAACCAAATACATAACAAAAAAATTAAAATATTTAAAATATTTTTATAAAATAGAGTTTGATTTATTTTTATAAAATATTTTAAAATTTAAAAAATTAAAATCGTAATATGAAATTTAAAATTAAAATATTAAAAAAATTAAAAAAATTAAAAAATCGTAACAAATTTAAATATTTAAATATTTAAAATCTTAACAAAATTAAAATATTTTTAAAATATTTAAAAAATTAAAATATTAATTTAAATTAGGTTTTGAAAAGAATTTTAAATTATGTATTTGGTTATGAGTTTTAAAAAATAATGATTATATTTTAAATTGAATTTTAAAAAATAAATGTAAAATTATTTAATTTGAAATTTAAATAAATAACACACTTAAATCAATAGATAAAACTATATTTTTAAAGGCTTACCAAACGGAGTCAAAATTTTTCGGATATCCACTCAAATTGAACAGCAAATGAGAAAATACAAACGGCTCTACTTTTTAAGAAAAAAATATGACATATCAAATCAGTTGCCTTATCAGCACATGCAGATAAAGCTGTGCATGAACTGCAACATGGAGACAAGGCATCAAAAAAGTACAGTTTTGCAAATGATTTAAAACTCCACAAAAACATCTTCTCCACATCTAAATAAAATAAAAAATACATCATTAATCTACGTCATTGTGGGAGTAGTGAGGGTCTCCCAAAATGAGTTCCAAACATTTTTCATATACAAAATAAACTGAAAAGCAGACCCAAAAAAAATACTAGAAAGAAAAATCGAGATTGCAGAACCTTCAGCTAATAGCATTACTCTTAGGTAGACTAAGAGCATTCCAATCTCTTCTCTTATATATACCACCTTACTCAAAATAAGGAATTTTTTCATCAAAACACATCCTCAACGGTCTCTTTATCTAACTCCCCAAATATAAATATTTATATCTAATAATTTTTATTTTATTTCGTTAAAGGCACGAAGGATGTCTTCCTAGACGTCCCCCGAACATCCCCCTGAATGTTCGTGAAAGTCTGAAACTAAAGAAGAAAAATGTCCAAAATTAACTTAACCGGCCGACCGGCCGGCCGACCACCCCTGTTTGCTTTCCTTTGCTGCTTCCTTCTATGTTGCTGCATGTTGTGTTGTTGCATTTGTTTTTATTATTTCATTATTAAAAAAATATTTAAATTTAAAAGTAATTAAAAATATTATTTTAATAGAATAGAGAAATAATAGAAAGTTTGTTGAGAGAAGTAGATGAAAAAGTAATTCTTAAAATAGGGAATGAATTTTTTAATAATATTTTAGGGTAAAATTTAGGTAGTCTAATAAGGATGCTCTAAGGCCTCATTTGGCATGTGTTGGTTTTAGCCTAAAAGTCAAAAAGTTATTAAAAAAATTAAAAAGCCTATAACCTATACCAAAAAATCAAATATTCGCTTTTCTCTCTACTTTTTTCACATCTTTTTGTAAAAAGTTAAAAAAATCATTCCAAACATACTAATTTTTTTTTACCTAGCCAAAAAGAGAAGTCAAAAAATTTCTAAAATAACATTCCCAAACGAGACCTAAAACTATCGGAGTGACTGTCTGAATTTTTTTTTTTTTTTGGGTCAAGGTTTTACTATCAATTAATTAGTGCTTTCATCATAGCCAGTTGAACAAACAAGCACGTGAAAAGGAAATTGAAAAAACATAAATAACATCTCAAAAGAACGGTTATCAATTTCTTCGCACTTACTAAGTGTAACACGCTTTGCATGGATTGCACATAGCATTGCCTCTTCAAACAAATGAACCAAATAATCTTCTGCTGCCTACAACGAGCAACAAAAAGTGACCAACCATTACGTATAACATATATCTATATCTATTACTGACTGTAATAACTTACAGAAGTATATTCCCACATATAATCAAAACTACGGAATAAAAAGTAGAACTAAAACCCACAAATAGCCTTTCGGAAACAAAGAACAAGAAGTACACCGGATATTTCGCATATTTGAAGTCAATATTGGATATTTCCAGACAATAGTAACAACATTATCACTAAAATCCAGTATGCGTTACAAACAATGACAGACCAACAAATGCATTGAGCAGATTTAAGACAATTTTGAAATAGCATGCCATGTAGTGTTGTTACTAGTTACTAGAGAACGCTTGAAATGCAGGAAGCAAAAAAAGACATTACAAAACCAAGTAGTCAGTATTCAAGTGATAAGGAAAAGGTGAAGCAATAGAAGTGTGTTCGTCTTTCACAATCAGTTAGGAAGTTGAATTTTTTTTTTTTTTCTCCCTAGATGGTTGATTTACACTTAATGTTTCAGCTAGGCAAATCATCAAACACTTGATGATCAATTCAACCAATCAATTAACTGACCAAGTCACAATTAGATCTCTGTAAATACTTGGTCAATATTATCAGCTCTCCTCAACAAATATCTGAATGTACCATGCTCATATTGCAAGCACATTTGGATACGTCAAGCTTAAATAGTTTACTTATATTTAACAAGAACAAGCCCATCATAAACTGAGAAAAATTAACCAAAACTTAGAAAATTTGGGAATAAATCTATTAAAAAAAAAATGAAGTTATATGCAAGCTCAAGTCTACAGATATAAAATGCACATCATTACCACCTATTTAAATGCATGCATTCGTGCAAGCACATTCACACACTCATTAACTGGGGGGGAAATTTACAATACCTCCTGAATTGCCACTAAAGCTTCAGCTGTCCACCGATTGACTTTGGGGGCAAAAAAATTGCTAATCTCTCTCACCTACCACAGATGATGAGAATTGTAAGCTATGCCAGTCAAACCACACAATGAAATCAAATGTGTACAAGTAAACAAAAAGAAAATAAAGAAAAGAGAAGCATTTGCGAAGAATTCCACATAAAATTCTAATATTTATATTATGATGATTTGACATACAATTGTAGCATACTAAGAGCATTCCGCATGATAGAGAACCATAGGAGACTGCATTAGTTAAGCAAACAGTAGGTAGTGTAAGAATTCTGCTAAACTCAAGGTTTCCTCAAGTTCACTTTTATTAAATTTTACTTTTTGTGTAAAAAAAAAAAAAAGAGTATTTTTTTTTTTTTTTTGGATAAATAAACAAACTTCATTAGAAAAGCATCAAAATGATGCAAAGAATACAAAAATGCCGCCGCCAAAGGCCCAAACAAAGCTGAGAAATCAAATCATCTACAAAATCTACAAAACCCGAAACATCTAGATCAACCAAACCCGTAACCCAACTATATAACACCATATGAATCTAAAAAAAAAAAAAACTGTATAACACCATGAGAAGCCACCTCTCTAACCAAGGAATCGAATGAGACACACCCTAAAAATGCCTATTACACTCCAACCAAATGAACCATATTAAATAGTGGGAAGCAATCATCCACGCCTTCCGGCGCCTCCTCCCAACCCTTCCCCCTACCCAAATCTGCAAAACTACCAACACAGATCCTGCCTGCACCCAAACAAACCAAAAATTACAACAATAAGCATCCAAAGCCGATAAGTAACTGGACAATGAATGAGCAAATGGTCCATCGACTCCACATTATCACATCACAAACAGCACCAATTCACCAAGATATGCCCACAACATATTAAATTATCCATTGTCAAAATATGCCTTCAAGCCGCCATCCAAACAAAGAAAGCTACCTTGGATGGTGTGCTCGCCACCCAAACGCACTTCCAAGGAAACAACACCGCATCATCACGCACAAGCACACCATAAAACAAAGACACTGAGAAAGTAATTGATACAAAATAATTGAGTAAAGCATTATGAATGGTAAAAGAAATATGTAGAATTAGTTGAATATTGAAATAAAATAAATAAATAGATAAACTTTCACCAAAACCCCCGCACGATTTTCCCAATTTAAATCAAGGAAGTTTTAGATGAAAACACTTTCCTCAGCACGTTCCATTCAATATAAGTAGGAGAAGAACCCTGCTAGGTATTATCAAAAAAATAGAGGAAGTGAAACCAAGTTAAGATGATACGAATCAACCCCCTCTTCTTGGGCCAAAGATCTTACCATTTTTGAAGGAACTAGAGTGACATCTCTTTTTTGCATTTCCATTCAAGAGTTCTTATGTGTTTATTGTTGGATGTTTGCTCAATGAAAAGGGTAGGAAGGGTGACCAATTTGTGGTACAACCATAGAAACCCCTACGCTAAGAAGCACGGACACTTCTAAAAAGGTGGCTTATCCATGTCGTGTCCATGTCAGACACCGACACTTGTTGGACACTTCCCGACACATATCCGACACTCGTCAAAACATGTCCTAGTTTTTAAAAATCTTTTTAGATCTGGACACTATTTGGACACTCATGTCCATTACTTAAATACACGTGTCCATCGATTAGATACACATGAAACTATTTCTAATTTTGAACTAAATAACTTAGAATACAATAATAAAAGAAAAAAAAATGTAAATTTATAAAATAAGTATATATATTATATTTTTCTATTATCTTCAAATGATATATTTATATATATAACATATAATAAATATATAAAATTATATATTTCATGCGTGACTCCCACATGTAGTGTCATGCACTTTTTGAAAATTGACATGTCGGCGTGTCTGTGTCGTATCAGTGTCGTGTCGCGTGTCCGTATCTATGTCCGTGCTTCTTATCCCCTACCCATTGAGGAGCCGAATAGAAGGAGCCAAGATGTGCCCACAAATGCAAGACATCCGTAGGTGCTTCCTCAAGATGGGTTGATCCATAGTCTGACCAGCCATTTAGGGTATAGTCACAAGAAGCCAGTGGCCCACGACTAATGGACATGAGTTTCATGCACCAATGTTCGCTGGTGACACTCAAACTCATGACCTCTTGACCACCAACCTCAAGTGGTAATCCAGTGTTGAGCCTAACACACTAAACTGGAGAATACATACCCATCAAGTTCCTTAAATTAATTTGGACAATAAAAAGTTATAATGTCTACTAAAATTGTATGGGTAAGGATGCAGTTCCCAAGCCTATCCTAATATTGCCGAGAATATAGATCATTTAAATTTAATACACAAACCAATAGATAATGCAATTACCTATATGCTCTGTGTAATTATTATTGCTATTTATGGCATACAATGTGATGGCTTTTATAGTAAAATAGTTGGAATTTGGTACAGAAATCTACTATTGAGTGGCTTTCTTGCAAACTGTAGATAACTAAACAATGCATAATGGTAGTTCTCCAAATTGGGATTATGAGGGCATTAGCATTTTTTGATAATAGTAGTCTCTGTACTCTAATTGGGGGAATGAAAGTTGAGGCAGTTGTTGAACTGAACACAAAGAACATGTCACTTTGCTAAAAGAATTTTGAGTCTCTATTTGAGGGACTTTTGTTGTATGCAATTAGGAAAACAAAACAAAAGAAGCAATAAGAAGACAATAACATCAAGTTGTGGAATCATAAGAAGCAATGAACATAGAAGAAATCAATGGCTTTTTAGATTAGATGCCTCAAAACTTAACATGAATTTAAGTTCTTAGATAGGTCTTATGACCACTCTCATTCTATCTAAGATAAATAGCATGTAGTTCATCCGAAATTAAAAATCACCATCCACTAGATAATAAACTAAACACAAACAAATATCAGTCATTATTATGTATGTACATTAACAAATAAATATGCGTGTATATAAGGTCCCATAAAGTTTAGCAGTTCAAGTAAGGCCTCACGGAGTTGAGCAATTACAATATGCCTTAAGTTACAATCATTTGCAACATCTCTTATCATCAATGGAATCAAGCAAAACAAATCATTGTTTCAACTTAAATGTGAATACAAAGCTTACATAAACAAAAGTATATTTGACTGTTATCAAGAAGAAATCAAATTGCAACACAAGAGGGCTCACAGTTCTAATGAAAGGAGCGGCTGGAATGAGAAGCTTCCAGGTCTTTTGAAAACGCCGAATCTCCTGAAGAGCCACTGTACCTGGCCTTCTACGAGGCCGCTTTCTCTGCCTCGGCTCCTCTCTTGAATCTGAACATCAAAATCCTCAACTCAATTCCCAAATCAAATTTACCAATGACATAACAAATACATAAATAAAAATCATCCTCATCACCACCAACACAAAAAAAAAAAAAAAAAAAGCAAATAGATAAACTCACTCGAAGGAGCAGTCCTCACACTTCTTCTCCTAGGTGTCTGCTAAAATTAAAATTAAAATTAAAATTAAAAAATTAAAAAGTTAAAAAAAAAAAATCCGCAAAATATCAAATTAGACGTTTGGAAGATGTTCACCTATACATACACAAATTAAGCTGCAGAAAAGTAAAATTGGACAAAGCACAAACACACACACACACACACACACACACACACACACACATATATATAGAGAGAGAGAGTACCGAACTCGTTCCAGCGGATGCTGGTGAGGTTACTCCTGCAAACATGATTGTAGAGACAGAGAGATGAGAGTTAGGGTTTGAGGAATGAGGGAAAAGGGGAGGAAATTTGAACAGAACAGAGTTGTAGAGAGAGAAATTAGATATATATATATATATATAGAGAGAAGAGAGAGAGAGAGATGTGTACCGGAGATTCGACGACGAAATAGTTTGCGTTGGGCGGCATGTTTGGTCCTCGCCATAGATTTGAGGTCCGAGGAGGCCAATATAACTATTGCCTACTGATTAAAATTTGTCTTTTTCTCTTCTGATTCTGAAATTGATTTTCAGATTCAAAGGTCTACTCGGAGATTTGAGAAATTTTCTTTCTCTTTCTCTCCTTTTCTTTTCTCGGAATTTTCTGTGAATCTGAAAATTCAGAAATAAGTAAAAAGTGAATTCAATTAATAGTTTCCCGCTCGATTCAGCGTTCTACTCTCGGTGCGACGCCGTTCTATGATTTAGGAAATTAGGACCAGTTTGGCCAATTTTTTTTTTTTTTAAAAATACAGTTGAATCTAAAATACTTAATGCATTTGACAAGTACCAAAATAAAATTTACTTTTTGTTTTTTGAGAAATTTGAAATGAATTTTTTTTAGCTTTATTAAAAAAAAAATTTAAATTTAAAAATTTGATCTGTCTAGATAAGAAGTATTTGATAAATAAATTTTAAAATTTTGAAATTCACTGATAAATACAAAAAAAAAAAGTGATTTTTTTTAACATTTGCAAAACATGTTGTGTTTTTGCTAGAACATATATATTGTCACCTAAACAAGTCAAAATCAAAATGCCAAATTTTTTTTTTTTTTTTAATAGCCAAAAAAAATATGGAAAAACTTGGGAAGACCCATGGAAAACAAAAAATATAGAAAATAAATAAATTTATTAGAAGAAATAGTATTTATGGCTAGAAATTTTTCACATAAACTCTTTGCGTTCTACTTATACAATAAAATTATGTAGTTGTGTAGTTATGTAATTTTTCACATAAACTCTTTGCGTTCTACTTATACAATAAAGTTATGTAGTTGTGTAGTTATGTCGAAGGCAACTTATATTTGAAAATATGAATAGTTACAAATATATATATATATATATATATATGTATATATTATAAGGTTTTAGCCTTATAATAAAAATAAATCATGAGTTTTTAAATCTATCAATTTAAACTCTAATTTTTTATTTATTTTCAATCTAAATTGTTTGCTTATTTTCGTTAAGTAAAATAAATTGACAGGAAAAAAAATATTTTAATCATTTAACTCCCTGTTTGGTAGAGTTTTTTTTAAGCTAAAAGCTGATGATCAGAAATCAAAAGTTTTTTTGGGTGAATAAAAATCAAAAGTTAAAAACACTGTTTCTCCAACTTTCAAATAATCAAATTTTTTCAGCTTATTTAAACAATTTTTGTCTAATAAGTTATAAGTAAAAGTTACACCAAACAGTTTGGTACAAACTCCCAAATTATAATAAGTTATAATCAACTCCCAAAAACTGTAACAAACAGCCCCATAAAATGTTTAAAACACCATTTTCATTGAGTTTAATGATTAAAATATTTATTTTTTTCAACTATTTTACTTAACAGAAATAGACAAATGGTATAAATTGAAAACAAATCAAGTTTAGAATTTAAATTGATAAAATTAAAAATTTATTGTTTATTTTCTTACAGAACTCAAACCTTGAGTTTTTTTCCATATATTTTTTTTTTTATAATTGTCCCTACAAAATAATATGATTTATCATGCCACATGAGAAGCCATAAAAGAAATGATGAATTTTAACATAATATTCTTTCCATATACAACAACTCTCATATATGTGAATTTTCCTTTCAACAACTAGGTATTAACATAGTTTGAGCCATATAGATTGATCAACATACCCCAAAAAAAAGAAAAAGAAAAGGTACAGTACCTAAATTTGCAAAAGTAAACATGATCCATCTTGAACTATTCAGGATCTAACTGTAGTGGACAAAACACATGTTGAAAGAGGGAACCTGTTAATTTTTTTATATTTTTTGCAAATATTTCTTCAGTTATTTATCTTTCCTTATTTCTTGTTCACATGGTGCAATCAAGTATCCAACCAAATTCTTGCCAATCTTATGCTAGAATATGCATCTCAATTTGGATACAGGTTTCTCTTGCTTTTTTTTTTTCTTTTGTTTTGTTAGGTAAAAATGGTAGAAGTAGGCGACCAATGCGTAATAATTTTCTCTGAATGTGATCATGAAATTCCCTATTCATTGGGAGTCCAACAATAGGAGCTGACAACGCAGGAGACCAAACATCGAAGAACCATAAACATTTTATTGAGTCATAATCTCCTTCAAAATGGGAGTCCCCTTATTTTTCAAATTTAAACAGCTTTAAACTTATTTCTAACGGAGTGCAGGCCTAGGTTTCACTAATTAAACAATAACAACAACAAGAAAGAGGATGAGAAGATAACAAGCATAGCGTCTCTATCTATTTATCTACAGAAAGTGAGATAGGAGATGTATAAACTCAAGCGACATGATCAACAATGCGACAGATCAAATATAAAAGATTTAGCATGCACTCCATCAAGTCCGTTGCTCGAGCATCTACTTATTTTTATCATCCAAATAATTTTAAAATTATTTCCAAAAAAGAATGGGCCTAAGTTCCAATTAACTAATTAAATAACAAAATAATATAATATAATATAACATTCACTTCATAATAGACAGACAAACTGTATCATTCACATAATAAAGAAATGAGTGCAGAGGCCATAGAACAACTTCAAAACAACTTCCTCCAAATCAATCAAGGCCTCCCAATCATTAAAATAGTATAGAACACACATACATTAATAAAAGCCAAGTTCATGACCCTAAAAAGAATAATAATAATCAAATTCGATGGCTATTATTACTAGGAGTAGGACTGCTCAATTAAGGTACTAAAGACTTGTGTTTTTGCTTTTTTTTTTTTTAAAAAAAAAAGGTACTAACACACTTGAACTTTATTGAAGTACATCAAACACAAGGTTTGCACCTTGTTGTCTGGTAATGCTTTACATTGGCCTTACAATTTGTCAAATTATTGGGTGGGGGGGGGGGGGGGGGGGGGGGGCTTGGATGGTCATTATTTGATGTATGCGGTGGGGGTGTAACTCGTGTTTTTGATAAGAAGTTTAAAAAGGTGACTTATTTTAAATTGTACAGTTGTTTAAGCATGTGCTAAGCCTAACTTGTAACACGAGGTCTCAATTGTCTAATAAATTATATAAGTGTATTTTTTGACTGTTTAAAGATAAAAAGATAAAGGAAAAAAATATGATTATTTAGGATAATTTTTTAATTTTTTACGAAAAAAATGTATAATAAAATACTATATAAAATAGAAAAATTACCGGATTACCCTTAATGCCCCCTATGCGTGATTGTTTAGGAAGACATATAATACTCGTTGCTTTGAAGTTGTGTGGTGGACTGAACGGTGTTATTCGGCCTGTAGGGGCCCACCACGGGTCCCGTTTTGATAATCTGAACCGTTCAATATCTAGAACTCTTTGAGTACTATATACTTGTAAAAAATTAAGTTGATCGAATATCGATAGCTATCTCATCAGATCAGTTTTTTTCAACCGTTAATTTATTCACCGTGCATTTGTTTTATACAAAGCTGATTTGATCATATAGCTATCGATATTTGATCAATGTGATTTTTTATAGGAATATAGTACTCGATAAGTTCTACACATTAACGATTCAGATTATTAAAACGGAACCCGTAATGGGCCCCCACAGGCCGAACAGCACCATCTGTGTACATTTTTTTTGCACCCGCCCGTGTAAATTTGTACCATCACTTACCATCACTTCAATACATAGTTGGATTGTACTTGGCCTGTGTAAATTTGTTTTTTTATATTTTTTTTATGAATAGTGATAACTTTTTGAATTTTTTTAATAACTTTTTGACTTTTTGTCTTTTATAGAAGATGTCAAACAAGCACTTAATTATTTATTTATTGTTTGTTTTTGCAACTAGTCTGATTAATTTGTAAAAATTAAACCCTATTAATCTTTAATAACATCAAAATAAAAAATAATAAGTACACAATGAAGGAAAGACAGAGAGAAGAGAAATGAGGATAAAGGAAACAATGCATCTCTGTAGTGGTATAGTCATTTTTAAGTATGAAAAGAAAGATATGATTTTGTATTGTATTACTTGTATCTATGTATATATAATTTGATTTTTGATTTGCCTGGTATCTTTAATCAAACTTAGACCGAATTTAATTTAAATTTTTGAATTTATGCTCAAGTTCACACTGAGTTTAAAAATGTCTTACCAAATCAATCGCTAAGAAAATAATAGTAAAGACACACTACTAATATTAGTCAATTTTGAAATAATAATCATTTGTTTGATTTCTTATAATAGGGTAAATTACGAATACATCTCCTAAGGTTTGCTTAAAATACGAATTACTCCCTATAGTTTGGAAAATTACAATTACCTCCCTGTTATAATTTTTATTTAACAGAATTAATTGAAAATGTGAAATTTCTACAATAATAAAATTATTTGAATTATTAATTGAAATAAAGTTTTAACATTATTAAAAACTATTAATTAACTTGATGATTTATTAATAAAATGTATTTGTTATGAAATTAGAAATCTTAAGGGACATAATGTAATTTCTAAAACTACAGGAATAATTTGTCATTTAAATAAATCTCAGAAAATGTGTTTGTAATTTATCCTAAATAATATAAATGTTTTTGGCTATTTTGATGAAAAGGGAATGAAATTATGTTCCTTGTTTACATATGGTAATGATTATGGTTAAGAAGCCTAGGCTGCTTAATTCCTTGTTCACAATGGTGGTTGACTATAGCAATGTCTGCCCACCTTTTCTTGTATGCTTAGATTAGATTAAGGCGACCCTGGCAACAATCAACTCACTTGCCAAATGAGGGTTAAGTAGTTTATCTACTTTAACAAATGTAAGTTATTATTATTTTATTTGTAAAATTCGTCATTACATCATTAATTAAGAGTAAAACATTAATACTACATAATATTTCAAGAGCTATTCTTCAAACATATACGCCTCAAATGTGAGTAGTTTCAAAATATCTTGTGCATTATTAACATAGTGCTTCAAGTCAATTAATTAGTGAAAAAGTTTACTCATTGAATATGTTGTCACTCACTTAGGCTAAGTTTGGGTAGTATGAAAAAAGTCAAAAAGTTAAAAAGTTAACATTATTCACCAAAAGTCAACAATTACGGCTGCACAACTCTCAATCTTAATTTTCCCCTACAAATCAATTTTTATAATTTTTTATTACACATTTTTTCATAAAAAGTCAAAAAGTTAACCCAAACATCCATATTTTTTCCCTCAACTTTTTAGTCCAAAAAGACAAAAAGTGCACTTATTTAGGACATTCCAAACAACCCCTTAATGTGTTGCGGTTTCTTATTTATTGAAAGTATTATATAGACAATATCACGTAGAAAAGTTATTTGATAGTTTTAAAGCATTGCTCTCTACAACTTATGTTAAAGACATTTTTTATTTTCTCCTAAAAGAGATACAAAAGTGGTGAGTCTCACTATTTTAGTCAATAAAATTTAAGTTAAAGCACTACTTATAATTACTCTTAAAAGAAATATATATAATTTTTCATGTCACATAATATTATGAGAATATTTAATATCTCTCCTCACATGTGCATCACTCACCAAACTTTTATCTCTCTCTCTCTCTCACTCATGTTGCTCATGCCATTTTTTTGACCTATACATAAGGGGTCCTAGTTGATCCTCAGTGATGAAGCTAGAAAGAAATGTTTGGAGTTCATGGATAAACTCCCTCCAGGGCTTCTACACCAGCTGTATCATGTGGTTCACATGTAAGGTCCACGCTACATGAAGGATGAATGGACGACTAGGAGCATTGAAAGAGATGGTACATGCTTTGCCTTGCATTGTATTATTAATGAGTTGAGTTGAGTCAAATAATAAATTATTAAGTTAATTTTAAAACTTAACAAACTATAAAATTGTTTAAGATTAACTTGTTTATCATTTTAGCAGATTTAAAATGAATTTTAATTGAGCCAATTTAGAGTAGTATTTTTTTTTTTCAGTAACGCTACAGACCAAGATATAAAAACTTAGAAATTGTCCAGAATTTTACATTAATGGCTCAAATTTATTTCATATATAAACCCCACACTTCATCAATTCAATCTCCACCACACATACCCATTTCTGGAAAAATTCAGGATCCCAAATTCTGGGACCCTAGCTTTTTTTCTTTTTCCTTTTTTTATAGCGTATTGATTATTGAGTTAACTAGTAGATTATTCAAATTTGTTTTGAAAACTGAACAAGTTTCAAAATATGTTCATACTTGACTTATTTACTTAATGAGCAAATCTTAAATGAGTTTTTAATGAGTTAAATGTGAGTCAAATTTGAATAGATTAGTCCTTTTACCGTCCTAACAACTGTTTGGTTCTATTTTGTTTATTTCATTTTCGTTTTTTGTGTTTTCATAAATAAAAGACTGAAAATTTTCAAAACACCCATCATTTTCACATTGCTTTTATTATTGTGTGTAAACTGTTTTGAATTTTTTATTTTATTTTGTTTGTGTGTTTCCTAAAAAGAGGTTTATTTCTAGAAAATTATTTTTGTAAATAATTCACCCAACAAGATTGTGTTCTAGAAACTAAAAGCAAACATGTTTTTTCGGAGCAACCTTTGCTCTCTCTCCTCAAGGGCTTTTTCCGGCTTCCTTCCCAATATCTGAGCCGGAAGTCTCAAACAAGAGTACACAAAGTTGGGTTGCGTTGATCTTGATGAGTTTTGTTTTGTGTTTTATGTAAGTGTTTGGGAAGTTGATATTTTAGTAAGTTATTTTAATTTTTGATTATTTTAGGAGGCTAAAATTTTTATGTTTGAAAAGAAAGTTGAATTTTTTTATAGTTGAATGTGATATTTGTTAGAAAAAAAGTAAAATGATTATGAATTTGATATGACATTTTGTCTTATTGATTATTTTAGCCTATTTTGTCTCTTAGTGCTATTTTAGCCAAAAAAAAAAAAAAAAAAAAACGTTCCTTCCCAAAATTGTCTACTAGTTTTTTTTTTTTCTTTTTCTTTTCTTATTAGTGAAATTTCTTTTGTTATTTGAAAAATAATTATAATTATAATAATAAAAAACAAAATTATTAATTGCAGAGTTCTCCGTCCTTGTGCTGCACCTTCACTGCCTTAATACATTTTAAACTCGTTAACAAATTACTATTCAACTCAACTCAACTCGGTTAAAACTATACTACTCATACTAGGTTTAAATTAAAACTTATTTGAGATCAACTCAAAAGGTAAATGAACAGATTTCGAAACTCCTTAAATTTTCAAACTAAACTTGAACAACCCGACTCGTCTCGTTTACAATCATAATCCCTATCCATGATATATCAGACTAGAGTTACAGAATTGACTCCTAATGCTGCACAAAGAAAGCTTGGAACACATACCCACAATATATACAAAACTACGAAACACATACCCACAAATTCACTCCACCAACAACTAGAAAACGCAGTCTATAGAGATCACACTTTTTATAGATACTTACAAATTTAACACCACCATAACTTACATACCCACCATGCTCAAAACCTAGGAACGTAACAGTGGAAGAGAACCGAGTTCTTTCATACATAGAATTGTCGGGACAGTAAGATACATATGAGGTAAAGCCTAGCATCAGTTTAGAGAAACAAACCAGGATGAGTAAATCAGAGAGAGAATGATAAATGACAAAGCTACGAGCAGAGGACTGTGTACAAAAACTTCTGAGGAAGTCAAAAATAAGCTCCAAGTTCCGACCGGTGCCTACAAAGCTTGTGGGTAAATGAAAGTCTTGCATGAGAGCCATTAGAATTCTTTCAAATAGTGCTAACCGACCAACTCAGACCCGACTGACGGGTCCAGCCCGATCCTGCATTGCCATTCTCTCCGCAACGTCGGCCAAAGATTTGAGGTTGCAGTTGATCAGGGCCTTAACAAAATAGCATGTCTCATCTTTAGTGTTTCCATCAGGCACATCCACCACAAATGACTCAATCACTAGCGTCCCCGGTCTACCATCAGTCATCTCTGGATGGACGGTAATGATTGAACAGTAGTTCTGCACGATTAAGTAACAAATTAAAGAAATCACGGTTTGAATGTCCTTACTAAAATTTCATAACTATACAGTATATATAGTACCTAACTAATGGCTTTCTTATATATCCAGGAAGCCCAACTAATTATAAAGGACTAAATCTGAAATTATCAAAAAATTATTCAATGTTTTTGTAACAAGTTCAGATGAAACATAAAATATTTTGGGATCTTTTTGTTCATATTTTGGTAATGTTGAATAGATATTGGTTTTTTAGTATATTTATCATTTTTAAGCTAAGAAAAAATAATAGTTTATATCAATTGGCTGGTGAAAATTTTAGTCATGCTTTTGGCCCTTCCAAAGATAGAATTTTGGTTCCGTCGCTGCTTGCTCAAAACAGTAAAGTTGGAGATTTCTATCCGAAATAGTCCTCGAAACAAAAAGCAGAAGAACAATAAACTCAAGTTGGCAGAAGTAGCTGCCTTTCACTATTTCTCTTATATGCATGGCATGCAACACAAGAACAGAACAATCACCCATAAATGCAAAGATACACCATCTATTAAGAGAGAATGTTTTCAAGTCTATCCGTATTTCTTAAACCAAATATGCTAGAATTGTTGTACAAATCATTAAATGGCAAGGATCCAGTGAAAAGATATCCCAAGTAGAAGCGATAAGCTGTGTTACATGGACTCGCCACTTTGGGGCGAAGTACCCGTGTCGACACGACACGACACGGGTGCGGGTGTGGGATCTGTGTCGGATTCGTCTATTCTCGATCGGACACGGCTCACAGCAAAAGAAATGAAAGAGGTCAGAAAAGAGATAACCTGGTCGAATGATCCAGTCGAAGCTCCATCCAGTCGAAGCTCCATCCGGTCGTTCCAGTCGCAGATCGAACTCCGTCAGTCGTTCCAGTCGATCGAAGCCCCAGACGACTCTCTCTCTCTCTGTCGCTTTCTCTCTCTCCCTCGCGATCGCAATCGCGATCGATCGATCGATCGCTTCCTTCGCTGCGCTTCTCTCCCTCTCCCTCTCGTCCCTGTCTCTTGATTCAGATATGCGTATATATCTATATAATCTATATGCGTATATATCTATATAAAATAATAAGTTAATACCTATTATTATAATAACTATAATAATAATTCATTATAATAATACCTATTATAACTATTATCTATAACCATTCGTATATATCTATATAAATAATAATAATTAATAACTATTATTATTATAATAACTATAATAATAATTATTATTATTATATTATATAATAATTATTGTATAACATATATATATTTATAATAATATACACTTATATATATTAACAAAAATAAATAAACACATATATGTAAAATAATTATTTGTTATTTATATAATATAACTCATCTTTATAACTATATTTAAAAATATTATATTATTATATATTAACGTATCCCCGTACCCGTATCCAAATTTAGATACTATCCACGTATCCTTAATTTTTAATTTTTGAAGTGTCCAATCCCTAGATACGCACCCGCACCCGATCCTCGTACCCGCGTCCGTGTAACTTAGGCGATAAGCAATAAGTTGTCACATGAATGATATGATCGAACAACTCCTCATCATCTTCCACCCTCAGTATTCAAAGGCTACGAAGAGAAAAGACCAAATCCTCCTCGCAAATAACATCATCCAAACATGTCGGCTACCCACACATGCATTTGCAAGCAAAATGGCATAAAACTTATTTATACAAACAGAAATATGAGTTATTGCCATGAACAGCAACAAAATTATGGGTTGTCTTAACGCTAGACAATAAAGTGAACAGGATAAAAGAAAATAATACAAAAAATCCATACCTTCAGCCTGTGATCACCACCAACGAACCTGACGCCGAGGATGTGCTCCTCATCATCAAGCAATTCCAACCTTTCGGTGCTCATTGTGGCGGGAAGCCCTGACTTCACATTCACCTCTCTGAGACTACCAATCTTAAGGTCACCTTGCACGATACATCTGCTGACAAAGGGCTTATACCTCTGTGGCTGATCGAAGCTCCTCACCAATGGCCAAACCTAATTAAAAAATAAAAAAATAAAAATAAAAACATAATTCATCAGACAAAAGAAGTGCAGCTCAACATTGAAAACAAAAATTGATGAGAAAACAGCTCAAAATAGTCGAATTTTAAACATTTGACATGTGACAAATGGTCATGAGGTGAGAAAACAGTTCATAATAGTCGAATTTTAAACATTTGACAATCTTAACTCTCCTTAACTTCCTGAAAGCTAACTGAGGGAGTTGGCTTGTCATTTAAGGTAAAATATGGAGTATGGAGCCATTGTCGCTTTCAGGTATAATATGTGTTAAGGAAAGTCTTTCTGCGGGAAATAATTGGATTACTAACTAAGGGGGGAGGAAAAACTAAGAGCAAAGGAAGGAAGGGGATTAGCAACCAAGCAAGCAAGAAGGCAAGAGCAGTACAAGGGGTCAGTCCATCGCGTGGTTCCAAATCAGGTAAAAAGAAAAGAAAATAACGGTAGTTTTCATGTCTAACTTTGTGACTTTCCAAGCAATTTTCTCGGAAACCAAATGCACACAGACAGACAAACAAACACTCCAAGTTAAAATTTCAACAAAATATAGAAAGTGAAAATAAAATTCTTCCAAAATATAAACTGAAAATCACAAAAGACATGCCAAACCTAACAGAAGAACATAATTCATCAGACAAAAGAAGTACAGCTAAATCTTGAAAACAATAATTGATAAGAAAACAGCTCAAATAGTCAAATTTTAACCGGTTTGACAATCATAAATGGTTATGAGGTTATTATCCCTCCATATAGTAGCTGGGGAAAGAGGTAAAAAAAACAGTAGTTTTCACTTCTAACTTCGTGACTTTACTAGCGATTTTCTCAGAAACCAAACACACACAGACAAACAAATACACCAACTCAAAATTTCAACAAAACATAAAAAATAAAACTCTTCCAACAATGAACGTAAAATCACAAAACACATGCCTTTAAAATTCATCTAACCCAACTCTCATCAGAACTCAAATTCAACAAACAGCATCAGAAATGAAGCTAATTATGAATAATCCAGCCAAAGTAATACTAGCATTTTCTCTCGGAAACCAAACACAGACAAACAAATACACCAACTCAAAATTTCACAAAGAATAAAAATAAAAAGAAAAATAAAATAAATTCTTTGAAAAATAAACTCAAACTCAGGAAACTCATGCCTTTAAATTCAACAAACTTAATACTCAGAACTCAAATTCAACAAACACCCTCACAAATGAAACAACAAGAATCCAAAAATCGAACTTAATTTCTCAGATCTGCACCACCCCAAAAAAAAAAAAAACAAAAAACACAAAACCCAGCACAACCAGACAAATTGCCGACAAAATTAAGCAAAAACCAATCAAATCACAATTATTTAAAATCCCAAAGTTTCCTCCCTTTCATTCCATTTCCCAATCAACCAAACAGAACATACAGACATATATAAATATATATATATATATAGAGAGAGAGAGAGAGAGAGAAGAAACATACGAGATCAACGGGGGCTTTGATGTGTTTGACGAGAGAGCAAGTGCACTGATTGTCTTTGGGTACGTGCTTGTGGTGTTTTCGTATGTATTGAGCCTCCATTATTTCTCTGCAAATCAAACCCAGAAAAAGAAAAAGAAAAATCCACAATCTCTTCAAACTGTTCCAAACCCAATTCAAAAAACAAGAATCAGAGTTCGAGTAGCTTCGAAACCACGTTCTTCTCTCGATTCAGATAAATCTCTATATATCTCCCTCTCTCTCTCTCTGTCTGTGTGGTTGAGTTCAGTAACAGTGTGTTGAAATGGCAAAGGAATAAGTAGCACTTTAGGATATCTATGGTTTGGCCTGAAATTAGACACTTTTGTATTTTAGTGGTAACTTGCAAGAGGTTATAACTGTCATTTTCTCTCCTTTGGGGAATTAACTTTTTTATATTTTTTTATTTTTACAAGATAAAAAAATAGTATATTTGATTTTTTTTTTTTTAAATTGCACTGAAAATTGTAAATAATTGAGATATTTGAAACCCGAGCCCTGCTAAATACCCCAGTGAGGTCGCTCACCCCAGTGAGGTGGCGCGCCCCCACTGGTGACAAAAAAAAAAAAAATTTTTTTTTCACCCAATCACGAACCTCCACCTCATTGGGGGTCGACTCCCAGTGGGGGTATAAAACATTTTTGTTTGAAACTCCCTCCCTTTCGTTTTTTTTTGGGGTAGCTTTCAATTATGTAATAAATTATTTTATTTTATTTTTCCATTTTAATGAAAAAATGGGGTTAATCTAGAAAGGCACGGTTAATTTTTAATTTTAAAAATAATTATAATAATAAAATAAGATACAATTTAATTTTAAAAAATACAATGTGGTGTATTATACCTGAAGAAGTATAGACCAAATTTTAAAAGGCTAAAATTGAAATACTAATAAATCTTAAATAGTGATCTTATAAACTATTTGGTCCTCTCTTTTTTTTTTTTATAGACCCAAAGTAACGCATTAAAAAACTTTTTAGGCCTCGTTTGAGAACAGACTAATTTAGTAACTTTTTGGCTATTTGGCTAAAATATGAACTAAAAAAAACTAGTATGTTTGGATGACTTTTTGGCTTTTTACGAAAAGACGTGCAAAAAGTAGAGAGAAAAGAAAATCTTTGACTTTTTGGTATGGTTGTTGACTTTTTGATTTTTTTAGTGACTTTTTGATTTTTTGGCTAAAAAAGCCACTTGTCAAACGAGGCCTTAGTGTACTTTTCTAAAACGTAACAATGTATTTTAAAAAACTTCTTAGTATATTTTTTTTTCCAAACGTAACACTCCAATCAAGAGTGTTTTGGAAAGTTCGTAAAAAGCTGACTTTTTGACTTTTTTAACTTATTTTGTTTTTTTGTGGGTAAGTTAGGTGAGAGATGATGTGACCCAAAATTGGTAAAAAGCTGAAAGTTGGCTTTTTACCAGCTTCCTAAAATAGCACAATGTAACACACGAAAACTCTTTAGAAATGGGTTGGCTTTTTAGCTTTTTTAGCTATTTTAGCCAGGGCTAAAAAGTTGGTTTGGAAAAGGATTTTTGATTTTTTGGATTTTTTGACTTTTTTTTTGTAAGAGAAGAGTGTAATGATTATGAGTTGGATGTGATGTTTTGTTTGTTGTGGCTAAAATAGCCTATTTTGTCTTTTGTGGCTAAAATAACCCCAAACCTCTTTGCCAAACGGAGTCTTAGTGTACTTTTTCCAAACGTAACTCTCTAATATAATACATTAAAAAACTTTTTAGTGTACTTTTTTCAAACGTAACAACGTAACATTCAAAAAAAAAAAAAAAAAACTCTCTAGTTTATATTTTTTTTAAAACATAACACTCTGTAACATACAAAAATTTCTTAATGTACTTTTTCTAAACATAACACTCTAATATAATATCAGAAAAATATACTAATAGGAATGTAAATTTCAACGCTCAAGTACCAACGCTTCAGCCACCAATTCCTCAAAAAAAAAAATTGCACATCTCACCTTTTCATTCTCATCTCAAAAATGAATTAGAAAATTAGAAAAATAAATTACAAAAGGTCATTCACTTAAACTCAAATAACACCAAATCATATAAATACAATTTTTCAAAATAAAAACGACTAATTGGTTCATAAAAAAACTCTTAAAACTAAATAGATCAATATTCTTCCATATGAGATTTATGGGTAAATTTTTCTAAATTTTATCTATTGACCTATTAAATATTGGGTTGATTTTTTTTATTTGGATTTAGTATTGAGTTTATATATATGAACAAAATTTGTATCATTAACTTACAAAAATACTAACATAGCCAGGGGCTGGTAGGACATGCACATGATCAAATTGTGCATATCATATACCTTTTACTTTTAAACCATTAGATATATATAAATAATTTGAACCATTAAACAATTTTATTAAAAAAAATTGGATACCTTTTTAACCGGTTGTTTTTTTTTCTTTACTGATTGTTCTCATCCCACAAAGTCTTACATTTTTTGGTCTGAAACTCTCATGTTGCTGCTAAGTACCGGACGATATTGCTGATCTTCCGAATCTCCAAATGCTATCTCTCTGAAACGATTCACTCACCGGAGCTTTACCAGAGAAATTAGGATCGACTCAGATGTTGCAAAAGCTCGATGTTTTACAATTCGCTTTCCGGTTCGATACCCCCATATCTCTACTTCGGAAACATGTTAGCTAGACTCATTCTCTCGGAAACAAATTAACCAGTGAGCTTCCTTCGTTGCTCATAAATTGCACCGCCTTATTGAGGGTTCGAGTACAAGACGACAATCCCAATGGTTCAATTCCATTTGGGTTTGGTTCTTTGCCCAACTTGACATACATAGACTGTGGCAGCATCAGGAAATGGGGGGAAGCACAATAGGGCCTAGGCTGCCTATTTCTAAGCTATCATGGGGGTAATGTGGCTCCACCTAAGGCTCATTTTCTTGGCTAGTTGGAATGGAAAGGGAGAGTGAAAACTGCTAATTATTTACAAAGGATTAGAGCATTAAGTAGCAATATCAACATGTGCCCCTTTTGCGAATCTCCAGTTGAATCTTTTAATAATTTATTCTTGTTTTTCCTGGATTTGGAAGATATGGACAATGTTATTACAATGTTGGGATGTCCAATGACTACACTTGCAAAATTACAATCAGCGTGCAATATTACGATTCATTTGTAAAAGTTATGATATTTTAATGTTATTATAACTGTGGGGAAAAAAGTTATGATTATGATTCATTAATAAAAGTTATGATTTGTACTATCAAAAATTATGATTTGTTATGGTGAATCATAATAAAAAAATGTTACGATTCAAATGTTATAATAATTTTTTACACTTGTTATGAATCGTTGTCATATTGTTATGATTAATAGTGTCTTTGTTATGACACTTTGGTGAATATTATGACATTGTTATGATTCATTATAATATTGTTATGATATTTGAAAAAAATTATGATTTTTTCATATAACTTGTTAATGACCAGTTTCACAAGTCACTTTTTATAATGTAGCACAATATAAACTACACAATAAATACATATCATATACCTTTTTAAAAGGTGCACATTGTAGACTTTCCTACGTAGCCAACATTTAAGCAGTAGACTCAACTTCTAGTTTGAACATTCAAATTGGAGAGGAGGTCAATCATTTGCCAATAAGAAGTTAGTAATCACATTTTTATTATAGTTTGAATAAAATATAAAAATAAAAATTATTGTTACAAAATAATATTTTTTAAATGTTAAAAAGAATATTTAACAACCACACAATCAGGTAGATTCCAAAATAAGTTGAAAAAGAAACTAATTTCGAAATTAGTTTAAAATTAAATGTAAATGTAAATGTATTAATCATAATGTTTATACATATGATTAATATTTTCTCTTTGCCACAAATAAATAGAACAAATCAAGTTGCTTTCATTAATAATTTTGCATACCAACTCCTTAACCTAATACATTTTTTTTCAAAATAGTATAAAATTACCAAAAGTTGCTTTTAATTTATTTTATAAACTTTAACTAAAACATGTTTGATAATTAGATTTTTAATAAAAACATAATTGACAATTACATTTTTTTTTTTTGGTTAAAAGCACGTGACTGTAGTCTCCGACTACTGAATAACCATCCTAAAATTAGATCCAAAAGTGTGAATGACAATCATATTTTTGAGAATCTACGAGACAGTGACAGATAATTTATTTGAATTGGACATATATGGGAAATAAATGGTAAAATCTACACGTGGAATCCATTTTTATTTTACACCTATGCTCTACTCTGTAAAAATCATTTGTATTCACTATGCAACATATTTTCATTGTAGTGTCAATCATGATTTTGTTAAATAATTTAAATATCAACAAACTTCAAATTGCAAATAAATCTTGTGATATTAAGAAGTATGTTAATTGTGAATGTTTTTCATGTTTGTGGATAAAAATATTTTCAAAAATATAAATAAATAAAATAGAAAAAATTAGGGAAATATCCCTCTCAAACCTAGGAGAGGTCTAATATATTTTTTCTTATTAGTTAAGGTTTCTCAATAATTTGCAGAGCTGAAATTTCTTTATGCTGAAATTTCTCTGTGTCAAAATTTCTCTATAAAAATGTTGAGAGATCCCAACTATCATGAAAATATTACATATTTTTTATCTTATAAAATTTTAATATCAAATATTTTAAACTAAAAATCCCAATAGAAGTAAACAAAACTTTTGTGAATAGATATTGTCCACACCAATCTCATCTCTTCACAATGTTCCACCTTGTCGTTTTCTATCTCTCTGCCTTACAATTTTTATCAGTATTCTTTATTTCCCAAAAGGATTAGAAAATTGAAAAGAGAAAAATAGAAAAAAGAAATAAGATGATAAGAAGAAGAATGAATAACAGCATATCACAAAATTCTTTGTATACCTAAAACACTCCTATACGTAACTCATTATTCTTAGATTTTAAGTATTCCAAATAACTGTCATAATTCTTTCAAATAGTTGTCATAATTATTTTAAATTTTACATTAAAAAACGCGCTTAGGGCATTCAAAAAATTAAGTTCAATATTCAAAAGTGATGAAAAAAACTTGAGCTATAAAATTATTTCCCTCAAAAAAGAAAAAAAACCATATGAAAATAATGAGTGTTTTTATTTTATATTTTTTTACTAAACTAATTTTTAAATTTTTTCAGAAACAAATTATGAAAAGTCAATCAAATAGAGGCTTTTTTCGTTTTGGTGGGACAAATGATCCTACTTCAAAATAAAAAAATTCCAAAAAAAAGAAAATTCCAAAGAGGAAAGGAAAAGCTAATGCATTTGAGTCACACTAGCTCTTTGTTTTTAGCCAAAATTTAAAACTTGGAGTTGGAAATTAATTATTAATTTAAACTTTTTGTTAGATGGGACTATTAATTTAAATTCTGGCCTAACATTATTGGTTGATGACAGATCAACGTGTCAAGTTGGTAGACGATGAAATTATTATTATTATTATTAGGACACTCTATCTATAAATTCAAATTTAAATTTTATTTGTTCAAAAGTTCAGACAGTAAAACATTATGCCTATAAGGACACGCTTGCTCAAAATGAATACCCATCTATATATACATGTTAGAGCATCTCCAACGCTTACTCAAATTTTTCATCAAATTTGAATAAAAAATGACTCATTTCACCAATTTAGGATGAGATGCTCCAACGGTTCACTTTCACCAAATTTGTCTCGGGACGACCGGGTGGTCGACCGACCGGTTGACCGGTTAGGCCAAAAAAATTTTTTTTTTTTTTTTTTTTTGAATTGTCTGAACTTTTTTTGGACTTTCTGAACTTTTTCAGGGACGACCGGGTGGTCGACCGGCCGGTTGACCGGTTAGAGAGAATTTTTTTTTTTTTTTTTTTTTTGAATTGTTTTGAATTGTCTGAACCTTTTTTTGGACTTTCTGAACTTTTTCAGGGACGACCGGTGGTCGACCGGCCGGTCAACCGGTTGGTCGACCGGTTGGTATAAATCCAACGGTCAGTAACAGTGATTTGGTGAAATGCTTCGCCTGTATTCAGTTTGATGAATTTTTGATGAATCTCAATCTGATATCGATTTGGTGCAAGCGTTGGAGCAGTGCACAGTAACTTTTTCACCAAATTTTGAATTTGATGCTGGGTTTGATGAAGCGTTGGAGATGGTCTTACACACCATGAAAACCCTCACACCTTTTCTCATATCTTCTCTTCAACTTCTTCACGCTGACTGACCATCGTCGTTGTCCTCTGTCGCTCATCCTCCATCCTCCATCGTTGCTCCTCCGCCCTCATTCGCTACTCCTCCACCATCGCTGCCAACTACCTCTGCTGCATAGCCGCCATCCTCGTATTCTCTCTCCTTACCAACCCTTTCGCTTTCCTCCTCCTCTCTTTCCTCGCCGCCTAGCTCTTTCATCCCTTCGATCCCCCACTTCTCATCTTCCGCAAACCTTCACCGAATGCGAAACCCTAAGTTTAAGGTTTCGCAGATATGTCTCCAAAATCACCTCTATCGCTCTTCTTTCCCCCCTTATCTCTTGCTTTCTCTCTCTCTCCCCTTCTCTCTCCCCCTTCTTTTATCAACTCTACACATCCATTCTTACTCGTATGTCAATGGAAAACTTACTTCTCTATGTCTAATCACTTAGTGACTCTTCGATTAACTTGAATTTTGGGAAATTTTGCTAATTCTTTCTATCCTCTTGCTCCTAAGTCTTTTGGTATCTAAGTTTTGTTCTAATTAATTTGTAAAGTTAGGTTGTGATTATGTAGGTTTCTGTTTTAATTTACTGATTTCATATATAGTGGATTGCATGTACACTTCATTGTGACATTTCCTATTGGTCTTGTTTATATGTTGGTTAAATATTATAAGCTGTGTTTTGATAAATTTGTTGTCAATTAGGTGTTTAGAGTTCAGTTTGACCATGTTGATATATGGTGATTGCTAGGTTAAGACCACTATTATGAAAAGAAGATTTTAAAATTTGAGTTCTTGAATTTTTATTGCTCAAAATGGTTGAAAATGATAATTCAGGTCACAATTATGTAAAGAGAAAATTTTGAACAGATAGGTACAAAAATTCAGCAGATCAGGTAGTAAAATTTCAATAGATAGTAAAATATTGAATAGATAGGTGGAAAATTAAATACATAGTCAAAAAAATTGAACAATAGAAAAAAAATTTGAACAATTTTGAACAGATAGTCAACGAAAGTCAACAGATAAAAAAAAGTCAACAAATAAATTAAGGGGTAAAATTGAAAACAAAATGTCATTCAAAACAAGTAAAATGATTTCTCACTAAACTATTTCACAAATGGTAGATCTCTCAGTAATAAAAAAAATATCCATTGGACCTAATGTCTTATACCTTCCTTGAATTAGATTTATAACCAATTTTTTCTTCTTCTTCTTCTTCTTCTTCTTATTATTATTATTATTATTTTGTTTCATTGAAAATAAAGAGGAATTAATCCAAATGTTAGTTGTGACCAAATTTAAACAAAAAAATAATTTACTGCGAAATCGTCTCAACCTTTGCCATTGTTTGTAATTACATTTACTCTGATTTTTTTATTTAGTTTGATTTGCATTTATAAGTTGTTGTTTTTTTTATCTATGAATACTTATAATTTTAACGCATTGGTGAGCCAAAATTTGTCCGAAATAAAAATTCTCAAACTTATAAGTTGATTTATTTTATTATTTTATTTTTTTTAAGTCCATTTAAAGTAGAAAAAGAAAGAATACAAAATAGTTTTTTTGATAAAATTTTGTTTATTCTTGTCTTTAGTAAAAATTTTCAACCAATTTTTTTTTTATAAACGTATAAATTGACTCTGTGTTTGGCAAGTGGATTTGCAGGCTTTTTTGGCTATTTTAGCCATAAAAAATAAAATAGGCTATTTTAGACATAACAAACAAAACATCACATCCAATCCATAATCATTACATTCTTCTCTCACAAAAAAACTCAAAAAAGTCAAAAAGTCAAAAAGTCCTTCCCAAACCAAGCTTTTAAGCCCAGATTAAAATAGTCAAAAAAACCAAAAAGTCAAAAAGCCAACTCACTTCCCAAACTAAGCCTTATAAATTGAAAGTTGACTTATAAATTGACGCTGCAGACTTAAGAATAAGTTAACTTATAAACTGACGCAAACGACATGCCGCCTTAAAAATAATTAAAAATGGGAAAATTATATACGTGATTCTTATATTTCCGTCTTTTTATCATTTTGATTCCTGTAATTTTAATTAACTTAATTTTAATTTTAAATATATAATTTTGTCTCAATTTAATCTAATTAATTAAATTGTTAGTATTTTTTTTATGAAAAAATGTACACATGAGCAGTATGTGTCATATTTTTATAAAAAAATTGATATTCAACTCAGTAAGTTAATTCCAACCAACTCAATGATCATTTTCCTTCAAAAATCATAATCAACATTATTAATTGAATTAAATTAATACAAAATTTAAAATTAAGAATTAAAATTAATCTAATTAAAATCATAAAGCTAAAATGACACGAGACAAAATTCAAAACCTACCATTATAATTTGTCCATAAAAATAAAAAGAACAAACCACCAATTGAGATACTATTAAGGCTTAAGGGTGTACAGCCCAAAGGACTTTTGCCTGGTTTTTGTTGGCACCCTTGTTGTGTCCTACTATGTGTTTTGTCCTGTTTTAGTAAAGGATGCAGATTGTCTCCGGTTTGAAATCAAATTGGACGGTATTGTTTGACCCGTGGAGGCTCATCACGGGTCTCGTTTTGATAAGCTGAACCGTTCAATATGTAGAACTCGTCGAGTACTATATGTTTGTAAAAAAATCAAGTTGATCGGATATCGATAGCTATGTGATCAAATCAGTTTTGTATTTTAAAAAAAAAAGATGGTGAACAAATTAATGGTTGACAAAACCTAATCCAGTGAGATAGCTATCGATATTCAATCAACGTGATTTTTTACAGGTATACAGTACTCGACGAGTTCTACACATTGAACGGTTCAGATTATTAAAACGGAACCCGTGATGGGCTCTCATAGGCCGAATAGTACCGTCCAATCCGAGGACAGGAGGTAATACCAAAAGTCCCATAAAAGTTCTTTGACCCCAACTTCATTTTCTGGGACCATCTTCTTAGCAGTTTTCAGTTTTTAGGGCTATTGGGTCTTGCATTGAACTGTCATTATTGCAACAATACCCCATTTTATCACCTTGGGGTAGTTTTGTCATTTTATTAATTGTGTGTGGTTAAACCCATATTTTGACTTGTCATAATATATCAAAATGATATAATTTTTCAATCTTATTTTAATAGTGCACATGTTCTTTTATTTTTCTATCTCATTTTTATTTTTTCAGTTTCTAATCCTCTATTTACCACACAATTAAAATGATAAATCATTTAATAGAGAAATAATTTTGAGACAGAATCTTTGCAGGGCAAAAATTTGAAAATAATTTATGAATGAAGAATATGAAAAGAAACTGTCAGTGAAATCAGTTTAATTTTTTGACATAAACAATTTTCTCACATAAGCAGTTTTCAAACTCATCAATTGTGATAAGCGTGTATTGAAAATTAAGCAAACACGACAACGTTTTTAGAACTATTCAGACCAACTTAATTGTACACTTCATATAATATAAAAAGATAAATTCAAGAAAGAAGCACTTTCCATTTCTTTTTAAGAAAATGTCTCGTAGCTCAAATTTTGTGGCTCAAAAGTGGCTCAAATGGCCAAAACGACGTCGTTTTGGCCATTTTTATATTGTTCTGTACTCAAAACGATGTCGTTTTGGCCATTTGAGCCACTTTTGAGCCACAAAATTTGAGTTACGTAGCATTGCCGTTCTTTTTATCTAAGAAAAAAAACTTAACATAGAATTATCACCCTAACCTTGCGTTTGGAAGGTGTGAATAAGAAATTCATTTTTGTACCAAGAAATGGCTATACATATCCTAATGATCCAAGTAAGAAGTAGTACTATTGGATAACCTTCATGAAGCCTTGCAAAGTTTAATACCACCACCACATATTGAATACAATATACATATCTAATGGTAGGTACAAACATAATGCGTTTATAATTTTACATTTTTTATTTATTTTTTATTTTATGGTTTGATGAATGAAAAAGATAAGTTAAATTTGATAATTGTTAATTTCGTAACAGTTGACAATATGGGCAATTTTGAAACATAAAAAAAAGTTACAAAATTTAAAATTTTTCTTGTATACTTTATATAATATATAAATATTTAAATATATTTTTTATGAAGGATCAGATTCAAAGTTTCCAACCCTTAGTGCCATTTTCATTGTTCCTGTCACATTGTGTTGCCTAAGTGCTTTGGAAGTGCTCAGTCTGGTTGAGGCTTTGGAAGTGCTTAGTCTGGCTGAGGCTTTGGAAGTGCGCGGTCTGGCCGAGGCTTTGCAGTGCTCAGTCTGGCTGAGGCTTTGGAGGCTCGGTCTGGACGAGGCTTTGGAAGTGCTCAGTCTGGCTGAGGCTTTTGCAGTGCTCAGTCTGGCTGAGGCTTTGGAAGTGCTCAGTCTGGCTGAGGCTTTGAAGTGCTCAGTCTGGCTGAGGCTTTTGAAGTGCTCGGTCTGGCCGAGGACTGAGACTTTGGAAGTGCTCAGTCTGGCTGAGGCTTTGGAAGCGCTCGGTCTCGAGGCTTTTGCAGTGCTCAGTCTGGCTGAGGCTTTGGAAGTGCTCAGTCTGGCTGAGGCTTTGGAAGTGCGGTCTGGCGAGGCTTTTGAAGTGCTCAGTCTGGCTGAGGCTTTGGAAGCGCTGTCTGGCGAGGCTTTGAAGTGCTCAGTCTGGCTGAGGCTTTTGAAGTGCTCAGTCTGGCTGAGGCTTTGGAAGTGCTCGGTCTGGCTGAGGCTTTGGAAGTGCTCGGTCTGGCCGAGGCTTTTGAGTGCTCAGTCTGGCTGAGGCTTTGAAGTGCTCAGTCTGGCTGAGGCTTTTGAGTGCTCAGTCTGGCTGAGGCTTTGGAGTGCTCGGTCTGGCCGAGGCTGAGCTTTGGAAGCGCTCGGTCTGGCCGAGGCTTTTGAAGTGCTCAGTCTGGTGAGGCTTTTGAAGTGCTCAGTCTGGCTGAGGCTTTGAGGTGCTGCAAATGAGGATGTTATTGAGACAAATCATAGAGAGCTAAGGTATAGAGATGTTGTCATAGACAGTGTAATTCAGTCGATCCCAGGTTACATTATGTAATGAAAAGAAAATACAACAACCGAGCATTACAACAGCGCGAACTCATTGGAAGTAGCGCTTCAGGTGTTCAGCATTCCAAGGGTGGGCGAGATCTCGACCTTCCATGTCCTGAAGTCGGTAAGTGCCGGACGGGGTCGGGCTTTCACAATGTAAGGCCCCTCCCATTTAGCTGCCAGTTTACCCTCAGTTGGATTTTTGGTGGCAAGGGTTGTTTCCCTCAAAACTAGGTCCCCTACAGCGAATTCTCTAGGTCGAACCTTGCGGTTGTAATGTGTTCTCATTTTCTGTTGGTATGAGGCCAATCTGACTGCAGCGGTCTCCCTGAGTTCTTCAATTAGGTCTAGGTCTGCCCGGCGGAGTTCTTCAGTGAGTGCTGGATTCGGATGTAGGACCCTGGGGTAGGCAGACCGATTTCCACCGGAATAACCGCCTCGGCGCCGTATGTTAGCCGAAAGGGGTTTCCCCAGTAGGGGTCCGAGCTGTAGTCGGTAAGCCCAGAGTACATTCGGTATTCCTCTGCCCAAGTCCCTTGGCAGCTTCCAGCTTAGCCTTGATGATCTTCAGAAGAGAACGATTGGTGACCTCAACTTGGCCATTGGCTTGGGGATGACCGGGGGAGGAGAAACATGGTTGGATCTGGAGGTCTGCACAGAACTTTCTGTATCTGGCGTTGTCGAATTGTTTGCCGTTGTCTGACACGATGGCCTGAGGGATGCCAAACCTGCAAACGATTGACTGCCAGATGAACTTGGTTGTGTTCCGTTCGGTGATGGTGGCAAGGGGTTCTGCCTCGACCCACTTGGTGAAGTAATCAATGGCAACAACCGCGAACTTGGTCTGGCCTCGGCCGGTGGGAAGTGGACCAATTAGGTCGATCCCCCATTTGGCGAACGGGTACGGGCTGCAGAGCGTAATCAGTTCAGTGGGAGGAGCATGGGGGATGTTGGCAAAGCGCTGACACTTATCGCATTTGAGGACAAAATCAGTGGCATCTTGATTGAGAGTCGGCCAGAAATAACCAGTACGGAGTATTTTGTGGGCCAAAGACCTGCCGCCCGAATGATTGCCACAAATTCCCTCATGGATTTCTTGCATTACATAGGTTGCTTGGGTTGAGTTGAGGCATCGCAGATATGGTCGTGAAAAACCACGTTTGTACAAGACGCCATTGACCAGGACGTAGTTAGACGACCGAGCCCTGACCTTGGCGGCCTGCTGTTGGTCATTTGGGAGTTCTCCTGTTGTCAAAAATAGGGTGATGTCGGATGCCCAGGGGATGGGTTCATTTTGGAGGAACTGCACCTCGTGCGGGTCGGGTGAGATGGCCGGATGAGTTAGGTATTCGAGGCGGACTCCGTGGCTGAGGTCGGACTGATCTGCAGAGGCCAACTGAGCCATCTCATCAGCTTTGGAGTTTTCCGCCCGAGGTATGTGCTTGATCTGGAAAGTATTGAAGAGGCGAACAAGAGGGAGTGCCATGTCCCTGTAGGCCCGCATTGTGCCATCCTTGGCATCGAATTCCCCCGTAATCTGACCGACGACGAGCTGTGAGTCACTGAACACTCGGATGTGGCTGACACCAATATCCTTGGCCAGGCGGAGTCCTGCTATCAATGCTTCATATTCGGCCTCGTTGTTGCTGGCCTCAAACAAGAGACGGAGAGCACATTTGAAATAACCACCCTCCGGGGAGGTGAGGATGAGGCCAGCCCCACTACCTTCCCTCCGGGATGACCCGTCGACGTTGAGAGTCCAAGAATGGGGGTCTTCTGGGTCGGCAGGGTCGGTGGGGTGGAGGGTAGTGGTTGGGGTAGGGTTGGTGAATTCCAGGATGAAGTCGGCTATGGCCTGTCCCTTGATTGCTGTGCGAGGACGGTAGGAGATGTCAAACTGGCTGAGTTCCACTGACCACTGCATAAGTCGGCCAGAAAGCTCTGGTTGCTGCATGACCTTCTTCAGGGGTTGGTCGGTGAGGACCACTATGGAATGGGCCTGGAAGTAAGGACGAAGTCGTCTGGAGGCGATGACCAAGGCCAGGGACAACTTTTCTAGCAATGGGTAATTCTGCTCCGCTCCCCTGAGAGCTCGACTGATGTAGTAGACCGGCCGTTGGACTGAGCCGTCTTCCCTGATAAGAGCTGCACTGACGGCGGTGTTCGATACTGCTAATAGAGGAAGAGGGGCTCGCCCGTGATTGCCTGTGAAAGAAGGGGGGATTGGCCATGCATTGCTTTAACTGCTGAAAAGCCTCTTCGGATTCAGTTGTCCATTCAAAAGTCTGCCGAAGGACTTTGAAGAATGGTAGGCACTTATCTGTTGCGCGGGAAATGAAGCGGTTGAGGGCCGCCACTCTGCCAGTGAGTCTTTGAACTTCTTTGACAGTTTTGGGTGACTGCATCTCAATCAAGGCCTTGATCTTCTCAGGGTTGGCTTCGATGCCGCGCTGACTGACCATAAAACCCAAGAACTTTCCAGATCCTACGCCGAAGGCGCACTTCTCGGGGTTGAGCTTCATCTGATACTTGCGAAGGGTGGCAAAGGTCTCGTAGGTCGGTCAGATGGTCAGTGGAGAGTTTGCTCTTGACTAGCATGTCGTCCACATACACTTCCATGTTCCGACCGATCTGTGGAAAACAGCATTGACTAACCGTTGATAGGTGGCCCCAGCATTTTTCAGTCCGAACGGCATTACACAGTAGTGGTAGGTACCTCGGTCGGTAATGAAGGATGTGTGTTCCCGATCGGATGAGTGCATCATGATTTGGTTGTACCCAGAGAAAGCATCCATGAAGCTGAGCATTTGGTGACCGGCCGTGGCGTCGACCAGCAGATCTATGCGGGGGAGTGGATAGCTATCTTTGGGGCAAGCTCGGTTCAGGTCAGAGTAATCAACGCACAGTCGCCACTTGCCATTGTTCTTACGGACTAGAACCACATTGGACAGCCACTTAGGATAGTCTACATTTTGGATGAATTGGGCCTCAAGGAGTTTGTCGACCTCTGCGGCTATAAGAGTATTGCGCTCCGGGTGGAAGATGCGCTGCTTCTGGCGGTAAGGTCGGAAATGGGGTTCGATGCTGAGGCGGTGAGTTATGAAGGAGGGGTCGATGCCTGGCATGTCTGAATGGGTCCAGGCAAATACGTCATTGTGCTCGGTCAGGAGGGCAGTGAGGTCGGCTGGCTTGGGGGATAGCTGACTGCCGATCTTGGCAGTTTTCATTGGGTTAGTGGGGTCGATGGGAACCTCAATGAGCTCCTCAACAGGTTCTCCCCTGATCAGCTCATCTTCGTCTCGGACATCAAGTCCTTCAATAATCATGGCCTCCTTCAGTTTAATTTCCTTGAGTGAGGCGACATAGCATTCTCTGGCCACGGTTTGTTCTCCCCTCACTGTTCCGACCCCGAGATCAGTAGGAAACTTGATGGCCAGGTGGTAGGTGGAGGTAATCGCTTGGAAGGCGTTGAGGGCAGTGCGACCAAGGATGATGTTGTAGGCAGAGGGGCAGTCGACAACAAGGAAGGTAAGCAACTTCGTGGTCTGCCGTGGGTATTCTCCAATGGTGATGGGGAGATCAATGGAGCCGATGGAGGTCACCCGGTCGCCAGTGAAACCAACCAAAGGGGTTTGGAGGGGAGACAGACTTTCCTCCGATCTTGAGCTGGCGGAAGCAGTTGAGGAATATGATGTCTGAAGAGCTTCCATTGTCGATGAGAACTCGTCTGACCTTATAGTTGGAGAGGATGGCGGAAATGACAAGAGGATCATCATGAGGATAACGGATGCCTGTACAGTCGGCGTCCGTGAAGGTGATGGGCTCTGTCCACTGCTTGGGCTGTTTGGGGGTCGGTCTACCGTGGTGACTGCCTTGTCTGAGCCCTGCCGTATTTTTCTAAGTTCTGCCTTCTGAGCTGAGCGAGATGGTCCCCCACAAGCAAGACCACCTGAAATAACTCTAATTTCACCAACGGGTGGAGGTGGATTACCTTGTGGCCGAGGTTGTTGGGGAGGTCGATCATGGCCTTGATTTGGTTGAGCTGGCTGCCGCGGTGGGGTGTGCCGGCGATTGTCTCTGTGGGGTTCGGTTCTTTGCCTTTGCTGAGGGCGGGTGTCTGTGAACCGGCTTAGACGCCCCTGGCGAATGAGGGTCTCCACCTGATCCTTGAGGTTGATGCAGTCGTCAGTGTTATGGCCATGGTCCTGGTGGAAACGGCAATATTTGGACTGGTCTTTCCGGTTGGAAGGGTTCCGTGGAGGGGGAGGCCATTTGAGGGGGTAGTCCCGTTGGATCTGGTTGAGGACATGTTCCATGGGAGAATTGAGGGGTGTATACCGCTCGAACCGACCGGGCGGTCGGACTGGTGCCGACCGGTCTGCACGAGGGGGTCGGTCGGTATAGCGGGGTGTTTGGCTATGATACTGGGCGTTTCTGGGTTCTGGGTCTTTTCTCTTTTCTCTGGGGGTCGGGTTTTTAGCTGTTGGATCCTGCCGAGCGGCTAGTGAATCTTCGGCATTCATGTATTTTTGGGCTTTGGAGAGTAGGACTGCCATTGAGGTCGGGGGGTTTTTAGAGAGGGAGAAAAGGAAATCAGATGACCGCA
The DNA here is from genome assembly GCA_030407325.1 of Camellia japonica. NCBI lineage: Eukaryota > Viridiplantae > Streptophyta > Magnoliopsida > Ericales > Theaceae > Camellia > Camellia japonica. The sequence goes on along the minus strand of JAPPVO010000019.1, from coordinate 92,410,498 downwards.
GACCGGCCATGAAAGCTGTGAGGATGACCTTGTCGTCATTTTCTGCAACTTGCAGGGCTTCGGTGTTGAAGCGAGTAACGAAGCTGCGCAGTGATTCCCCCTCGGTCTGACGAATATTGAGGAGTTGGGTTGCCGGGCGTCGCTGGCGCTGGGCTCCGATAAAGTGGCTCAGGAAAGAGTCACTGAGATGTTGAAAGGTGGAGACAGAGTCTGGTGGTAACTGGCTAAACCACAGCCGAGCTGACCCCTTCAGTGTCACGGGAAAAGCTCGGCACATGATCTCGTCTGGGAAGGCATGGAGAATCATGAGGGTGCGGTAGGTCTCCAGATGGTCGACCGGGTCTGTCGTACCGTCAAAGGAGTCGATGGAGGGCATTTTGAACTTGGCGGGCAGAGGTTTGTCTCGGATGGAGGCAACAAATGGTGAGTTTGCCGTAGTGGAGGGCTTATGCTGGATGTTCTGCATAACCCCTTGGAGCTGGAGTTTCATGGCGCGGAGTTCAGCGTCCCAAAGGGGAATGTTGTCACCACCAGAGGGAGACAGGTGTTGGATGCTGCTGGCCTCTCCCTCGGGGGCTGGTGCTATGACCGATGGGTGTGGGGGTGGAGGTGGTGGATTTATATGTGGGTGAGGAGGTTGCAAACCTCCCAAGTTAGGTGGATTGGGTTGTGGGGCAGTATGGCCCGGAGTTCGTTCTGGGTTGGGTAGAATATCTGGAGGTGGTGGTGGAGGAATGGGAGGGTTCCTTGGAGTAAAGCGTTTATCAGGGCCTGGTTTTGCTCGGCCATACGATTAATGCTGTTGGTAAGCTCGGTGAAATACTGTGGTGGGTTGTTTGGATTGGGAGGGTCGGTTTGATGGTCGGCAGCATTATGGTGGGAAGCCATGGATCTAGTCGTGACCATACACCTTGATGGATGAGATGAAAAGGTTGCTGGAACAGGGTCTCCGGCAATGAACACAACTGGCGCACGGACAAACCAGTTCCCACAGACGGCGCCAACTGATGATACAGTTCGTTCCCGGTGGATGGACTGGACCGATCCAAGCTCCTCGAGCCCACGTCCGAGTGGCGAGGCCCACCAATTATTATTATTTTGTTTCATTGAAAATAAAGAGGAATTAATCCAAAATGTTAGTTGTGACCAAATTTAAACAAAAATAATTTACTGCGAAATCGTCTCAACTTTTGCCATTGTTTGTAATTACATTTACTCTAATTTTTTTATTTAGTTTGATTTGCATTTATAAGTTGTTGTTTTTTTTTTATCTATGAATTACTTATAATTTTAACGCATTGGTGAGCCAAAATTTGTCCGAAATAAAAATTCTCAAACTTATAAGTTGATTTATTTTTTTTTATTATTTTTTTAAGTCTATTTAAAGTAGAAAAAGAAAGAATACAAAATAGCTTTTTTGATAAAATTTTGTTTATTCTTGTCTTTAGTAAAAATTTTCAACCAAATTTTTTTTTTATAAACTTATAAATTGACTTATAAATTGAAAGTTAACTTATAAATTGACGCTGCAGACTTAAGAATAAGTTAACTTATAAACTGACGCAAACGACATGCCGCCTTAAAAATAATTAAAAATGGGAAAATTATATATGTGATTCTTATATTTCGGTCTTTTTATCATTTTGATTCCTGTAATTTCAATTAACTTAATTTTAATTTTAAATATATGATTTTGTCTCAATTTGGTCTAATTAATTAAATTATTAGTATTTTTTTATGAAAAAATGTACACATGAGCAGTATGTGTCATATTTTTGTAAGAAAAATTGATATTCAACTCAGTAAGTTAATTCCAACCAACTCAATGATAATTTTCTTTCAAAAATTATAATCGACATTATCAATTGGACTAAATTAATATAAAATTTAAAATTAAGAATTAAAATTAATCTAATTAAAATCATAAAAGCTAAAATGACACGAGACAAAATTCAAAACCTACCATTATAATTTGTCCATAAAAATAAAAAGAACAAACCACCAATTGAGATACTATTAAGGCTTAAGGGTGTACAGCCCAAAGGACTTTTGCCTGGTTTTTGTTGGTACCCTTGTTGTGTCCTACTATGTGTTTTGTCCTGTTTTAGTAAAGGATGCAGATTGTCTCCGGTTCGAAATCAAATTAGACGGTATTGTTTGACCTGTAGAGGCTCATCACGGGTCTCGTTTTGATAAGCTGAACCGTTCAATATGTAGAACTCGTCGAGTATTATATGTTTGTAAAAAATCAAGTTGATCGGATATCGATAGCTATGTGATCAAATCAGTTTTATATTTAAAAAAAAAAAGACGGTGAACAAATTAATGGTTGACAAAAACCTGATCCAGTGAGATAGCTATCGATATTCAATCAACGTGATTTTTTACAGGTATATAATACTCGACGAGTTCTACACATTGAACGGTTCAGATTATTAAAACGGGACCCGTGATGAGCTCTCATGGGCCGAACAGTACCGTCCAATCCAAGGACCGGAGGTAATACCAAAAGTCCCTTAAAAGTTCTTTGACCCCAACTTCATTTTCTGGGACCATCTTCTTGGCAGTTTTCAGTTTTTAGGGCTATTGGGTCTTGCATTGAACTGTCATTATTGCAACAATACCCCCTTTTATCACCTTGGGGTAGTTTTGTCATTTTATTAATTGTGTGTGGTTAAACTCATATTTTGACTTGTCATAATATATCAAAATGATATAATTTTGCAATCTTATTTTAATAGTGCAAATGTTCTTTTATTTTTCTATCTCATTTTTATTTTTCAGTTTCTAATCCTCTATTTACCACACAATTAAAATGACAAATCATTTAATAGAGAAATAATTTTGAGACAGAATCTTTGCAGTGCAAAAATTTGAAAATAATTTATGAATGAAGAAGATGAAAAGAAACTGTCAGTGAAATCAGTTTAATTTTTTAACATGAACAATTTTCTCACAAAAGCAGTTTTCAAACTCATCAATTGTGATAAACGTTTATTGCAAATTAAGCAAACACGACAACGTTTTTAGAACTATTCAGACCAACTTAATTGTACACTTCATATAACATAAAAAGATAAATTCAAGAAAGAAGCACTTTCCATTTCTTTTTATCTAAGAAAAAAAACTTAAGATAGAATTATAACCCTAACCTTGTGTTTGGAAGGTGTGAATAAGAAATTCATTTTTGTACCAAGAAATGGCTATACTATACATATCCTAATGATCCAAGTAAGAAGTAGTACTATTGGATAACCTTCATGAAGCCTTTGCAAAGTTTAATACCCACCACATATAATGAATACAATATACATATCTATTAATGGTAGGTACAAACATGATGCCTTTATAATTTTACATTTATTTATTTATTTATTATGGTTTGATGAATGAAAAAGATAAGTTAAATTTGATAATTGTTATTTTCGTAAACAGTTGACAATATGGGCGATTTTGAAACATCAAAAAAAAGTTACAAAATTTAAAATTTTTCTGAATTGTATACTTTATATAATATTATAATATTTAAATATATTTATTTATGAAGGATCAGATTCAAAGTTTCCAACCCTTAGTGCCATGTTCATTGTTCCGGTCACATTGTGTTGCCTAAGTGCTTCTGCCATGTTAAAAGTGATAAATCGTACCAATAACAAAAATGTTAGGTAAATAGAATTATATTACACAAAGATACAAAAATTATACAGTGTAGTTAAAATTTATTTTAACTGTGACAAATTCTATACCCAAAACGAATATGAGCTTGCAAAACACACTTTTATGTTTCGATTCGATTTATCTAACATTTGTGCTTAAGTAAAGGTCAATCATTGATTTGCTTTGGACATCTTGCAAAAATTAATGCACCCCATTGTTGTCTATATAAATAGAAAGTAATTTGAGCAAAGTTAATGGTGAAGCAAAAACTCAATAAATCTTTAGACGTCGGTTAAACATTATACTTGAAATAAAAATATTTTATTTAGATCTTCCTTATCCCCCCTCTCTCTCTCTGTCTATAACAAAATAATTAGAATTAAGATAAATTACCCACAAGTCTTAATAATTAGCCTTAATTCCCATCAAATTCTATTGAAAATAAGTCTTACTAAAATCGTCATTAAAAATAATTTTTTGTGACAATTTTTTTGCATATGTCACTAAAAATTAACTGTTAGACTTTTTTTGTCACCATTTTTAAAAATTGTCATTAAAACTTGTAATTAGTAACGTTTTTCTGTGACAAATTTTTCAAACTGTCGCTAAAAGTTGAAAACTAATGAATTTTTTTGTGACGATTTTTTTAAATTGTCGCTAAAACTTATAATTAGTGACTTTTTATGACAAAATTCTTAAACTGTAGTTGAAAATTAACAATTAATGACGTTTTTTAATAGTGTTTGATAAAAAAACGTCATTAATTATCATATGATCTATTAGATAATAAATCTACCTATTAGGATTTATATGTAAGTCTCCCTTAAAAATTTAGGGCAAATTACATATATCCCCTCGAGATTTAACAAAATTACAGATACTCCCTTGAGATTTGAGAAATTACAGATACCCCCCTGAAGGTACTATTTGCATAACAAATTAGGGGGCAAATTGTTATGAAAATATAAACCTCGGAGGGTATCTGTAATTTTCAAAATCTCAGGGGCGTATCTATAATTTAGCTAAATCTCGAGAGAGGCATATGTAATTTGCCGTAAAATTTATCGTATATTAGAGATGTGTCTTCAAACAAGAGAGATTCGGAGAGAATATCCAACTTCCTCGTAATTGACCAATATCTTCTCTTAATTTTATTTATTTTTTTGAACAATATCCTCTCTTAAACAAAAACATTATATAAATTTATAATCAAATTAAAAGTTTGAGTCATGTCATTTTAAATTAAAAACCCATCAATATAAAATATAATTTTTAAAAATGTTATTACCAAATTACTCTATTAAGAAATTTTGTACAAACTTAAGTTTGTGTATCATTTTTCTTGTCTAATAGAAAATATCCTTTTAGCATTATGAGTTATCCTAGAGGTGGTGTGTATTATTGGATGATTGAAGAAGAAATTGACCAATCCAACCATATCCTAGGGCGGTGTTAAAAGAATATAATTAGCCTTTAGCATATTGCCACCTCCATTTGTATGGGTCCCCCATGCATGACACCTGTCACAAACAACTTCTGAGTGATGTTATATCATCAAGAAATGCTAACTAGCCTTGGTCAAGAAAAAACAAACATGCCAAATGTTGTCCTCTTTTGTAGATAAAATCAAATTACCAAAAATAAAACAGGAATGTTCAAGTGGAGTTTGTATTGTAGTACAATTAAAGTTAGTTTTCACTTGTATTAAAATACATATCTACTTACATCACCATATTTTGTTATTACTTTCACATCTTTCTACTTATTTTAATTTCTTCAAATAAAAGCCATGAATAGTATAAACATTTAGGACTTTTCTTAAGTGTGCAACTTACACCTTCCACTTACACCTTTTGTGTTACTGTCCTGTTTTATGTTTATACCTTCCACTTACACCTTTTGTGTTGGTTGCATATGGTGTGCAACCTTAAGGGGTTGCACACCATAACAGGACCCAAACATTTATTGCTTGATCCTTATTATTGCTTATATTTGAATGAAAATGATTAGCTTAAGTCTAAAGCATTCCCTGTATTCTTCCATCTTTGTAGATGATTTGGGAGCTTTTTGTAACATATGGCCTATCTTAACACTTCACTTCGTCTTTTCAAGGCTGTTTGGAATATAAATTCGGCATCATAAAAAATTAAAAAAATAAAAAGTAGTTTAGGTTAAGATTTTGACAGAATATAGTTGAGTGGTTTTGAAATCAATGGCACACCAGAAATTATTCTCACTAAAAGTATGGAGAATCATCAAACTTATCCGCATTATGTTGTCAATAGAGAATCTTCAAAATATAGAGATCATGAATAGAATTCATATTTTTTTTATTTCTTTTTATTGCTTTTTATTTTTAGGTACATCAAAGAGGGTAACTTGAAGGGGGCACTTTGCTTAACCTTCTAGTGAAGTTCAAAGAATTTTGGCCAACAATTAACTCCAAATCTTTCTGATCTCTTGCTTTTCGAATGGTAGGGGATTACGCCTCTTAAATTTTCAATCAAGATCATTCCTAATTAGTTCTAGTAAAGAAAAAAAATTAGACTTGGGTGTTTGACAAGTCGGATTTTAGTATTTTTTTGGGGCTAAAATTCATAAAATGATAAAATTAGCTAAAATAGCTAATAAGACAAACTATCACATCAAATCTATAATTATTTCATTTTTTCTATTACAAATATTCCATGCAACTACAAAAAAAAAAATCTAACTATCTTTCTGAATATAAAAATTTAACTTATTAAAATAGTCAAAAATTAAAATAACCTGCAAAAATAATAACTTCCCAAACAAAATTTAATAAATAAATAGGCATTTGAAACTCAACTTGCCACAAAAGGAAAAGAAACTACGTATACTGTATGGGTCAGAGCCAAGGACGAAAGGTCAAAAATTAAAGATAACATTCAAGTCAAGACAATAGGGGAATCAATTTGAACATTGCTTTCAAGGTTGAGTGTCCATCTAAATTACCATGAACATGAAGTGTGGTTTGGAAAGCCATTTGTAACAAGAAAATAGCTATTAGACTCTATTTGCTAAGCTCAATCCAAAGGTATGCTCATTAGCTCAAGTCATGTCATATGATTCATGGATTTCAAGAGAACTTAGGACACGTTCGATTCAATTTATAAAGGTTGTTTATAACCTTTTTTTTATATGAAAAATACTAGGGGTTTTAAAATTTTTGTCAAATTTTTTACCAAAAAATCACTGGATGTGTGGAACTCATGTGAATGTGAGACCTACACTAATGCGAATGTTTGATAAAAGTCTTGGGTTCTCTAACATTACTCTTTATATATATATATATATATATACAGTGGCGGAGCCACATGGTGACCAAGGAGTTCATGTGCCTCTCCTGGATTTTTTTTTTTTTTTTTTTTTCACATATGTATATAAATAAAATTTTAAACAAAAATAAATTTAGAATAAAATTCCAAGGGCATTTTTAAATTTATGAAAACAATAGTGATTGTTTTATTGAAAATGAAATGACTACAATAAATTATATTTTTATGTATGAAAATTTTGTAAAAAAATCTCAATATAAAGGTAATATCCATCATTATTAATATGCAAATATAATTAATCTCACTATATATATGTAAAAATTACTAGAGCGTTAGTTATATTTGCATGTGGAATTCACCCTTCATATGTTATTTTATTATTAGTTGGTGATATCATTTGTCAATAATGATGTGATATCACTATTATATGAAATTTTTACTCAAATTTTGTAAAAATTTAATTTATCTTACCATTATATAATTTATTTTAAGACTCAAATATATGATTTTTTTATATTGTCTATAATACACTAGTTACACGCAATACTTTCTTTTTGATTTTACTCGAAATTAATTATAAAATTTTATGTGAAATACTTTTGTAATAATTTATTTAAGTTTTTGTACTTAATATTAATTCAAAAATTATTATTATCTTCTTATTGTTGGTTATGGAAAAAAAAATTAAAGTTGTAATCAATAAGTGCTCCTAACTCCGCCACTGTATATATATATATATATATATTCTACAAGCCTATGTCACATATTTAGTTTAATTTTTAGGTAAACTACTAATAGCTCCTAAAAGTTAGACTTAATTCTCATCAAATTCTATTAAAAATAAGTCCTAATAAAATCATTACTAAAAATAAATTTTTGTACATGTCGCTAAAAGTTGACAATTAATGACTTTTTTTTGTCACATTTTATAATTTGTTGCTAAAATTTACGATTAGTGACTTTTTTGTGATGAATTTTTTAAACTATCGCTGAATGTTAAAAATTAGTAACTTTTTTCGTAATAATTTTGTTAAACTGTCACTAAAACTTATAATTAGTGACATTTTTGTGACAATTTTCAAATTGTCATTGAAAATGAACTATTTGTGCCTTTTTTAATAATGTTTAGTAAAAAACGTCATTAATTATCATAAAATCTATTAAATAATAAGTCTACCTATTAAGATCTACACGTAAATCTCCTTTGATTTTTGCCGACAACTTATTTGATAAAAATTAACTTTAATAAACTGATTATTGTGAAGGTACATATATTTTTTAATTTATACTTTATAATTATTAACTTACAACTTCTAAGAAATTGCACCAGTTGATAATATATAAGGTAATAGACCCTGACATTTAATTAAAATACGAATCTCTACCTGTGATTTTAAAAATTACATTTCACCTTTAAAATTTTTAATTTCATAACAAATCGTTCTTTTATTAATAAATCATCAAGTCAATTAACAATTTTTAATAATGTTAGAAATATATTTCAATTAATAATTTAAGTAATTTTATTATTATATAAGAGAACAATTATGAATTTTATTTTTTTAGTTAATTCTGTTAAATAAAAAATTTTAACAAAAGATATTTGTAATTTTTCAAATCATAGGAATTAATCTGTATTTTAAACAAACCTCAGGGAGTATATTTGTAATTTACCCTAATATATATATATATATATATAGAAATATATTTGTCCTTTTCTTTTGTTGGCCCGGCAGAGAATGGTTAGGTTCACTACTTCCAACAAAGATTATTACAACCCATAGGCCCATCAAAGGACTCAAGCCGAGGCCTGTCCAAACTAGTTCAAAGTCCGGGTAATTCCATTTCCATGGTGCATATATAAAGAAAGTAGCAAAGTACTGAATTTCCATAATCTAAGATCCAAACACAATACAGACGAAAGAAGGAAAAGGAAGAGGTAGGAACGGAGGTGGGGAGGAAGGTAGGGAGATGGACCTTCCTCTGTTTGGTTAGTAGGAAAAGAGGAGGAAAAGGAAAGATTTTCTATTCAACAACATGCACCCTAATTCAACATCTTCATTTTGTACAAAAATTATGTAAAAACTCTGTTCATATAATATAACTCAACTCAATTAGAATCTTTTACTTTAAAGCATAACACCCATTAAATCAACAATTGCAAAAATGACATTATGTCATTTTGGTGGAATTTATGACTATACCTACCAACAAAATTACAATTATACCCTTACAATTGTCATGTGATAATCATACAGGCTGCATTGACAGTAAAGGAAACTAAAAATTGTTTTGATGAGCAGAGGCAAAACATTTGTTAATACAGAAAAGAACAGTAGCATAACTTCCAAATCTACAACGAGAAGAAAAAAACATTAAAAATCAACTCACATGCCTGAATTTATACAAAAACATAAATCAAAAAGTTATATTACAGTAGCTCAGTAGTGAATGTATGTATGCATTTAAATGTTATTCTGAAACTAATGCATCAAGGGAGACCCAGTGAAAAACTTACAGTGTTCAACAATAAGTGGTGGGTGAATGAAAACATAATCAACAGACATGGTCACAAACCAAAGCAGTAACCAAATACTTCTTTACACACGCGTTATTTTCCCTCAGCAGCCATCTTTTTCTTTATTTCATGAGCAGTGTTGAATATGCCGTTGGTAGGCTTGTTGCATACAAAACATTTTTTGTTCTTGGCATGATGCTGTGAAACAAAAGAAGAGTCAAAAAGCTTATAATTTGAAGAATAACATGCAACATGGCATAACACTAAAAATGATCAAATCTTAATTTGTACCAATGCATTTGATCAAAGAGCAATGCTAGAGACCCACACTTTCAGACCCACAATGATGTGGGGCAAGAGAGTTGGGCCCTATATCATTGGGATGCATTATTTGATCAAAGAGCAATGCTAGAGACCCACACTTTCAGACCCACAATGATGTGGGGCAAGAGAGTTGGGCCCTATATCATTGGGTGTGTAACAAATCAAAGTTGAGGGTCTAAAACATTTTCCTTGATGAAATCCTAATTTGTATACGAAAAAAAAAAATCATTTCCAGGAAGAAAAAAAAAAGTACTGAAACTCTCATTTCTTTAAATTTTACATATTATCCTATAAAGGCAATGTTAAGAGCTCATTTTAAATGCTATGTAAACTTGAAATGGGATAACTTTATCGTCTCATCAATTTATCTTCTATTATCTTTCACTTCAAATTGTCAGCAAAGACTAAGGTACAGTTCCATGTTTCCTTTTTAGTGACAGATAAAAACTGATAAACACAAGGGAAACATTCCTCCCTCTTGTCTAATATTTTTCATTTCATGCACTATTTTTATACATGTGATTAAATAATTTACTTTTACTTAAAAGACAAACAGACATCCAATTTTTAGCAATAAAGCATACTCCTATCCTCCATATAAAAGATTAGGAACATCAAATATGTATGTTTGGATAAAGAATCTTTGAGTGCCTGAGACTGAATTGAAAATTTTTAAATTCTGAAATCTACAATAAAATTTGTTCTGTTTGGACAAATGGTCCTAAACATGGGTAGTGGTCTTTCATGTTTGGTAGAAAAAAAAACATAAAATTCAATCGTGATAGATATGAGCTTCCCACGATGTGCACAAAACAAGTCGACATACCCAAATTTCTTTGGAATATCTCACTTTATAGATTCAATTGGGTTAATATAAAAATTCTGAAAATCAACAAATTTAGTAGAATGAGTATGCTCGTGACATAACACATCCAAATTTTGCTCCTAAACATAAATTTGTATGTTGATTGCGGTGAACATGCAGGCAACCAAATTCATTTCGTATCCTTGATGAGAAAACACTTCATGATGAGACTATAATTTGTTAAAGGGCTTAGAGCAAATAATCAATTTGTAAAAATATTTCTTGAGCATCAGAATTTGTTTCCGATAGTTTTCTTTTTCTCATTTATTTCATAAACTACAAGTATGTTAACACAATTAGAAATATTTCGTAAACTATGAATGTTTTATTTTTTTTATGAGTTCATCTGGAATGGTAATACTACAAGTATATTAACACGAGGATTTTTTTTAGGAAGTCATCTTCATGTATATTTCTCTACATTTGAGATCGTTAAAGAGGCTTCCACCCTTCTCACAAAACCCAGTTTATGTGTTTCATTATTTTCTTACTTCATTTGATTTCTTTATCTCCTAGGAACAATTCTATCTAGCTTAGAAGCATGAAATCCAGTACAAGCATATGAACACTAGATAAGAAAGCCAATAGTAAATAAACAGGGAATTCAATTATGACCACTAAAAAAATTTATAAAAAAATAAAAAATAAACAAAAAAAGCTTACCTTCAATGCACAATGCTCACAGAAGTAGTGCTTGCACCGAGTTACTACAGGATCTACAAAAGGCTGCCTACATATAAAACAAGCAAACGGCAATGCATCTTCATCATCTTCATCGCTATGGTCCGCAGTCCCCTCATCCATGTCATCCCCTCCCATAGCCAAATTTCTCTTTCTTGCCTTTTCAGCTTCATCCCACTCCTTTTCCATCTGCCATCCCGACTTATAATCCCCCCGGTCATGCATAAACTTACAAGAATCTCCATACCCACAGTAACCAGTCTCTTTATAATCCTTACAAATATCTGGCTGGTAGTCAAACCTTGCCGACACTCTAATGTGAGCAGAAGCCCTAAGAGGCCCGTGTGACCCACCAGCTTTCTCCGCAGAAACTGTTTGCTCTCTTCGGAACCCAGCTTTGTAATCAGTATAACCATGAATACCTTTATACAGCTTTTCATCCCCAGGGTTCTTGCTTTTCCCCTTCAAAGCAGTCTCAGCTTGCTTTAGAACTCTCTCTCTGATTGCTCGAGCATCTTTTCCGAACTCAGTCTCAGTTTCCAGAGTTGCAGTTGCCCTGCTATCATTTTGAACTTGAATTTCTTTCGAAGACTCAAACTGAAAGATTGGCGTGGTAGACTCTACATTTGACTCAGAGGGCATTGAGCGTTTGGAGGGTCCAGTAGAGAAGTGAAGCTTATTGTCAGGCTGTGGGGGCTTTTTCTTATTATGTATCAGTGAACTCTCAGTTTTCGAATCTTCAGCTTCATCTTCATTTTCGTCAAATGTTCGCTTCCTAATGTTTTTGTTTTTTGATGGTTTTCTGAAGAAATTGCAGACTGTAAAATACACAAGACAAGTAAATACTAGTTGAAAGTCGAAAGCTAATAAAAAAAAGAATGCATGCTAAATATAGCAGCAGACCTGGTTCAGGCTGATTTTGGGGTTCGCTCGAGTCAGCCATTGAAAAGTTGGACCCAAGGTTCGAAGCCTACACATGTAGAACCAAAAAATAAATCAGATTAGCTTGATTTCCCAACTCACAATACCCTGAAAAATAAAATAAAAACACACTGAAAATTCTAAGATATTCTTATCCTTTTTACTCTACTTGCCTTTCTTGTGTAATTTCCTCCTTTTCCAAAGCAATTAAAGTAAACAAATGAAATAAAGAGTTGCTCAAACCCTAATCTCTATCTTTGATCCATCTGAGAAACCCGAACCCTTGGAATCGTAATTTTGATGGAGAAGATGAAGATGAAGGACAAACAAACCCTAACACGATTCAGATGAAGCCCAACCCTTAAACCACACACAAACCCTAACACAAGCTTCAGATTGCTCAAATCGTCTGAATTCCATCGCGCATCTTGAAATTCAAGTATTTATTTTTTTGAAATCCTCTTTCTCATGATGGATAATTGCTTAAAATTTGCTTCAGATTGTTTGATATGCTTGAAATCTATTTGAAATTGCTTGATTATTGTTGTTGTTTGTTGTTTTTAGTCTGTTTGTTTTTTTTGGTAAATTTTGTACAAAAATATTATTTTTTTGTTTGGAGGATTTGTTGCTGGGAAAGGGATGGGGAAGGGAAGAAAGGAAAGCAGATGGGGATGATGATCTGGCAGATTTGTCATTGCCAAAGCTTGTGCTGCTTTTGTCAACTCTTTCCAAAACTTGGCAATGGCAGCTCCTTTGGCAGCCCACTGTGGATGCTCTAACAAAAAAAAAAAAAAAGGAATAAAGAATAAAGAAAAAAACAATTAAAGGATAGATAGAGCAAAATATATTGAACTTGAAGTGTTACTAGGAATGTGTGGTAGGACACCTAACTTTGCTTTTGGAAGGTATTGCTTTTAAGTGCTGAAAAATTTGGGGAGAGTTTTTTTAAGAACCGGAACAAATGGGTCAACATGTTGAACTGGGAGGAACAGGCCTTAGAGCCGTCTGGTTTTGTTGAATACTGCAACTGTCCTTTTTTAGCCGGTCTTTCGAGGCAAAATATAATGAATTGATACTTAAAATGAAAAATTGGTAAACCTAAGTCTGATCAGCTAGTTTGGGCTTAGAATTGTCTTGCCTCTCGCTCTATCAGTACTCACACATTGCTGGTGCCGTTGGTATGCCTATTTTTCTTCTTATTATTTAGTTGTTCCGAACCCAAGAGTTTAATGTTTAATGCCCAAACCCAATGGCCAACATAGGTCAATGTTTTCTACCTAGCACAATAATTCCTTTTAAAAAAAGGCGAGATTTTCAAGAAAAGGTCAGGTGAGATTCTGGGTTTTTGGAGAAATTGTAGAGCCCTGCTCACTGTGCATCATTAATCCAGCAAATCTCTCTCCCTTCTCCATTAGATTATGACATAACTCTTATTAGATATGTTCATGTGCTTGTTTGTCATATTGAAACTAGTTGGATTTTTACAAATGATTTACTCGTTACTGATTGAATGCATGTTGTT
>JAPPVO010000019.1:92348245-92396611 GCA_030407325.1 Camellia japonica | reverse complement strand
AATTGTTTTTAATGAAACACTAAAAGAACCAACATGTCTTTTTTCCAATTTATGGAGTAAAGTTGACATTCTGGTTGATATCATCTGGAATTAGCGTTTCGAATTTAACAACTTTAACCAATACATGGTCATGGTTGATATAGTCAGTCAATTTTAGATTGACTTCACTCTGCTTCGAAAGAGCAGTCCATGCTGTTTTAGTTTAACAGACAATTTCTTCTTATACAAACCAATGATTGGTTTTGATGCTTCGAACAGTGCTCCTTACCCTTAAAGAATCCTAGGATTTGCTCCGAAGGTCGTTGCTTTGATTAATAACCCTCAAACAGGTCTTAACTCTTCAAAGTAGACCAATACTCAAGCATCTAGCACCTTTAAGCATGTAGTATGCTTCGAAGCCGGCTTCTATATTTCGAAGCCGTTGTTGTTTGAGTTTTGGCGCCAAAATTTGGCGTTCGACGAAGCCAAATATCTTACTTCGAAGCTGGCATCAACATCCAGAATGTGCTCTCCCTCCAAAACTATCAATTTGGAGAGACTCTCGTATTCGTACTTTTAGTACTTAACGGCTTATGCAATATTTTTTTAGACACAAAGCTTTTAAAAACCCCTTTGTTTCGTATTCTGAAATCACTTGCTCTTTCAACACACAAACCCTACCGATCTTCTGTTAACTCTCTCTTCCTTACTACTTGCTATCCATGGATCCTTCTTCGCCGAAAATGCCCACTGGCGACCGTCTCAGCCCCACTATGGCTTTGAAGAAATGTATTGATGAAGAAATCACCAAGCTCACGACTGGTGGGCCAAGCAACATAGATGGGCGTCTCTTCGTTCCTCGCCATAACCGCCGCCGACAAGAGTATGTCCTAGGACCCATCTTTCGGGAAGCTCCTGACCAACTTCCAGCTTTGTACCCTCGTTTGGAGGATCACCTTCTGCTATATGAGGAGGGCTTGACTGGAGCAACTGGAGACTGACCCAGCCTCATCGCTGCTGGCCGACATTGAGAACCGAATGGGAGGAATGGTATGACAGGGTTGTACCTGCGAGAGAAGATGACCTACAAGAGCTTTACATCCTCGACGCTCTTCGCCTTTCCAGGTTCATCATTCCTGAGGATCCCTTTTTGATTCCAGCCGCTTTATGTTTTTGGAATATGGCTTTTAATTTTTTCCAATTTCGGTGTGGCATGATGGCTCCCACCGTTCTTGATATTTGTCATCTTTTAGGGCTTTCCCCCCATGGCTCTCCTTTTACCTCCCAACTACCCGGACCTTCCTGTCAAATTTTCCTTCCAACCTTAACCTCTCTTCTTATAGTGACTTTGTAAAGGCTGAAAATAAAAAGGAAGGCCCTGTAAAGACAGAGAATTCTTTTCCTTCATTTTGTACTGGTTATGCAAATTTCTTTTTTCACATCATCTCAGAGGATTATGCTGAGTTTGCTCCCCTCGCAAAGGCACTTGTCTTGAAAAAGCATATAGCTCTTGCCCCTTACCTGTTAGGCCATATATACAGAGCTTGCTCCCAATTTTGTGAAAGACCACTTGATGTTAACCAAGGAGGTCCTTCTGGGTGCTCCAGCTCTGGCTCTTCGCCTATTTTACTGATCTGCATTCTAAATGCCTCAGATTTCTTGTCCAGGATCCTAGCACTTATGGGGAGAAGTATGCTAGGATTGCTCTTTATCCTGCTTCCTTCGTTTATTACTTTACCTTCTTTTACCAACTCCCTATTTCTCCATCTGCTCTCTCTTTTTTGTCCTTTCGAAGCCAATAGAGGACCAGCCTGGCTGCGGACTTTTCTGGCTGATAAAGAGTGCTCCACATCACCTCATAAAGATATGTGGGCTTCCATACTGTTACCAAGGGAATTGTTCCTTGGCACTTTGCACCCTCGAGCCTATAATGTATATCTGAGGTGTATTGCCCTTCCCAGTTCGCAAGACAATTTGGGCTCACCCAAGGGATTCCTGTTCCACTTTGCAGTCTCTCGAACGTCCACCTTACTGCTAGAGATTTGAGAATATCCAAATCCAAGCTAGAGACGGCAATACTTAAACTGTTGAAGGATTTGAATGAATTCCAATTTGTTCCCTTTCTTCAATCTGGCTTGGTTTTGAAAAGATTTCAGAACTGGTGGACAGCCAATATGGAAGTGCGCCTGTCTATGCATCCTCATGACTTGCTAATGGGGTTGGGAGTACCTTCAAAAGCCAAGTCAGCAACAGCTGAGGACATTCCCCCTCCTCCTGAAGTTGTCACAACTATTCCTGCAGCTTCATCTCCTCTAGCCAGATTTACTAGAGCTGCTTCGAAGAAGGGTAAGTATTTTCAGATTTCCCTTTTTCTTTCTTTTGAATCTTTTATTCGTTTCCCTTATACTTGTGTTCTTTGGTGTAGGGTCTCCGCAAGAAGAATCCCCCAAGAGAGCTGAGACTTTAGCTCTTCTCAAGAAGAAACAACAAAAACAGAAAAGGAAGCTAGTCCTTCCTCCTGAGGAACCTGAATCTCTGGAAGAAGAAAAAGAGGTTGAGCAAGAGCAAGAAGTGCTCTTGCAGAGAACAAAGAGACAAAAGGTGGCTGTCTCCACTTCTGATACAATCGAACCCTCCTTCCCTCGAGACAACCACTACAATAATGGAGAAAGAGCCTATCTGTGAAGAATCTGAACCCCAAATCGAAGAGAGAGGGATCGACAAGGAGCCAGTAACATCACTGCCAAGAAGAAAAAGAAAGAAAGTGACTGTCCCTGCCACTGACTTGGTTGAAGACCCTATTCATGAAGCAGCTGCCAAGGCAGTAGAGCAGGAACATTCTAAGGAAATAATTGTCTTTGAGAGGGCCGAGAAGAAACGGCAGCAACAACTTTTGAGAGATGAGGCTGCTACTACTGCTGATGCACTTCAAAGGGAAGCTGTAAGAAGGCAACAGACTGCCGAGCATTATTCCCTTCGCAGCTCTCCCATCAATGTTAATACCTCTGGAACAAGTAAGTTCTTTCACACTTCCGCTGTTTTTTCTTTTTGTCAACTTTTGATACTGACTGATTTTGACAGTCCTTTGTATTTCTTCCTCTTGCAGCAGCAACAACTATTGCATCCATCTTTCCAGCGAGGGCTCCCTCTATTTCAGTTGAAGTTGACCAAATGCAACATGTGAAAACCATCCACATTATGCTCCCACTCTCTAAGCCTATATTCGACATACTTCTTTGAGTCCAAACATCCCTGCATCTCTTTTTCTTGGCTTAGAGCCATATCTCCCCTTTTTGACTTTTGATCAGCCTCAGTCTACTTCTTTCTTCTCTTCACAGAAATTCCAACTGCTACTCCCTCTCCGACGGCAGTTGATTCCCTTATAGAGGGTGCTAGCAATCTTCCAATTCATAGTTCATCACCTTTGCCTACTTCCAGCCCTCTCTCTCTCTTGATTCATTGGTGGCTAAGACCATAGAGGCTGCCAAGGATGCTCCTTTCATTTCTCCTATCCTCATGCAGTCCTTTGTGTCTTCCACCACAACACTCTCTGCACCCTTCATGTCTATGGATGAGGTAGACATCTTTGAAGCCAGACTGGCTAGTCTTCTTTGACATCCCTCTACCTCTCCATCATTCAATGCTGAAGCTGAGCCATTAGTCTTGGCTGACTCCTTGCTAGAGATTTTTGAGAGTTCTTCTCCTCCAGCAGCAAGCCTTCTGCACCTTTGATAGATATAGATATATGCCTAGAACTGCTAATTTCTTTCTCAAGGATTCCCTTCGAGGCTCTGCAAAGGCCAATAATCAGAAATGGATTCCTCCAATGCTGCAAAATTGCTGAGCAGTCTGGCATGAATGCTTCAAGTCATCTATCTCAGGCAGCAGCTACTGTTGATTTCTATCTTAACATTTGTCATGCTGCTAAGGCTGCGGACGAGAAGCTGACTAGGGACCAGAGTCTTGTTTCTCTCAGGTGCATACCGAAGTATCAACTCTGAAAGAAAACACTCCTCTGCCTCCCACTTTCGAGTCCAGCTGCTGGAAAAGAAAGCTCAACTTGAAGAGGAGTTAGTTGCAGTAAACCAGGCCTTGGTTCGAACTGACACTAAATTGCAAATCACTAACCAAGAACTGGCCGATCGCAAAGAAGACATGGCTACAGCTATTCAGCTAGCTCTCTCTCTCTTAGCAGTAGGAAATCTATTGTACAAAAACAACTAAGACATTGTAATGATTTCTGGGCCAATTTGTGGCACAATGTACTTAATTCTTTATAAAGAACAAATTTTTGTCTATCATTTGAGTAGTCTTGTGTTTTTGTATTCAATATTTATTCTATTCCTTGTGTTTCCCAAATGGTTGGAAAATAAGGCTTCAAATATCTGCCATTAATCTTTTTGGGATGTACATACCCATTCAGATTTCTCAAATGGTATGCTCCAAAAGACAGAACTCTATGAATTTGATATGGTCCTTCCCAGTTAGGTGACCATTTGCCAAACTTATGGCTTTTAATTCCTATTGGGAGTATTGTTTTCCATACCAAATCACCTTCATCAAAGCCAATGTGTTTGACTTTCTTGTTATAATTCTTGGCTGCCTTCTTCTTTTGGAAAAGAATGCTATTTAATGCCAAAATTCTAGCTTCATCTATGCCTTCTAACTCCAAGCACATACTTTGATGGTATTGCTCAGGATCTAACTGATCTTGGCATCTTACCCTCAAAGATTTGACATTAATTTCCACAGGTAAAACTGCATCATGCCCATATACTAAGGCATAAGGAGTGACTCCTGTACTTGATCTTGGGAGGTTCTGTAAGCCCATAAGACATCCAACAGAAGGTTATGCCAATCCCTGGGATTATCCTCCACCACCTTTTGTATTCCTTTTTTCAAGGACTTGTTGGATGATTCAGCTTGACCATTGGCTTGTGCATAATAAGGTGTGGAATTAACAAGGCTAATTCCAAACTCTGCCACAAAAGACTTCACCATTTTCCCATCGAATACAGTCCCATTATCCACAGTAATGGTTTGTGGGATGCCAAATCTATGG
The DNA here is from genome assembly GCA_030407325.1 of Camellia japonica. Classification (NCBI taxonomy): domain Eukaryota; kingdom Viridiplantae; phylum Streptophyta; class Magnoliopsida; order Ericales; family Theaceae; genus Camellia; species Camellia japonica. The sequence continues at coordinate 92,391,570 of JAPPVO010000019.1, read as the reverse complement.
ATCAAGTCTTTAATGAACCCAATGACCTCTGTTTGATCCACAGCTTTATATGGCTTGGCTTCGACGACCCACTTAGTGAAATAATCAGTGGCTACTAGAATGAAACAATGGTGCTTCGAAGAAGGTGGGTGTATTTTTCCCATCATATCCATGGCCCATCCTCTGAATGGCCAAGGCTTCACACTACTGCATGTAGGTCAGTTATGGGCACATGCCTTATTGTGCCATGCTTTTGCATGCCTGGCAACCCTTTGCATATTCTATGCAGTCTTTAAGGATAGTTGGCCAATAGTAGGAATGCCTTCGAAGCAACCATCTCATCTTTACACACCAGGTTGATGAGCACCACAGATGCCTTCATGAACCTCAGCCATAGCTTTAATGCTTCTTTTGGGCCTAAACATTCCAACAATAAGCCATCTCCCCCCCTTTTGTAGAGAGCGTTGCCATATATCATATAACTGCATAGACTGTAATTTGATTTTCCTGCTGGCCTTCGAAGATGGACCAGCCAAATACTGCATTATTGGATGTCTCCAATCTTGTTCTTGTAAGTCATTATGATTGACTTCCAAGATCACATTCCTTTTATTCAAAGTTTGTATTAATCTCTGATATGTTGTTTGGCTTATGTCCCTTTGGGTATTATCCCTTCTCTTGAAGTTCGAAGCTTTCTGAGCCACATCATTAGCTCTATTGTTCAAGAATCTTGGAACATAGGTTACATTTGCTATTTGAAACTGAGAAAGCAAATGCAATGCAACAACATAGTATGACAAAATACTTATGCTTTGACACTTGAAAACCCCTTTCACTTGGTTAACCACCAATTGAGAGTCCCCAAATATGTCAACCGCATGCACTTGTAATCCAATGAGAATCTCTAGTCCCACTATTAAGGCTTCATATTCAGCCTGGTTATTGGAACAAGTGGCTTCATCCACTCTGAAACCATGTGTGGTTTCTACCCCCTGTGGAGATTTAATCACAACACCAATTCCAAACTAAGCCATTGGCTTTCGATCCATCGAACCACATCTGCCATGGCTCAACATTAGCCATACCAAGCTCCATTATCTCTTGGCTTTCTGTTTGAGATGGATGGTCTGCCAGAAAATTGGCTAAAACTTGCCCTTTTACTGCCCTTTGAGGGACATATTCTAGATGAAATTCTGACAAGGCTAGTATCCACTTGCCAATTATCTCTCCCCTCAACATAGGTCTGGATAACATGTATTTAACCAAATCTGTGGTTGCAATTACCAAGACAGTTGTAGGTAAAAGATAATATCTTAATTTCATCGCAGCAAAATACAAAGCAAGACATAGCTTTTCAACAGCTGAATATTTACATTCACAAGAATTTAAAAACCTACTAAGGTAATAAATGGCTTGCTCCTTGCCTTCTTCATTGTCTTGGGCCAAAAAAGCTCCCAATGAGTCTTCTGCTGCAGCTATGTACAACTTCAAGGGCTTGTTCCCCTTTGGTGGCATCAGCACTGGAGGGTTGGCCAAGTAGGCTTTGATACCTTCGAAAGCAATCTGATGCTCTGCTGTCCACACAAATTCCTCTTCATCTTTCAGCCTTAACAAGGAAGAAAATACTTTAGTTTTCCCTGCAGTGTTAGAGATGAACCTTCGAAGAAAGTTAACCTGCCAAAGGAACCTTTGTAATTCTTTCTTACTTGATGGAGGCCTGGCTTCAATGATGGCTTTGGCTTTATTCTGGTCAATCTGTATTCCTTTCTTGTGTACCACATAACCCAAGAAGTTTCCAGATGATACGCCAAAAGCACACTTAAGAGGATTGAGCTTCAACTTGAACTTCCTCATTCTTTCAAAAGCTGCTTCTAAATGAAACAGATGCTCCTCCATGGACTGGGATTTCACTACAATGTCATCAATATAACACTCTAGATACCCTCCAATGAGGTCATGAAAGATAGTGTTCATAGCCCTCTGGTATGTAGCCCAGCATTCTTTAAACCAAATGGCATTTTAACCCATTCGAAGGTGCCAATATTCCCAGGACATCTGAATGCTGTCTTGTGGATATCCTCCTCTGCAATGCAGATTTGGTTATAACCAGAGTGCCCATCCATCATTGATAAAATCTGATGTCCTGCTGAACTGTCTACCAGCAGATCCACTATAGGCATAGGGTACTCATCTTTGGGAGTTGCTAGATTTAAGTTTCTGAAATCGATGCATACTCTCATTTTGCCATTCTTCTTAACTACAGGCACAATATTAGATAGCCATTCAACATACCTGGCTGTCCTAATAAAGCCTGCCTTGAGTAGTCTAAGAATTTCTTCCTTGACTTTCTGAATTACTTCTGGACTCATTCTTCTAGGTTTCTGCTTGTATGGCTTGAAATTAGCCTCATAGGGAGCCTATGTTCCACTAATGACCTATCCAATCCTGGCAGTTCATTGTAAGACCATGCAAAGCAATCTTTGTATTTCTTTAGAACAACCAACAACTGGTCCCTGTCCAGAGCATTCAAACAAGCACTTATATAGGTGGGCTGCTGCACAGAACCTTCCCCTAAATTCACTTCTTCTAAAGGGTCTTGTGTCTGAGAACTCATTGAAGCTTCTTCTTTGGTTTCTTCATCTTCGAAGCAACCTTCTTACCTTGTTCTGCTCCTAGGTTCTTTAGTTCGACATCTCTGCCCTCTTCCTCATAGACAAAATCTGTCCACAAGGCATCTTCTTCCTGTATCTCCTGGACTTTTGTTTCAATGTCCAACGCACAGTATTTCCCAAGGGTCAAAATTCTGACCTGTTGCTGCTCTTGTTCACAGCCAATTATCATGGCTTTTCTCTCTTGCTTCTGTACTTTCTGGACTATTGCTTTTACGTCCAATGTTGAGAATTTAATCAGAGCCAAAGACTTGGCTTCTTGTTCTTCATCTCTTTGCCTATAACCAGGCATCATTGTCATCTTTAACGACAACCTCTTCATCAGCACTCTCTTGGACTAAGTGCTTCAAGTGTGTCACTTCCTCATCAGCCGTCACTTCGGCTGAGCCATCAGCTTTCCTCAGTATACTGAGTGGTGTCACTCCCTCAATATACAGCTTGGCCTCTACAAAGTCTGCACAGGCTATGAAGGGTTGAGGATCTGCATCAATCTCCTCTGTCTCTCCATTGCCCAAAGCCATCATGATCTTCTGATGCAAAGAGGAAGGCACACATTTGTTAGTGTGGATCCAATCTCTCCCGAGTAAAGCATTATATTTAGCATTGCTGTCGATTACGAAGAATGCTGTCATGCAGTCCCTGGTTCCCACGCTCAAGTTAATGGGTAGAATCCCTTGAGCCATTTGTTTATCTCCAGCAAAGCCAGCGATGTTTGTGCTGGTTGGGATCAACCTGGGATTCTTTTTCCCTAGTTTCTTCAAAGAAGATTTCGGTAATAAGTTACTGCTGCCCCATTGTCTATCAGGACTCGATTCAGTTGTATCCCATCGAAGAAAGCCTTGATATACAAAGGCTTGACATGTTGTGTCATAGAATTCGAGGGATATTCAAAAGGATATGAGAGGTTGATGCTCACCTCTTCCTCGCTCTCGCTTTCACATTCAGTTTCCATCGGGATAGCCATTCCAGGACCATCTTGTACCATACTCACTTGCGATTCCTCACTGGAGACTGGAATAGGATCCATGTCTTGGTCCTCATCCCCAGCCTGGAACTCATGAGGCAATATGTGTACCATATTGACTGATACTGGAGGAAATGAGCCAAATTGGATGGCTGGCTGTACCTTCTCCCCTCTTGGCTACCTTGCTTGGTGTCTTCAGCAGCATCCTCCATGCTGCACTCTGGCACTTCGTTGATAACTTGATCCCTTCGAAGGATCTTTCTCAACTGGTTCTTCAGTCAGAAATGTTTGTTCAGCCATGAAGGCTTCGAACATTTCTTCTTTTGCCATTTCCTTCTTTTGGCTCATGCCAATCTCTTCTTCTGTTTCGCTGTCACTTTCCATTAGGGCCTTCTCCAACCCTGCCAAACTAGACTTCTCTCTGGCCTTTAGTTCAGAATGAACCTGGGCCAACTGTTCTCTGCTACAAACCACTTTGCTTTGTAGAGTCGGTTTTGGAGTATGTCTGACTCCGAAGTCTTCTTTCCTTCTGTCTTAATCAGTGAAGAACTCTCTCCACTTTCTTTCAAATCTTGCTGGTACTGGGTGTACCTGCGCTGAATTTTTCTCTCCTTTGTGATCTGGAAATGACTGGAACCATATCTGGTTCCTTTGTCTTTGGATGTTTCAGCAGTACCCAGTTGTTCGGAGCCACCAAAGGAGGCTTGACCATCCTGCCTTGGTTTCCAACATCCCTTTGGGCAGGCACCTCCCTAGGCTTGTTCTGCATTACAAACCAATCTGGGACCCCAGGTACCCACGAACTTGCTGACTCAGATGTTGAACTGGCTTTTTCAACCTTCGAAGCCATCTTCGAAGCTGGCTGTGAGGTAAGTGCTTGAATCTGGTCTCATGTTTCGAGCCTGATTCTGGCCTTCGATGGAGGTGGCCACTTTCTCTCTCGTCGTGAGGTTGGTCTAGGGGCCAATCTCTGGCTTTAGTCCCATAACCTGAACTCCTCTCCAATCTTCTTTCAGAATGGCTGCTCTCCATTCTGTAGTAGTTAGGTGCCTAGACTCATACAAGGGCCTCTTGCCTTTATCACGCATTTTGTCTACTGCAGGCTCAACCACTAATGGTCGCTGTCTATCACTAGCCGGATACAGCCTTTTGTTGTAAGCATTGGTTGACTTAGGACGTCTCTGGACATCCCTATAGTATTGCTTCCCATCAATTGGAAGCCCCTTCAACCATTTGTAGCTTAGTCTGCATCTGGGACACATCCTCTGCATTACAGCTGCTTCCAAGGAATCGTCATCCAGTGCTTCTTCATCAGAGTGTTCTTTCTGATGTGAGAAACCTTGTCCAATAACTGGTGGGTTTCTAGTATCCTTCTTGGCAGTTGTCTGGTTGGCAATATGCATTTGCACATTGACCTCTTTCAATTCCTGCAGAGATAAATTCTGAAAGTTTGGTACAACCACATTAGCTGCGCTTTCTCCAACTTCTGGAAACGGGTTATTGTCAATCCCCATGGCCTTTTCTGTTTTGGCTGGGAACTTCAAACTTCCTTTCCGAATTTGCTCTTGGATCCTGTCTCGAAAAACAATGCAGTTTTTAGTCGAGTGAGACCAAGAGTTATGCCATTTACAGTATACTTTTCCTTTAAGTTCATCTGGAGATGGCAGTTTTACTCTCTTTTGGTAACTTAAGGAAATTGGCTGCAAGCAAATGATCAAAAATGTCATCTGCTTTTGTTAGGTCGAAAGAGTACTTTCTGTGAAAGTCTTTCTTTTTAAACTGCTGGTCGATGGTTGTATCCTTATGAATTAATGCTTCACAGATTACAGGTTCTTTGCCCACAATCTCTGCTGCATCGATCTCATAATTTGGATCTCTATAATATGTCTTGTACGAGGCATTATTTCGATCTTGTTTCTCCTCTAATAATGCTTCATATCGAGACACCTTATAGGTTAGTTCGACCAAATCCCTGAATTCAGTTGAATCAAACTTCTTTCGAAGCCTAAACTCTAAACCGTTTTGAGCCAATCTTACGAATTCTGGCTCTGGTAGGATGACTCTACATTTATTTCGAGCCCTTTTAATATGGCAATAAACTGAGTAGCCTTTTCTTCAGGCCTTTGACTCAATCTTGCCAAGTCTGCCATGGAAACCTCTGGCTCCGACTGGAAGAATTGGGCATGAAATGTCTCTTCCATTTGTTGCCAAGTTTGAATGGAGCCAGGTGTAAGGTTGATGTACCATACAAATGCTCCCCCAGTTAGAGAATTTGGAAACAATCTCAGTTTCATATAGTCATGATTAGTGAATTCACCGCATTGAGCAGCAAATCTAGCAATATGCCCTACCGTTGACTGATTTCCAGTTCCATAGAAGAGGGTAAAATCTGGTATTCTGAACCCTCTTGGGTATTCATGTACCCTATCCACCCATTCTGGGTATGGTTTTCTGTATACAGGAGTCTGGACCCCCCGAGCCATCAGTCCACACATCTCCCTAACAATATCAGCAATTTGGTCCCTAGGGACCATATTTTGTGCCTGCTGAACCACTATTGGAGGGACGAACACAGGATTTGGTGGACAACCTTGTGCTTGTGGTCCTCTTGGTCCATAAGGTGGTAAATTTGGGACTGGTTGCCCCTGTGGTGCAGGTTGCTGTTGTGGGTGTGGGTAACCCCTTTGAGCATGTCCTGCGAAAGGGCCTGCGAAAGGTGCTGGGACAGGCGTTGTGTCCCTTCCATTTGTGGGAAAACCCTCCAACCCCCCGGGTACAAATTCGAATAAGGGATTATTATACCCCCTAGTGCCAAGTATGGCTTCGAACATGGGATTTGTAACCATTCTTATGCCAGTTTCTTGTACTTGGCCAGATCCACCAACTTGTGTGGCTTCACTGTTAAATACTGAGGCATTTTGGCCTGCTATAGGCCTTGAAATGGGTTCATACCAAGACTGAGGTGATGGTCTTTCATAGTTCTGAGTACTAGTTTGACCATTAGGCTGTCCATTAACTTGCATAGGCTGTTTATCTCTAGCCAATCTTTGCTGAGGGACATTTAAAACTTCCTCTGTGTGTCTTGTGTTTGTTGGTTGGTGGTTATTCATTCGATCCAAAAAGGATGTCGCCCACCTTTCCATTGTGTTCATTAATTGTTGTCCCATAGCATCTACTAAGCCATCCCATGGATTTGTTGGCTGGGTAGATGAAACAGTAGATGGTCCAATTCTTTGGTTTTCGTCCATATTATGAACATATGGTTCTTGTCCCGAAGTACTGGTCTGTTCGACCATAGGTTCGGATAATATGGGGGTTTCCACAAGATGTGTTACCACATTATCCTCTGGATTAGGTATTTCTACCTCCCCTTCTACGCCTTCTTCCAAGTGTTCATTTTCTCCCTGTCGTCTTCGTCTAGCCATTTTAACAAGTCCCACTGGGCGTGCCAAAAATATATGTTGGCTTTTTGGCTTTTTGAAGGGTATTTTTGTAAATGCGAGCGTGCCAGCAAGGATCAATCAGTCCTTACAGAAATTATAATTGCCAACCAATTATCAGACGATTGTGTTTTAGTTTTTCAGCCTCAATGAAGAGGACTTTTACTGGTGGCTTGACTTAGGAAAATTAAGAGAATAACAGTTAATATGAAGAACAATTGAAGTATTTCATTAACATGAACACTTACAATGGTCCAAACTCGGCCTCGAAGAGGTTTACAGCAACAGTCTACTTGAATCTACTTGAAACTACTCCTATGAATCGAAGTGCAGTGCAGGTATTTAAAGTACAGGAAATTAAAGTACAGGAAATGTAAAACTGGAAAAGAAAATATGAAGTAAAGACTGGTTTGTATGATCTGAGTCTGGGGGTTTTTTTCTGGGGACCTCCTTGCTATTTATACTCCTCAAGGATGACCATCGAACTGCACTTCAAACTGTCGAACCGCTCCTCCATGATTGCTGATCATGCTGCCTTAGAAGTAGTTCCACTACGCCTTTCCTTGCAGTTGAACTTCCCTCTTGTATTTGAATTTGAATATGAGCAACCGTTGAAGCCACGTCATCTTGTATCTCTTTATTGATCCTGTGCTACTCAGATCACGTGAGAACCAATTTCCACTGCCACGTGTACAATCAAGATCGAAGACTTGAGCAGTCTCCCCATACTATCCTTGCTTTGCCACATGTCGAACTATAATTGGCTTTTACAAAATATGTAGCCAACAGTGTGGTTTTATATTGTACTCTTGCTTGTTCTCCAAGATGGTTTCATGGAGCTCTGGTGCTGCCAATTTCCTTTTAGCATTGCTCTAGGTGGGGGACCATTTTGTAGTTGTCAAGGGGTGCATATATTCATTGTAATCATGCTGATAACAAACCACATTCCTCTGGTTTAACTGTTTCCGTGATTCTAGGTGTTGGGGACCAGCTGAGGTGGCAACTTGCACATGCATATACTCACAGCTTCCATGTTTCTCCGAGAGGTTCCCTCAGCTTGGTACCGTTGTGCCTTAGCTCGGTACGATGTGCCTCAGCTCGGCCCTTTGCGAGACTACTGTAGGGATGGGCTGGCTCGTTCAGATATCTGTGTACGGAACTCGGCCCACTTTGGTTTGATGATGGTTTGACCCATCAGTTCGGTCCATAGAATGAGTCTTGCAGCTCGGCCCTAGCCCAATATCGCAGTTGGACTAGCCTTTCCACTGCAAGTTGAGCCCAAGTGCTTGAGGACTTGGATGAACTGTTGTTAATGGAGTTGGGCTTAGTTGGCTTGCCCATATGTTCATCTAACCCACTTGGATTTGGGCTTTAGTGGATTGGGCCAACTCAAGGCTTGGATCCGACTCGTTTCATATTCAGCCCCTTTAGAAATGTGAGTGGATGAAAGGGCAAACGATATCCGATTAACTTGATTTTTTTCAGATATGTTCTACTTGATATATTCTAAAATGTGAACGGTTCAGATTATTGAAACGGACCCTGAAATGGGCCCATTTAACTGCATAACAGTGGCTGTTGTGCACCCCTCACAACAACCACTCCAAATCCGATGCACAACAATCACCCCAATTCGAAAAAAAAAGGGGGGAAGAATCCTGACATAAGAAAACTAATTTAAAATTCATATTTAAAAAAAAATTATAATTTAAAAATGATTCATTTAGGTAGGTAACCGATCTGATACCTCCCACCAAAACCATGTTGTATTAAAAATTTGCTTTAGCGCATATTTTTGTAAACGTCAGGAAATTTTTTAACAAAATTCGATTTATTACAAAATGTAAAGAATAAAATTGAATGGATGAGTTTTCAATAAATGCAGGAAAAAAAATGCTGGCAACCCCTTTTTTTCATGTAGTGCTGTGATGCATTGGAATTTTAATGAGTCATGATTTCAAACCGTGTAATTGCCGAAAGGCTGTTGTTTTTTAGTTTGTAATTTGTAATCCTCATGTGCGGTATGGAATTTTCTATGCTACATAAAAAATGTTTTCATGTACTAAATAAATTAATTTTAGCCATTAGATTTAAGTTAGCAGAAATTTTAACCATTCATTGGTAATGATTAAAATCAAATTCAGAAAATAAGATAGCTTGGTGAAACACGTTGTGGTCTTTAGAGACACAAAATGAGTTTAACTTACTAGTACATTCTATCATACTTACCATTCGATATAGCAATACTTAGCACTTAATAAAACTCAACTTACCAGTGAAAAAGATAAAGTCATCTTCAAATAACAAAATGGCTAAACAAGTAAACGGTAATAGTTTTGAAAATATATTAGTTCTTATATATTTTAATAATTTGGGAATATTATATGGAGTGTGAATATCAATTAATTTACAAATTCAACAACTTCTATAAATATTAATTGTGAACAATAAGCATCAGGGGCGGCGGAAGGAGGGCCTAGGGGGTCACGTGCCCCTGAGTTTTGGAATTTTTTTTTTTTTTTTTACAAACATAAAGAAAATTTTTATATAAAATATTTATAAAAATATTATTTAGAGTGAAATGTCAATGATATTTTTTAAATTATAAGAACAATAATGATTATAAGAGACTACATATTATATTATCTATGAAAATTTCAATATAATGGTGATCTTTAACATTATTGATATGCAAACATAATTAATCTCAATGAAAATATAAAATTTATTGAATTGTTAATTACATTTAATATGCAAGGTTTATCCTCCATGTGTTTCTTTATTATTAATTGGTAATATCACATGTTAATAATTGCGTGTATGACTATTATATTGAATTTTTACGCATATTTTGTATAAAAAATTACTTTATCATTATATAATTTATTTTAAAACTTTATATCCATGACTTTTTTTAATGTTGTCCATGATACACTAATTACAAATAACATATTCACTTTGTTGGTTGAGTTTTCTAAAAACACTTTTCAAAAAATTCTACGCTTTTTGTTTTTCGTATTTTATTTTTTTATTATTTTTTTTAATAATTTTAAGATTTTTTTTTAAAAACTTTTTTAGATACATGATGTATCTAAAAAAAAAATATATATATATATATATTTGTGAAAAAATATTTTAAAAAATTAATAAATACAAAATATAAAAAAAATAAAAAATATATATTTTTTGTATTTTTTTATATTTTTGTATTTTGTGAATTTTTTAAAGATTTTTTTCACAAAATTATACTATTTTATTTTTTATATTTAGATTAGGTGTTTCTAAAAATTAAAAAAATTACTTAAAATAAATATTCACAAAAAAAATAAAATAAAAAAAATAGAAAAAAAAAAGAATTAATTTTAAAAAATGTTTTAGAAAATTCAAACCAAACACACTGATTTTTTTTTTTTTTTTTTTTATCTTTCTTGAAGTCAATTGTAAAAAAATTTTGTGAAATATTTTTGTAAATATTTTCAATATTGTAATTAAGAAGTACCCCCTCTGATTTATTTTTTGCTCCGCCACTGATAAGCATAATAAATAAAAAAACGTATAAATGAATTTAATTTTATTAAAAATTTATAAAAATAAATTAGTTAGTAAATCTAATTAAACATGTAGTATTCACTAGTTTTGAAACAAAAATATGAATTTTCAACTTACCACAATAATTAAGCAAACTTATCACTTACTATTCCACAAAATCCTCACTCAGGTATTAGCAAAATTCATCTAACTAACTTTTTAGGTAGCTGGTAAACTAATAGTATTAAATTATAATAAATTTTGAAAACTTCTAAAATAAATATGAAATTTATAAAGTAGAATGTTAAAAAGTGTATATAATAAATATAAAATTTTACATTTTTGTTTAATAATTTGAGATCCATAATTTATTTTATTACTTATAAATTTTGTATACTTTATATAATTTATATGAATTTCATATCAAATTTTTTTGAAGTTTTAATTATTTCACATTTTTTTTTATGAAATTACTGTGCACAATCAGATATCTTTATTTTATTTTAACCTTGTATGATGTTTTTAATTCAATTTTAAGGTTTTGTTATAATAACATTTCATCTAATAAAAGAAAAATTATGAGGTTTTACTAAGTCGTAAGAAAAATAAAATATGATGAAATAATAAGCAGGGTGAGATTGACTGGTAAGTATAGTTTAAATGAGCAGTTAATCTAGTATGATAGGTAGTAAGTCATGTTTAATTGAGTAGTTAGTGGATTTTTTTTTTAAAAAAAAAAAAACCAATTGTAACATTACTTACCATTTATTATAACAATACTTACAACTTATTGAGATATTAATCATTTATCATTTAGTTTCATTGTACTTACCACTCATTGAGACTTACCATTCGTTCTACTTACCCCTCAATAGTAAGTGAAATCTTATTAAGTAATAATTCAAGACTAATAGAGTAGTAAGTGGATATTTTAATTTACTTTATAACCAATTGTGACATTACTTATCACTTATTATAATAATACTTACAACCTATTGAGATAATACTTACCATCTAAAAACATAGTACTTACTATTTGTTCTCATTGTACTGACCACTCATTGTGACTCTACTTACTATTCATTTTACTTATCACTCAATGATAAGTGAAATCTCATTAAATAGTAAGTCAAGTCTAATAAAATAGTAAATGAATATTTTAATTACTTACAACTAATTATGACATTATTTACCACTTATTATAGCAATACATACAATTTATTAATATAATACTTATTATTCATAAATACAATATTTACCATTCGTTAATTGCATTAACCACCCATTGTGACTCTACTTATCATTCGTTCATCTCACGACTTGACCTGACCCCAGTACTCAGAGGTTAGACGTCACAACTAATTGATAAATGAGGTTACCGAAGGCCATTTCTTAAATTAACAGATTAATAACGCAGCTGAGTAAAATAAAATGGTACCTAAATAAGTAGTAAGTCAAGTTTGATAGAGTAATAAGTGGAATCTCATTGAGTAGTAAATATCGTTTAATTGGGTAGTAAGTCAAATCTGATTGAGTAGTATATGGGTTTGATTGAATAATAAGTCAACTTAATAAAGTAGTAAATCAAATATCACTGAGCAGGATAAATAAAAACCTATTAGTAATTTTATAAATTCAAATCTTTTTAAAAATACCTAAAATATCCACACACAAAAAAATTAATAATTTGATAGAGTAATAAGTGGGATGTTATTAAGTAATAAGTGGGCTCATATTTAATCATTATCGCTACCAAGATGGATTGTAGAACTCAATGTCGAAATCATACTTATCGTTCATAAATATTTACTATTTGTTGCGATTCTACTTACCAATCAATAGTAAGGGGAGTTTTATTGAGTAGTAAGTGAGTTTGATTGAATAAAAAATCAAGTCTGATAAAGTAGTAAATGAAGTTTGGTTGAATAGTAAGTGAATTATCTTTAATTAGTAAGTGTTGTATGATTAAGTAATAGTAAAATATCATTAAATAGTTAGCATTTATAAACACAATACTTACCATTGGTTTGATTCTATTTACCACTAATTGCGACCCTACTTCCCACTCAGTATTTTACCATTTTTACAAAGGGTTGGGCTTCCCTCCAGTCCGATCACGGATTGGAGGGTGCTATTAGGCCTGTTGCGGTTCACCACGGGTCCCGTTTCAATAATCCGAACAGTACAATGTGTATAACTTATCGAGTATTATATGCCTGTAAAAAATAACGTTGATCGGATATCAATAACTATTTCATCGGATCCAATTTTTGTCAACCATTTATTTTTTTACCGTCCCTTATTTTATGCAAAACTGATTTGATCAAGTAGCTGTTAATATCCAATCAACGTGATTTTTTATGACAATATAGTACTCGACGAGTTCTATATATTGAACGACACGGATTATTAAAACAGGACCCGTGGTGGGCCTCCACGGGCCTAACAGCACCCTCCAGTCCGTGATCGGACTGGAGGGAAGCCAAACCCTTTTACAAATTTTGAATACTTACAATTGGTTAGTAATCTACTTACTATTTATTTTTCAAATGTTTACCATATATAAGTTATGACATAATCACTTTTAATTATAACTAAAAACAAAATATAATGGGTCATAATTAAACACCACTTAAGGTATAACCAAAGACCCTTTCGTTTATAATTAAAATATATCTTATCCAACATCACAATGAGTCATGACCAAATGTAATAACTAAATACCACTTTAGACACAACCAAAAACCTTTTCAGTTATAATCAAAATAAAAATTAAAAGAGGTCATAATTAAAAATCACAAGAGATTATAATTAAGTCATAACTAACACTACAATGTGTCATAATCAAGTCATAATCAACACCCCAATGAATTATAACTAAATATTACAAAGGTCATAACTGGATATACGGTATAGACAAAAAAACAGTGTGTATTATAAAATTTCCCGATAAACACAAGTATAAATAATAATAAAATATATTTTTTAATATTAAAGAAATAACATCATTTTTATCTAACATAATTATATCAATTTTATGCTATTCATATTGTTTAAATCTTAAAAAAGATTAGTGTAACTTTTTTTTAGTAGGGGAAATATGTTGGAAAAATGGTTTAATATAAGCATATTTTTTAGCTCTAATTTGAGTGGGCCTCAAACGTCCTTTGGGGTGGGTCCGAAGAGGTGAAGTGTTCCTTGCCGCGTGGCAAGTCACACGGTGAAGACGGAACGTCAAAACCATTTATGAGTGAATGGGAAGTTGATGTCGTTTTCGGGTCTAACATTAATTTTTATTTAGATAAAATTCTTTTGAATTTTTTCAATAAAAAATTATTGTGGGAATTTAATTTAATTCTAAATTCAAATTTTGGGTTCCTAAGTTGTTTCCTAAAGTTTGTAATTGGGAGAATTTAATTTAATTCTAAATTCAAATTTTGGATTCCTTAGTGATTTCCTAAAATTTATACCTCTTACTTTATTTATTAAACTATTCAATTTGTTTAAATATATATATATTCATTAATTTAATATATATATATATATATATTCTTATAGTTTAATTAATAAAAGTAACGGTCAACTTCTCAAATTATTTGAACATTGGTTTTGTTGGTGCCAACGCTCAGACAATTTGTTTGATATAATTAGTGCATCGGTTCACTAATGTTTGCACCTTTTCGGGGCTAAGGATTTTGCCTATATATATATATTGCCATGATTCCAGCAAAGGGAAGGAAAGAGGGTCGGGGAAAAAGAAAATCAGTCTGTTATTATTTTTGGGGATTCGAAAAAATTAGTCTGCTTCTTGTATATTGCTATCCATTATTTTTTCTTTTGCATTTTATTCCTCATTTTAGATTTAGGAATAAATATTCAGAGAGTATAGATTACATGTTTGGTTCGCCGAACAAATTTATTTAAAGTGCTTCTATAAATTTGTGAAGATCATTATATCCTGGGAGATAGACGCCATTCAACCGTAAGCACCGTAGCAGGGCGAATCTGTCTTAAGGACAGAATGTCTCACACTCGACTTGGTCTTGTAATTTTTATTTGGTTCAATAAATAAATCCGGTATGTAATTTATTTATTTTGTTTGATTTTATTTCAAGTTATTTTATTTACACAGAAGATTGTTCCAACAATCTTAAGACAGATTCGAATTATTCTGTTTACAGAATTCTTCGTTTGTTTCCTTTTTTCATTCTTCGTAAATAATTTCGGAAGAAAATTCTTTTCTGTAAATTTACAAAATAATATTCTGGTTGGAAAAACAAATAGTGATTATATGCTATTTGACAGATAGTAGTAATATACTGTCTCTTTTCTTTGACAACAACTAGTAGTACGATATTGGTGTCATTAACAATTCAGAATATATTTTTGTGGAATTTTTTCAGAAATTAATTTTGGGTTTTAGAAATTATTTTCTGAGTTTTCTTTAATTAAAATTCTATTTTCAGTATTTTAATTATTGGAGTTTAACAAGAAATTTGAATTTCTGTGTGAAATTAATTTGGTTAAATAAAATTTTATTTTATTTCCAAATTAATTGAAAAATAAAAGTTATATTCTTATTTCTTATATTTTACAGAATTTAATTTCTTGTGTGGAATTAATTTGGTTAAATAAAATTTTATTTTATTTCCAAATTAATTGAAAAATAAAAGTTATATTCTTATTTCTTTTATTTTTACAGAATTTAATTTTCTGTGTGGAATTATTTTGGTTAAATAAAATTTTATTTTATTTCCAAATGAATTGAAAAATAAAAGTTATAATTTTTATTTCTTTTATTTTCTGTGTGGAATTAATTTGTTTAAATAAAATTTTATTTTATTTTCAAATTAATTGGAAAATAAAAGTTACATTCTTGTTTCTTTTATTTTTACAGAATTTAATTTTGTGCATTTGGTTCAATTTTCTGTGTAGTGTAAATTCTAATTATAATTTTGTTTTATAAATTAGAATTGATGGCTACTGAAACAAATGCCCAAACAAGTACTACTGTGGTGGCTGCGATTGCACCAACCCCCTCTCCTGTGATGACAGTACCAGTAAATCACAGTGAAAAGCCAGAGAAGTTCTCAGGAACTGACTTTAAAAGATAGCAACAGAAAATGTTGTTTTATCTTACAACTCTGAACCTGGCTCGTTTTCTCCGTGAAGATGCTCTTATCCTGAAAGAGGATGAAACCGACCGGCAAGTGGTTGCTGCGGTTGATGCTTGGAAACATGCCGATTTCCTTTGCCGGAATTACGTCTTGAACGGACTTGACAACACATTATACAACGTCTACAGTCCAATCAAGACAGCAAAGGAACTTTGAGAATCGTTGGAGAAAAAGTACAAAATGGAAGATGCCGGCTCAAAGAAATTTGTGGTTGGCAGATTCCTGGATTTTGTAATGGTTGATTCAAAATCTGTGATCAGCCAAGCTCAAGATTTCCAACTTATTCTGCATGACATTCACGCAGAAGGTATGTCTCTCAGTGAATCCTTCCAAGTTGCAGCCTTAATTGAAAAATTACCAAAAGGCTAGAAGGAATTCAAGAACTACCTCAAACACAAGCGCAAAGAAATTTCTATGGACGAGTTAATTGTGCGTTTGAGGATTGAGGAGGACAACCGCAATTCTGAAAAGCGGGCTGGTAAGCTTCCTATGGAGTCTAAGGCAAATGTGGTGGAATATGCTTCAAAAACCAAGAAACGAAAGTCTTCTGGAGAAAGTTCATCACAAGGCTCTAAAAGAGGGGATAATAAAAAGTACAAGTTTAATGGCAAATGTTACATCTGTGACAAAGAGGGACTTTGGGCCAAAGATTGTCGTAGCAAAGGCAAAAGCAAAAGAAGAACAAGCAAGAAGCCTGCTCAAGCCCACATGACTGAAGTGGACAAGATTTCCAATGGTGTAGATGACATCAATCTTTCTGCAGTTGTTTCCGAGGCAAATCTTGTCGGAAATCCTAAAGAATGGTGGGTGGACACTGGTGCTACTCGCTATATTTGTGTTGACAAAAAGATGTTCACATCTTACTCTACAGTGGACAATGGTGAACAACTTTTTATGGGCAACTCCTCAACTTCCAAAGTTGAAGGACAAGGAAAGATTGTTCTCAAGATGACATCAGGAAAGGAACTCACTCTCAACAATGTGCTGCATGTACCGGACATTCGCAAGAATTTTGTTTCCGGATCTTTGTTGAGTAAGAATGGGTTTAGGCTAGTATTTGAGAGTGATAAATTTGTACTTACTAAGAATGGGATGTATGTTGGAAAATGTTACATGTCTGATGGCCTTTTCAAGTTAAATGTAATGACCGTTGTACCCTCAGTTATTAATAATACTACATCTTCTTCTTACTTGCTTGAGTCTTCAAATTTATGGCATGGTAGACTAGGACATGTTAATTTTGGATCTTTGCGTAGATTAATTAATATGAAATGTTTACCTAAATTTGACATTGATTCAAATCATAAATGTGAAATTTGTGTTGAGGCAAAATTATCTAAAACTCCTTTTCATTCAATTGAAAGAAGTACGGAACCACTTGAATTAATTCATAGTGACATTTGTGATTTTAAATCAATTCAAACCAGAGGTGAAAAAAAGTATGTAATCACTTTTATAGATGACTATACTAGATATAGTTATATTTATTTAATTCGAACCAAGGATGAAACTTTGGAAACTTTCATTCAATATAAGAATGAAGTTGAAAATCAACTTAGTAAGAAAATCAAGAAACTTAGAAGTGATAGAGGTGGTGAATATGAATCACCTTTTGGTGAATTTTGTAAAGAACATGGAATAATTCATCAAACCACCGCTTCTTACTCACCTCAGCAAAATGGAATTGCTGAAAGGAAAAATAGGACTTTAAAAGAAATGATGAATACCATGTTAATCAATTCTGGATTACCTCAGAACTTGTGGGGGGAAGCAATACTTTCTGGTAATTATATTTTAAATAAAATACCCCGAAAGAAAGTGAATCAAACACCTTATGAATTGTGGCATGGAAGAGTACCATCCTACAAATACTTAAAAGTGTGGGGGTGTTTGGCTAAAGTGGCTATTCCTAGTCCTAAAAAGACTAAGATAAGTCCTAAGACCATTGATTGCATTTTCATTGGTTATGCCAAGAATAGTAGTGCATATCGGTTTTTGATTCATAAATCAGAACATTCCGAAATGCATGTAAATACTATTATTGAGTCTCGGAATGCATCATTCTTTGAACATGTATTTCCAAAGAAGACTGGACAAGAGACTAGTACTAATAAAAGATCTTTTGATGCTATTACTAGTCAAGATCAAGAACATGATCAAGAACAAGAGTTAGATCAAAATGAGGAAGAGGAACCTAGGCGTAGTAAACGTGTTAGAACCTCAAAATCATTTGGTCCAGATTTTCTAACATATTTGTTAGAAAATGAGCCTTTAACTTTTAAAGATGCTATGTCCAATCCTGAAGCTCCTTTATGGAAAGAAGCTGTCAACAGTGAAGTTGAATCCATCTTGCAAAATCACACTTGGGAATTAGTGGACTTGCCACCAGGTTGTAAACCTCTTGGGTACAACTGGATTTTCAAAAGAAAATTGAAAGCGGATGGATCAATTGATAAATACAAGGCAAGACTTGTGGTCAAAGGGTTTAGACAAAAAGAAGGTCTTGATTACTTTGATACATACTCACCGGTTACTAGAATAACATCCATTCGAATGCTAATTGCCATAGCATCTTTATACAATCTAGAAATTCATCAAATGGATGTTAAAACCGCTTTCTTAAATGGTGAGTTAAATGAAGAAATTTACATGGAACAACCAGAAGGGTTTTCTGTTTCAGGGAAAGAAAAGAAAGTGTGTAAATTGGTTAAATCATTATATGGTTTAAAACAAGCGCCAAAGCAATGGCATGAGAAATTTGACAAGGCAATGATGTCAAATGGATTTAAAATTAATGAGTGTGACAAATGTGTTTATATTAAAAACACAGATAAAGGTTATGTCATTGTATGTCTTTATGTAGATGATATGCTCATCATTGGTAGTAATAATGACATGATTAAAACTACCAAGAAAATGTTGAATAAACATTTTGATATGAAGGACATGGGCATTACTGATGTAATACTTGGTATAAAAATTACCAAAACACCAGAAGGATATGCTTTGTCACAATCTCATTACATTGAGAAAATACTTGACAAATTCAGCAAAGATGATGATCATCTTGCTAGAACTCCTGTAGATGTTAATTTGTATCTTGCTAAGAATGTACAGGAAGGTATTTCTCAATTAGAGTATGCCCAAATTATTGGAAGCTTAATGTACTTGATGAACTGCACTCGCCCAGATATAGCTTATGCAGTAAGTAAATTAAGTAGATATACGAGTAATCCGGGAGTAGAACACTGGAAAGCAATTATCAGGGTTCTAAGATATCTTCGATTTACTCGTAACATTGGGCTGAATTATACTAGATATCCAGCAGTACTTGAAGGATACTGTGATGCAAATTGGATATCGGATACTAGAGACTCTAAGTCCACTAGTGGGTATGTCTTTACTCTTGGTGGGGCGGCTGTATCTTGGAAATCTTCCAAACAGACTTGTATTGCTAGGTCTACTATAGAATCTGAATTCATAGCGTTAGACAAAGCTGGGGAAGAGGCAGAATGGCTTCGCCACTTCCTTGAAGATATTCCAATATGGCCAAAACCGGTGCCTGCTATATGCATACATTGTGATAGTCAATCAGCAATTGGTAGAGCACAGAGTCATATGTATAACGGTAAGTCACGACACATTCGTCGTCGACATAATACCGTAAGACAACTACTCTCTAATGGAATTATTTCCATAGAATATGTTAAGTCTAAAGACAACATAGCGGATCCACTAACCAAAGGGTTAGCAAGAGAGTTAGTTGAGAATTCATCGAGGGGAATGGGACTTAAGCCTATTAATTAAGAGTTACCACAACGGCAACCCAACCTAGTTGACTGGAGATCCCAAGATCTAGGTTCAAAGGGACAACCGAGTTGTGATTGACTCAGAAGGATCGCTGTGGAGTCCAACTCCTACCCATTTCTATGATGAAATAGTGATGTCTGCAGCGTTTTAGGTTAAGTAATACTTTTAATGATTCTTATATCTAGGTATACCTAGTGGAGTATGGCAGGATACTCTTCATAAGAATTACCTATGTGAGTGTGAACTGGGCCGGTTCTGTGAGATTTGTGAAGGGCTACAATTCTCTAGAGCACTCATGAAGACCATGTTGTTCAGGGCCAAAATGAACACAATAGTGAGAACTAAACTGTGTCTGGAAATATACTGTGTGAGTTCTATTGTTTTGGTTTACACAAACGGCTGAACAGTTCAAGACATCGTGTTTACTGATTAGCTAGTAAATCCGATAGTGTCTCACAAGGAAAGGTTCAAAGCCAAAAGTTACCTATCCTTTGCAGAATATTTCCAATTTCTAAACTTTCTGATTAAATCATGTTGTTGCATTTTCTCTCCGTCAAATTCCATTCATGTGGGGGATTGTTGGAAAAATGGTTTAATATAAGCATATTTTTTAGCTCTAATTGAGTGGGCCCCAAACCTCTTTTGGGGTGGGTCCGAAGAGGTGAAGTGTTCCTTGCCGCGTGGCAAGTCACACGGTGAAGACGGAACGTCAAAACCATTTATGAGTGAATGGGAAGTTGATGTCGTTTTCGGGTCTAACATTAATTTTTATTTAGATAAAATTCTTTTGAATTTTTTCAATAAAAATTATTGTGGGAATTTAATTTAATTTTAAATTCAAATTTTGGGTTCCTAAGTGGTTTCCTAAAGTTTGTAATTGGGGGAATTTAATTTAATTCTAAATTCAAATTTTGGATTCCTTAGTGATTTCCTAAAATTTGTACCTCTTACTTTATTTATTAAACTATTCAATTTGTTTAAATATATATATATATATTCATTAATTTAATATATATATATATATATATTCTTATAGTTTAATTAATAAAAGTAACGGTCAACTTTTCAAATTATTTGAACATTGGTTTTGTTGGTGCCAACGCTCAGACAATTTGTTTGATATAATTAGTGCATCGGTTCACTTATGTTTGCACCTTTTCGGGGCTAAGGATTTTGCCTATATATATATTGCCATGATTCCAGCAAAGGGAAGGAAAGAGGGTCGGGGAAAAAGAAAATCAGTCTGTTATTATTTTTGGGGATCCGAAAAAATTAGTCTGCTTTTTGTATACTGCTATCCATTATTTTTCTTTTTGCATTTTATTCCTCATTTTAGATTTAGGAATAAATATTCAGAGAGTATAGATCACAGGTTTGGTTCGCCGAACAAATTTATTTGAAGTGCTTCTATAAATTTGTGAAGATCATTGTATCTTGGGAGATAGACGCCATTCAACCGTAAGCACCGTAGCGGGGCGAATCTGTCTTAAGGACAGAGTGTCTAACACTCGACTTGGTCTTGTAATTTTTATTTGGTTCAATAAATAAATCCGGTATGTAATTTATTTATTTTGTTTGATTTTATTTCAAGTTATTTTATTTACACATAAGATTGTTCCAACAAAATAAACAATCAACATGTAGTTGAAAAAATTTTCAAATTCATGATAAAATTTATAAAATTTAATTATGAAAGTCATAAGTCTTTTTATAAAATAATAAATACTTTTGGAAAACTACAACTAATTTGTAATTTTTTCTTTTTTTTTTATAAATAATTTGATGAGAAATATCTCTATAACAAAACAACTTTTTTTTTTTTTTTTTTTTATCCTGATGGGACTATGGACCATTAGATTGATTCAATCCAAGGGCTCAAAATGTCTCACTCTCTATTTGGTCTAAAATATAATCACCTTACATGTTCAACATACACCCTCTCTCTCTCTCTCTCTCTCTCTCTCTCACACACACACACACACACACACACACATACACACACTCTCACTCTCTCACCCACACTCCTCTGATCTCTTTTCTGATTTCAAATTTTGAACTCTCTCTCTCTCTCTCTCTCTCTCTCTCTCTCTCTTCATCGGAGCCCATTTCCCGTGCTTTCCTGTCGGAGCCCAACCCTTGCCGACGACCGAACCCCAAACCCCCTATTACTCTCTTCATCTTCTCTCTTCCTCCCTCCCTTTTTCCGCCATACCAATCGTCATCAACAGTGGCAGCCTCAAACCCCCTTCAATATTGATGAAGACCAAATGGAGTCACTGCAAAAAGGGAACAAGGGTGTTTTTGAATTGAGGATGGGACTGATATCTATACAAGAATCCGGTAGAACTACTGTTCAAGTGAGCAAACCCATCTTAAACAATGGGGAAAATGGAAACCTGGGCTTTGATTTTTCTTAAGCAACCCATCTTAAACAATTAGTTGTGTTGATTAATTACTTGATTTCCTCTTGCTGATTTGTATTAATATCTGATTTGTATTAGATTTGTATTAATCAGTTTCGATTGCTAGGTTTGTATTAAATTAGTTTCTAAAGTCACCATTAATCTATCTTTTTTTTTTTTTTTTTGAACAACCCATTAATCTATCTATTTAAGCACCATTATATTTTCTGCCATACGGTGCAACGACTTCGACGTCGGCAATGGAGCAGACTAAGGTTGTGGGTATTCGGTGTTTTGTTCAATGAGATCCGAAACAGATATTTTAATTAGTTAGTTTTGTTGAAACACTAGAGAAAGTTGCTGTAAACTTTAATTAGTTTTGTTGATTAATTAGTTAGTTTCGTTGCTAAAATTGTGATAGATTTGAACTATACTTTAGTTTTGTTTGGTCTGATGCTAAACATTAGTTTTGTTTTTTAATTTTTGCAATATTTGCTGCTTAGAGGGTGCCTGGCTTCCATTGTAGGTTTAATGTTGTTGTTTCAGCTCCTTCCTCTCATCTTCCTCATTGTTTTCACCTCCTTACCATGGGTTTGAGACCACTTCAACTTTCTCCTCGATGTAGCCATCACATCCCATTCTAAAGTGCAACAACTCAGATTTTTAATTATTTTGTAAAATTTATACTAATATTATTTAATCACAGTTAATAAAATATATGATTGATTTTGTATTATTATGTGTAATTTTATAAAATAATATAATTAGTAAAAAAATTTGGGGATCAAAGTATAAATAAATAATAATAGATAAATAATAATAATGAATGTGGTAGTAAAATAAATAATTAATTTTCTATTGGTATACGATAAAATGTAATTTAATTATGAATTAATTTATTTATATAGTTATATTAAAAAATTAGGTCAAAATGTAATTATCTTAAATATTTATTAAGGATAAAAATGAATCTATGAAATTTATTATCGAATCTGGAGAAGATTCGCACGGGCCACGTAATGCTCTCACCTCCTTATAAATATGGAGGAGCTGATCAGGGCGGAAGGAAAGAGAGGAAAAGAAAGAAAGAAAGAAAGGAGAGAAGGAAAGAAAGAGAGAAAGAAAAGAGAAGGAAAAGAAGGATAAACTAATGGAAGTCAAAGGAGTCTTTGATAGTGGAAAGAAAAAGTAAGGTATTAAAGTTAATGTGAGTTATATTATATCTTGAGTCACCATGATATATTTTACGTATGTTTTGACTTACCATATTTGTTTTTATACAAGTTATGTTTTATAAAGTATTATAAATTATATTAATATTTCAGTTACGTTGATTATTTTCTGAACCCTATTTGTTAAAATGAAACCCATGGATATGTTTGTTTAACTTTTAAAGAATATTTGACTATAACCTTATAAACAATTATGTTTTGTAAATACCACCACGGGAGTCCCACGCCTTGGGGGACTTAAATAACCATTGGCTTCTGTTTGGTCTTTTTGTGACCCTCTGTTGTCATGGATCTATTGACCTCTGTTCTGTGCAAAGATAAGTGCTACACTATTGTGGAAGCCACCTCTATACTCCGTACGAGCCACCTATTGAATCCGTACCTTTGTTTTGACTGTCATTCCTATGACCTCTGTTCTGTTCTGTTTGGTATTATGGTTATGGTTATGGTTATTTATTTACATAATCTCAATTTTGCTACTTAAATGATTATTTGTTCAGACTAAGTTATCTTAAATATTTTAGTTACATAACTATCCATTGGTATTTTGTATCCCTTATACTCTTGGTATAATATTTCTCAATCTGTCATATGCTTATAGCTGTTTACCAATTTTCAGGAAACAATGCAATTTAGAAATAGCGTTTGGAAAGTCTTAGATGCAGGGCTGCGGAATAGACACACACAATACTTTATGATATTTTTATATGTAAATATTGGCCTTTTTGGTCAATGAATTTTGTAATCAAAATAGAAGCTCCAATAATCATTTTGGTACCCTCAGTTAAATATTATTTCCGCTCGCGTTTATTAATTTGTTTTAAGAATTGGTCGGAGGTAACTTTAGTTACTGGCCATTACGATGCTTAACCCTTAGGTACGGGGAACGGGTTGTGACAAATGGTATCAGAGCAATGGTTTATAAAAAAAAATAAAAATAAATCATCATTGTAGCATAGGACACACGCACATTTAAGAAGTAGGGTAGCGGGTAATTAGTACCTAAATATTATATTTTATTAATCGATTTAATTATATTATAATTTTATATGATTTTATATATATATATATATATATATATATTTTGTGTGTGTGCATAATTTGTGAAGGATAATAAATATAATTTATATTTGTTATAGCAAAAGAAGGAAAAGAAACAAAGGATATCGGGCTCAAGCACCCACCAAAATTATATATAATTAAATAATATAATTTTCAGTTCAGTATTAAAAAAAATTAATTTAATTCGACTTTTAAAAATGGGTTCAAATTATAAAGATACTAATTTTGAAACTATTTTCCATCAATGAAAAGTTCATCTCAAATTTTTTTTCAACTCTTGTATATAATTCTGTCATTGTGTTCTCATTTTATTTTTTTATTTATTTTTATCGTAAACAAAACGAGTGAAAAGTTTTTTAAGTCACCCATTATTTCTCATTTTGGCCCAAACCAATTTTTGACAACTAGACAGTGAGTTGTTTTTGGTAAAGTTTTTTTTTTTTTTTTTAAGGTAATATTTTCTATCAGATTAATCATCTAATATATATTTATCAGAGTGCGCAGTAGATAGTTTACACCTATGACAAATTTCGAGGACGAAATTTTAAAAGGAGGAAAGATTATAACAACTCAGATTTTTAATTATTCTGTAAAATTTATACTAATATTATTTAATCACAGTTAAGAAAATATATGATTGATTTTGTATTATTATGTGTAATTTTATAAAATAATATAATTAGTAAAAAAATTTAGGGGTCAAAGTATAAATAAATAATAATAGATAAATAATAATAATAATAATAATGAATGTGGTTGTAAAATAAATAAATAATTTTCTATTGGTATACGATAAAATGTAATTTAATTAAGAATTAATTAATTTATATAATTATATTAAAAAATTAGGTCAAAATGTAATTATCTTAAATATTTATTAAGGATAAGAATGAATCTATGAAATTTATTATCGAATCTGGAGAAGATTCGCACGGGCCACGTAATGCTCTCACCTCCCTATAAATAGGGAGGAGCTGATCAGGGCGGAAGGAAAGAAAGGAAAAGAAAGAAAGAAGAAAGAAAGAAGGGAAGGAAAAGAAAGAAAAAATAATGGAAGTCAAAAGGGTTTTTGATAGTGGAAAGAAAGAGTGAGGTATTAAAGTTAAGGTGAGTTATATTATATCTTAAGTCACCATGATATATTTTACGTATGTTTTGACTTACCATATTTGTTTTTATACAAGTTATGCTTTATAAAGTATTATAAATTATATTAATATTTTAGTTACATGGATTATTTTTTAAATCCTATTTGTTAAAATGAAACCCATGGATATGTTTGTTTAACTTTTAAAGAATATTTGACTATAACCTTATAAATAATTATGTTTTGTAAATACCACCACGGGAGTCCCACGCCTTGGGGGACTTAAATAACCATTGGCTTCTGTTTGGTCTCTTTGTGACCCTCTGTTGTCATGGATCTATTGACTTCTGTTCTGTGCGGAGTAAAATGCTGTGTGGAGATAAGTGCTACACTATTGTGGGAGCCACCTCTATAATCCGTACGAGTCACTTATTGAATCCATACATCTGTTTTGACTGTCACTCCTGTGACCTCTGTTCTGTTCTGTTCGGTACAGTGGTAGTGGTTATGGTTATGGTTATGATTATGGTTATTTATTTACATAATCTCAGTTTTGCTACTTAAATGATTATTTGTTTAGACTAAGTTATCTTAAATATTTTAGTTACATAACTATCCATGATTATTTTGTATCCCTTATACTTTTGATATAATATTTCTCACTCTGCCATGTGCTTATAGCTGTTTACCAATTTTCAGGAAACAATGCAATTCAGAAATAGCTTTTGGAAAGTCTTAGATGTGGGGCTGCGTAATAGACATACACAACACTTTATGATATTTTTATATGTAAATATCGGCCTTTTTGGTCAATAAATTTTGTAATAAAAATAGAAGCTCTAATGATTATTTTGGTACCCTCACTTAAATATTATTTCCGCTCGCGTTTATTAATTTGTTTAAGAATTGGCTGGAGGTAACCTCAGTTACTGGCCATCACAATGCTTAACCCTTGGGTACGGGGAGCGAGTTGTGACATAAAGTCTCAACCATCACTGTCTTCACCATGGGTTTATGGCAATTGCGAAGCAACAATTGAGACTGTAGCTTGATCTACGAGTGATTGATTTTGACGACTGAAGCACTTAAAGCGATTTCGAGGCGACGATTCAATGGGTACCCTCCATTACAATCTATGGTCTTTTTCTTATTCTATCTCTACATTTGTGTAAACATTTTTCAATAATTATTCCTAAATTCTAATTTTTATTCCTATCATTAATTAGAATAACACCCATCGGCTTCAACATTTGCAAATCGAGAGCTTCCAGCTGCAGTGCATTTGGCTAGATCATAGAGAGCTTCCAGCCATCAAGCAAGTTAGTAATTTTGTTATTATTATTAGTTTTGATAGCATTTGTTTTGTTGTCATTGATATTTGTCTGAATGAAGGTTACTGAAAAACCTAAATGATTCGTGATTAGATCAAGATTAATTGTACAAATTCCAAAATGATTTAAAACTAACAATCTTAATCATCTAGCACATAAGAAATTAATTTAGATTGTTGCTTCGAAAATAATGAATCGACACAAATGATTTTTACGTGGAAAAATCAAAATTGGAGCACCTCCAATTGTGATTAAAAAATCACGGGCGAAACGCCACTAATCAATTCACTATGAAAGGAAGAAAGAATACAAATTTTACCAAAACAAATTACCCAAAACTCTGTCAATTTGTCTTCAACAATCTGTATAGCTTTCATCGAAACCTTCGTCTCGGAATTGATCAGATTGATGTTGAATCCACAACATCCATTGTCGAATCAACGACTCTGCATAGCATCAAATTCCTTTGAATACTTTACGCTTCAATCTCCAGATTCCACCAAAGAAGAACACTCTTGTAGTTGAATAATCAAACTACTCTTTGATGTATGCTTGTCAAACCATGAGTATAATCTTCAATCAAACATCAAAGAAAACTTGCAAAATAGCCCAAGATGAAAACCCTAAAACCCTCAAAGAAGATTTGAAAGTTGTGCCCTAAGTTTGGAGCACACTGTAGTTTTATAGCAGCAGAAACTGCGATGTCCGCTTGAGTGCATGAATGGGCGCTCGAGTGGAGACACTAAAACGCGTGTTCCAAATCGGGATTTACACTCGAGCGTAGGAACTTACGCTCGAGTGTAAAACCACACCTCACAGTATTTGTGTAGATGAACCAAAGTACTAGAAATGTGGAAACTCTGCTCGAGCGCAACTTTCCCCACTCGAGCGGGAAGACCAAAAATAGAGGAAAAATTAGAACTCAATTAAGCTAAGCTTGTTCACGGAATTGGCAACAAGTAGGGAACTAACAATCTCCCCCTTTGCCAATTTCCGGACAAAACTTTCTAACAATTTTTCCTAACAAAACAAACGGACTGGACACAGTAACATAAACAAAAACCCTGACCAAACACAAAACACCAACTGCAAAAACCACACGAGCCGATTTGATTGAAGTACACTTCGAACCCTTTTGAACAAACCACCTGTGGAAAATATCAAAATACCAAATCAACCAAAACTATGGAACGAAATAAGATAACGAAGATCAATAGAGAGGAATAAACACCATATCCACATATGTATAAGCAAATCTATCTATGCCAAAAAATCCAACATATCCCAATATGCATGTACATTCCCATCCCACAATACTCCCCCTTTTTGTCCGAAAGATAGGCACAAAAAAAAAAAAAAAACAAAAAAACAAACCACAGAAGAAAAACAACCGAAAAATAGTAGAAAAGAAGCTATGCAGAGGAAAATATACTGTTCAAAACACTATCCAAGGAGAAAGAGAAACAAGTATCACTGAGCCGGCGGCGGCGGAGACTGTTGTAGTTGAAGCATAGTCAGGATCTGAGCAATATGGTGGGAAGATTGAGCAACAGACTTCTCAATGTGGCTGGAAGAGACCTCCAAAGCAGAGAGCCTGGCATCGGTGGTGGTCTCAAGATCAGTAAACCGAGCATCAAAGATATCCATCTGGCCCTCCAAGTGATCAAAACGGGAAACCATGGCCTGCTCAAACTGATGCAGCTGGCCTCTGAGAGAATGAGCCGGAGGAAGCTACTCCCCCTCACCTGCAGTAGCAGTGTCATACTCTGCCTCCTCGGCTAGAGGATCACCACCTGTACTAGAAACACCCACCCCAGAAGAACCCCCCTTGACATGAGACTGACTCTGGGAGACGGTCTTTTTGGTGAATGGGCAGGTAGGAAAGGCAAATTCATCCTCGTCAAAAGAAGGAACCTCAAATTTGGTGAGAAGACGGTTAATAAGGTAACCGTAAGGAAGACCTAAGTTGCTTCTCTCAAAAACGGCTACCATTTTTTGAATAATGAGGGTGGCAAGATTGATAGAACGGTGGTGAGCAATGCAAAAGAGAACAAAGCCTTGTTCTTGATTGATTTCGGAGCGATGAGTGGTGACAATGATGTTGGCACAAACAATGAGATTTAGCAAACTGAATTAGGGAAGAAGCTCATGCTGTTTGATCAAGGTGCCCTGGATCCAAGAACAGGGCGTACCACACAATACAATGGCCACCTCGTTGAAGTCATAGGTGGGTCGGACAGGGAAAATATAGTGACACTGAAAGACTTGGCCAATGTCTAATAACTCACGAATAAGTTCAGGGGTAATGGTGATGGACTTAGACTTGACCCAGGTCTTGAAAGTAGGGCCAATATCGTCAATCCCCTCAATATTACAATAAAATTCCCGAACCCAGTCAAGGTTTTGACGGCCGGAGAAAGAAAGGACCAAATCTCCCCATAAAGGATCAAACAAAGGTCGAATGGGCATGGACTCAAAGGTGTTTGGCAGGACATTGTGCTCAAGATGGACAATCCTAGTTGAGTAAGACTCTCTAAAAGAATTGGCCTTTTTGGCAGATGGAAACCGGTTCGTGTTATAAGTAGGGCGAGAGGCAGTTAACTTCTTATGTATAGAGGAGGACGTGACTGAGAAGACGAAAGAGCACTGGAAAAAAGGGAATGACAGTCACAAACAAACCAAAACAAAGCTTAAGCTTGGAAAAAGAGGATCGCCAAAGGAGCCCTAGGAGAGGGGAGATGGAATTTGGGGAAGAATGAGCTGAAAAGACGAAAGTTGGGTTTTTAAAGCATTACAGTCCGCTAGAGAAAGAATTTTGGCGCCCGAGCGTGAGAACTCATGCGCATGGCTTCGTTCAAGCTGAGATTCAGGCGCTCGAGTGCAAAAAACAATCTCTTAGAAGTTGGTTACCGCTGCAAAAGTGCTGGATGAGTGGAATATATGCTCGAGCGCTAAATTTGTCGCTCGAGCAGGGAAGAAAACAACAAAGGCAAAAATGCACCTCTTCTGAGTTATTAAAACCAACTCGCACTATCAAGTGGGACCTAAAACAAGAGGAAGTAAGCATAAAAGCAAGAATGTGACTCTAAGATAGGATAATCCACAAACCATGAAGCCTGCTAACTCATAATTTGACAATATGAAGCATAATATCATGAGTAAATCAGATAAATATTGATCAATGAGCATAAGCTACATGGGAATGTGCAACACAAAGACAAACATGAGAGCTCACATAAAGAAAGTGTGTGTGTGCAATCCTTGAGAGGCCACAGAGCTAGAGTTAATCCTCGTAGTGATCGAATTGCTGGACCTCCGGCAAGAGTAACTAAACATCATTGATAAAAGTCAAACCACTAGGAATCAAGGGGTATTTGTTGAGTAAACGCGGAGGCTTCCCTTCAATCAATGAGTTTTTTTTTTTTTTTTTCTTTTGATTTTTGACTTTTCTTTCTTGTGGGCACTCACTGGTGGCATGCATGCTCAAGAGTATGGAGACCAAACCAGAGAAGCATGAAATCAATAAGGATGGCCTGGTTGGTGCCTCTGAGGTAGCCTTTTCCTAATGCCCTGACTTCAATGAACTGAGAGAGGAACCATGAAAGTGAAAAACGATGGTAGATGGTCAAGAGACTCAACATCACCCATGATATGCCAGTATAGGTCAATTTCTCTGAAAATATATAAGAGACACTGTTAGTGGTCCATAAAGAACTTTGATCACTTGTGCGGAAATCCCTGTAACAGTTTATCTCAAGGATGTATACAGAATGAGATCATGAAGTCAATGAGCATGTGCATTCAGAATGAGCTATGAACAAAGAAGAACGAAATCTTACAAGCAGCATGAGAAGTGTTTATATGAGTCTAATAATGCTAAGATGACAGGAATCAATGACAATGAGAATATAGCATCCAAGTAGACTGGCTGTGAGGTACAAGAAACTCCCTATCATACTCCTATAAAGGATAGGATCAACATCAGTACCAGAGGAATCTTTGGAAAGGTGAAGACTGGTGCTCATGCGAGTGCGTGCATGTTTGGCCGACTCTAGACCGAACTTAGACACAAGATTTTTGGTATACTTGGTCTGAGAGACAAACATACCTGAAGGAGACTGTTTAATTTGAAGACCCAAGAAATAAGACAACTATCCCGTCATGCTCATCTCAAACTCATGTGTCATGTAATCCGAGAAATATTTCACAAGATGATCAGCAGTGGATCCAAACACAATATCATCAACATAAGTCAGAGCAACAAGTATATGAGACTTAGTATGTTTCACAAATAAAGTCTTGTCCACACTACCTCTTTGAAAATCATTATCAACCAGAAAGGTAGTAAGTCTATCATACCAAGCCCGAGGGGCTTGTTTCAACCCATATAACGCCTTGTCTAACTTGTAAACATGGTGTGGACAATTTGGGTCCTCAAACCCTTTTGGTTGCTCAACATAAGCCTCTTCTTTTAAGTACCCATTCAGAAAGGCACTTTTCACATCCATTTGGAACAATTTGAACCCAAGAAAGCATGCAACACCAAGTAAAATACGAATAGATTCGAGACGTGCAATAGGGGCAAACGTCTCATCATAGTCAACACCCTCTACTTGAGTATAGCCTTGAGCAACCAACCTAGCTTTATTTCTAACTACAGTACCATTCTCATCATATTCATTTTTAAAGATCCACTTGGTACCTATCACATTCATGCCTCTAGGTCTGGGAACAAGAGTCTAAACTTTGTTACGTTCAAATTGACCTAATTTATCATACATAACATTCACCCAACTATCATCTAGTAAGGCCTCTTTTACATTTTTAGGTTCAATTAATGAAACATAGCACATGTGAGTTACCTCTTCCCGAACTTGTTTTCGGGTTTTCATTTGGTTTGAAACATTGCCAATTACCTGTTAAACCGGATGGTTCAGTTTTACCCTTGCTGAAGGTTTTAACTCTTGACTAGTTGTGACAGGAACATCAGAGGTTGTGTCTCTTTGTGCACTCTTTGGACTCGGACTTACCATTGAAGATGGTACTGGCTCTCTTTCTTGAGCATGACCCTCTGTTTCTCCTTGACTTTGTAGTTCAGTATCCAAGCTTGGAGACTCACCATTATCTTCCTCATGTATCACTGGAGTAGGAGAACCTGTGTCATCTATAACCACATTGATTGATTCTATTAAAGATAAAGTACGCAGGTTATAGACACGAAAAGCTCTACTAGTGGTTAAATACCCTAGAAAAATACCTTCATCACTTGGGAGTCAAATTTTCCCAAGGGCTCTCTATCTTTGAAAATGTAACATTTACTCCCAAAAGTTTTGAAGTATTTTACATTAGGTTTCAATCCCTTCCATAATTCACATGGAGTTTGCAAAGTACCGGGCCTTAAATACACACAATTCACAACATAAACAGCGATATTTAAGGCTTCAGCCCAAAACTTTGGAAGAACTTTCTTACTAGGGAGCATGACCCTAGCCATCTCTTGAACAACCCTGTTCTTCCTCTCAACAACTCCATTTTGTTGTGGAGTAATCGGTGCAGAAAACTCAAGCTTAATTCTATGCATATCACAAAAATCCGAAAACGAACTATTTTCAAACTCACGACCATGATCCGTTCGGATTCTTATGATACGCCCAATAGAAACACCTTGTTCATTTTGAATGTCAAGGACTAAGGCCTAGAAAGCATCAAATGTATCAGATTTTTCTCTTAAAAAATTTACCTATGAAAACCGAGTATAATCATCAACGGTTAAAAAAATATATCTTTTACCTCCAATGCTTTCAGTGCGAGTGGGTCCCATATGATCCATATGAACCAATTCAAGAGGACATTTGGTTGTGAAGATGTTCACCTTTTTATGGGGGCACGAGTTTGCTTCCCAAGTTGACATGGTCTACACACATGGTTCACATTCTTACCCATTTTGGGTACACCTCTCACAAGCTCTTTGTTAGCTATCTTGGTTAGGTCTTTGAAATTCATGTGACCTAATCTTTGATGCCACAAGTCAAGGTTATTTATGACGACCAAGTGGCAAGTGAGACCATTAGTGGTAACAATCCTATAACAGTTATCAGATGTGCGAACCCCATGCATGACATTATTTCCCTTCTTATCTAAAATTTCACATTTATTTTTTTGAAAATAATACTTCATGATGGGAATCACACATTTGACTAATGCTCAAAAGATTAGCTTGAAGGCCATCAATAAGTAAGGCATTTTTGAGCTTGGGAAGACCGGCCACACTTATAGAGACCTTACCAATGACTCTAGAAGTGCCACAATCTCTAAAGGTAACAATTTCTCCTTCATATTTTTCAAGAGAAGTGAAGTAGGATTTGTCACCAGACATGTGACGAGAGCACCCACTATCGAGATACCACATGTGTGAGTCACGTCCTTTCAGTGCAGTGTGAACAACAAAACAAGTTAAGTCGCTCTTTCTCACCCAAATCTTTTTGATCTTAACAGAAGCTGGACTGGTAGTCTTGGTAAATGTCTTAGCGTTATGAACACCCTCATGAATCTTGGTGTTCCGCTGAAACATGTAAGGTTGTCTTCTAATCCATGAAGTGTTAGAATTTCTAATTTTTTGAGACACCTTATCAAACAACTCATAACAATAAGGACGAATGTGGCCATACCTACCACAATGATGACAAACAAAAATAGGTTTTACCTCCCTTTTGTTGATCTTACCCCCGTTAGGTTGATAAAGAGAGGGATCACCTTGTTGAACCTTCAGCTTTCCCTTTGTTTGAGTCTTAATGTTGTGTGATGTAGAGGCATGTCCCTGTTGAACTGTTGCATTTCCATAGCCTAGCCCACTTTTGTCACAACTCATCTGTTGAGATTCGAGGATATCTTCCAGTGTCTTTGACCCTTTGTTCCACATAGCAATTGTGGCTCTAGCATCTTGGAGTTCTTCCTCTTTTTGACCGACCATCTCTTCCAATGCAGCTTGTGACATCTCAAGAGTTTCAATCTTCTCTTCATATGTGGCATAGACTTTCAAAAGTTCATTCCTTTCGGTCTCATAAGATAAAAGTTTTTCACAGAGATCTTTCCTATCATTTGAGATCTTGATGACATCATGTTTTGCTGTAGCAATTTCTCCCTTTAGCTTGACATTCTCACTTTCACATGCTTTGAGCTTGAAAGTCAGTTTGTCATTGATCTTGGACAAGTTCAGAGATTCATTGTAAAGCTTTTCATAGGCTT
This sequence comes from Camellia japonica, assembly GCA_030407325.1. Classification (NCBI taxonomy): domain Eukaryota; kingdom Viridiplantae; phylum Streptophyta; class Magnoliopsida; order Ericales; family Theaceae; genus Camellia; species Camellia japonica. The sequence continues at coordinate 92,357,644 of JAPPVO010000019.1, read as the reverse complement.
GTTGTAGATCATCACCATAAATCTCATCATTGTCTTCCGAGGTTTCATCATCTTTTTTTTTCTCTTATTTTTCCTTGACCTTATCTAGTCAAGCAACTAAGGCATGAAAGTTGGTGGGTGGTGGTAATGATGACTCTCCTTTTTCATGGAATTGACTCAGAATGTCCCATGCATCTTTGGCCTTTGTGCAGAGAGCAATCCGTTGTTGTTCTTCTTCAGAAATTGCTTCACGATGGCAGTCAGAACTCTTTGATTGATTGGATTGTCAACACTTTCAACATCCTCTTCAATGGCTTGTCGACCTTCAGGGTCATGAGCTCTAAGAAACATCCTTATTCAGATCTTCCAAAATAAGCAATTACTCCCATCAAAGGTAGGAGCACGGTGCAGATTCTGACCACGAGCAAACTCCACTGGCTTTGGAGGAGGTTGAGTGACAGTAGACCAGAATGCCATGTAGGTACTATCTCTGTCTTCACCGGATTCAGTTTCTTCGGGTTTTTGCTCTGATCTGCTTTCATCATCCTAAGTCACTGTATAGACTTTCTTCCGGTTCTTTTTCGATGGACATTCAAGAGCAATATGTCCAAACCCTTGACATTCTTAACACTTGACACCTTACCTCTTTACAGACTTCTTTTCAGTTTTTGGAGCAAGTTTTGGTGGAAAAGTTTTGCGTTTTTCATTACTCTTATCTTTTGAACTAGGATCCTTGAAATTAGGCTTCTTTTTCTTAATTTTTTTTTTTTGAACTACTTAGTAAACATAGCCGTCATTTCGGACTCTAGATCAAAGTCAATCTCAGGGGTCTTAGCAGTCTCATGAGCACTAGTAAAAGCCACACTATCTTTTTGTTTTTTCTTAGAAATCTGGTGGGCTTCATAAGTCTGCAAGTTTCCAACTAACTGATCAAGCTTGAGGGTATCAACATTCTGAGTCTCCCCAATAGCTGTAACTTTTGATTGGAACCTCTCGGGCAAAGACCTCAAAACTTTTCCAACAACCTTAGCTTCAGGGATTTTTTCATCGAGTGTGAAACAAGAATTCACGATGTCACTAAGTTTAGCATAAAAATCATCAAACATCTCATCATCACGCATGAAAAGAGTTTCAAAAGAGGAGGTGAGACGTTGAAGTTTTGACCTTTTAACAGAAGTAGTACCCTCGTGAATAGTTTCAAGAATGTCCCAAGCCTCTTTTGCTACCTCACATGTGCAAATACAATGAAACTCTTCAGGGGTGATGGAGCAAAAAAAGGAATTGAGAACCTTGCTGTTCCAACTCGAGTTTTGATAGTCGAATGAGTCCCATTTATCAAGCGATTTGGAGATATCAACACCATCAATGGTGATAACAGGTTCACTCCATCCATAGATCACACAGTGCCAAACTTTCTCATCGATAGATTTTAAAAATGCTCTCATACGAGCTTTCCAATAAGAATAGTTTGTACCATCAAGTAATGGAGGTCTATGGGTCTAGTCACCTTCGCGAATTGAATCCATATCACCAATCACACAAAATCACACTCCTATAGTTTTGACAAAAACAAAGAGTGACCTACTCTGATACCAATTGAAAAACCTAAGTGATTTGTGATTAGATCAAGATTAATTGTACCAACTCCCAAACAATTTAAAACTAATAATCTAAATCATCTAGCACATACGAAAGTAATTTGGATTGTCACTTCTGAAATAATAAATCGACACAAATGATTTTTACATGGAAAAACCACAATTGAAGCACCTCCAATTGTGATTAAAAAATCATAGGCGAAACGCCACTAATCAATCCACTATGAAAAGAAGAAAGAATACAAATTTTACCAAAACAAATTACCCAAAACTCTGTTAATTTGTCTTCAACAATCTGTATAGCTTTCACTGCAACCTTCGTCTCGGAATGGATCAGATTGATATTGAATCCACAATATCCATTGTCGAATCAACAACTGCACACAGCATCAAACTCCTTTGAATACTTCACGCTTGAATCTCCGGATTCCACCGAAGAAGAACACTCTTGTAGTTGAATGATCAAACAACTCTTTGATGTATGATTGTCAAACCATGAGTATAATCCTCAATCAAACATTAAAGAAAACTTGCAAAATAGCCCCAGATGAAAACCCTAAAACCCTCAAAGAAGATCTGAAAGTCGTGCCCTAAGTTTGGAGCAAACTGTAGTTTTATAACATCAGAAACCGTGATGTCCGCTTGAGCGCAGGAATGAATGCTCGAGCGGGGACGCTAAAATGCGTGTTCCAAACCAGGATTCACGCTCAAGCATAGGAACTTACGCTTGAGCGTAAAACCACACCTCACAATATTTGTGTAGATGAGCCAAAGTACTAGAAAGGTGGAAACTCCGCTCGAGCGCAACTTTCCCCGCTCGAGCGGGAAGACCAAAAATAGAAGAAAAATTAGAACTCAATTAAGCTAAGCTTGTTCGCGAAATTGGCAACAAGTAGGGACCTAACAATTACAATTACAGTCAATAGTGTTTCAAAAAGAGAAAACACAGGTTTAATTGCTTTATTACATTTATGTTATGGATTCTTACAATTTGTATTTGAAGGTTTGCCTTTGTGGTGTACTATATAACTATGTATATATGTGGATTGGTTGATTGGAAAAACTATTTTATTTGTTTGACTGAATTGCATTTCCATTTTTGTTTTTTGTTTTATTTTTTTATTTATTTTGTTTGTTTTTAATTTGCTTAGTAGGCTCACATTAGAGAGCATGAGGAAGAAGTAAAACTTCTTCAGAACCTATCACATCCAAACACTGAGGTAAGTATCTGATTTGTATTCTTATTGAAGCAATGGTTGCTATTCTTATTGTCTAACTTTTTCTTTTGGTTGGTTGGCTTCCTTGACTCTACAAGTCTATGAATCAATCATCAATCATGCTTGCTATTGAGTTGAAAAGTTGAATAAATTTTGAAGCAATGGTTTAATCTTTTCTTACAATTATCATACTTTGGGTATCAATAAGGGATTGATTAGGTATCAATTAGGCCATTTACAGCTGGGGATTGATTGGGTCTCTGATACATGCAACATGAAATTTTGATTGGGCTTCTGGTTTTCGATTGGGCCTCTATTTTTCTCTGTGATTTGTTTGTTTTTCTTTGTGATTTGTATATAGCAAGAAAACTTTGATCATGTAGATTATTGTTATTGTTTAGATTCATTCCCAACTTTCTTAAAATAAGGAGAACTTTTGGATATTGCTATAAAACTTTCTAATTACTTTGATCATGTGGATTCTTTGGTTGGGATTAATTTGAATTGTGTTAGGAAGGTTTCTGTTTGTGAAGAGAAGGAATAGGCTTATATGTTGCATTTACTTTCCTAAGATTTGAATCGGAGAAAGAAAGAGAAACTTTTGTAATGGGGGAATAAAGAGAAACTATTTGTAATGGGTTTCTCTTTAATTGATTGATGTTTGGTCCTCTCATTTTTCTCTTTCTCTCTCTATCTCTTTGAGGAACATGTATGTGTGTTTAGCTAATATTTGTTTGGGTTCAGAAATTTGCTTACATTAATTAGCTAGAAATTAGCTGGAAATTCTATTAGGTAGTTTCAATTATATTCTTAGCAATAAAATTTGATGCTATCTCCACTTTAACATTACCAAAAAGTACATCACTAAATTTGTCTTTCTTGGGTTAATAAAAATTCCGGTGATATAATTCTAAAGGGAATGGTTACTTTATGCATTATGCATATGATTTTTTGCTTCTTTTTTTCTGTAATTTTTTTTAAAAAATTCTATTAGTAGCCATGCCTATAAGCTTTATATCTTAATAAATACTATTCAATAATCATTTTTTGGCACTTCAATTTCCCGTGGGATTGAATTGTGGAGGTGCTAATATGAGTTTTTTTTCTTTATTTTATTTATTTTTTTCCCCTCTCCTATAGGAACATTGCTTAAGATTGGCATAGTTATGCTTATGTTTTTGTTTTTTAAAAGACATATATTTATGAAAATGTCTATGTTACGGATGTGTTGTATAATATTCGTAGGTGTGTTTGGATCGTGGATTTTGGTAGGATCATGATGTTGGAACAATCTTCTGTGTAAATAAAATAACTTGAAATAAAATCAAACAAAATAAATAAATTACATACCGAATTTATTTATTGAACCAAATAAAAATTACAAGACCAAGTCGAGTGTGTGACACTCTGTCCTTAAGACAGATTCGCCCCGCTACGGTGCTTACGGTTGAATGGCGTCTATCTCCCAGGATACAATGATCTTCACAAATTTATAGAAGCACTTCAAATAAATTTGTTCGGCGAACCAAACCTGTGTTCTAACTCTCTGAAATATTTATTCTAAAACTAGAATGAAGAAATAATGCAAAAGGAAAATTTGGACTGCAAAGAGACTGTTTTCTCAGATCTGAAATTAGATCACAAAGACTCAATTTTTCAGATTGAATTTTGGGTGGAAAAGAATTCGGATCCCCGGACTGTAAGAAATGAATTATATATATAGGCAAACAAAATCCCTCAACAGGTGCAACAATTTTGAACGAACAGGTATAGAAAGATATCTGACCGTTGCTTTATATTGAACAAACCCAATCAACATTTTGTCCGTTAGTGGACATTTAGAAATTTGTCCCTTTTTAGAGCAACTGTTGCAACTTTATTTAAACTTATTGAATTATATATATATAAAAAATATATATTTAAAATATTGAATAGTTTAAATAAATAAAGAAAGAGATACAAATTTAGGAAACAAATAAGGGACCTAAAATTTAAATTTAGAATTAAATTAAGTTCTAAAATTACAAATTTTAAGAAACCACTCAGGAATTCAAATTTGAATTTAGAATTAAATTAAATTTCCACACTAATTTTATAGAAAAAATTCAAAAGAATTTTATCTAAAAAATGTTAGACCCGAAAAACGACGTCATCTACCCATTCACTCTTAAATGGTTTTGACGTTCCGTCTTCACCACTTCACCTCTTCGGACCCACCCCAAAAGACGTTTGGGGTCCACCCAAATTGGGCTAAAAATATGCCTATATAAAACCATTTTTCCAACAATCCCCCACATGAATGGAATTTGACGGAGAGAAAATGCAACAACATGATCTAATCAGAGAGTTTAGAAATTGGAAATATTCTGCAAAGGATAGGTAGCTTTTGGCTTTGAACCTTCCCTTGTGAGACACTATCGGATTTACTAGCTAATCAGTGAACACGATGTCTTGAACTATTCAGCCGTTTGTGTAAACCAAGACAATAGAACTCACACAGTATATTCCCAGACACAGTTTAGTTCTCACTATTGTGTTCATTTTGGCCCTGAACAACCTGGTCTTCATGAGTGCTTAGAGATTGTAGCCCTTCACAAATCTCATAGAACCGGCCCAGTTCACACTCATATAGGTGATTCTTATGAAGAGTATCCTGCCATACTCCACTAGGTTTACCTAGATATAAAATCATTAAAAGTTTTAATTAACCTAAAACGCTGCAGACATCACTATTTCATCAATAGAAATGGGTAGGAGTTAGACTCCCCAGTGATCATTCTGAGTCATTCACAACGTTGTCCCTTGAACCTAGATCTTGGGATCTCCAGTCAACTAGGTTGGGTTGCCGTTGTGGTAACTCTTATTTAATAAGCTTAAGTCCCATTCCCCTCGATGAATTCTCAACTAACTCTCTTGCGAACCCTTTGGTTAGTGGATCCGCTATGTTGTCTTTAGACTTAACATATTCTATGGAAATAATTCCAGAGAGAGTAGTTGTCTTACGGTATTATGTCGACGACGAATGTGTCGTGACTTGCCGTTATACATATGACTCTGTGCTCTACCTATAGCTGATTGACTATCACAATGTATGCATATAGCAGGCACCGGTTTTGGCCATATTGGAATATCTTCAAGGAAATGGCGAAGCCATTCTGCCTCTTCCCCAGCTTTGTCTAACGCTATGAATTCAGATTCCATAGTAGACCTAGCAATACAAGTCTGTTTGGAAGATTTCCAAGATACAGCCGCCCCACCAAGAGTAAAGACATACCCACTGGTGGACTTCGAGTCTCTAGTATCCGATATCCAATTTGCATCACAGTATCCTTCAAGTACTACTGGATATCTAGTAAAATTAAGCCCAATGTTACGAGTAAATCGGAGATATCTAAGAACCCTTATAATTGCTTTCCAGTGTTCTACGCCCGGATTACTCGTATATCTACTTAATTTACTTACTGCATAAGCTATATCTGGGCGAGTGCAGTTCATCAAGTACATTAAACTTCCAATAATTTGGGTATACTCTAATTGAGAAATGCTTTCCTGTACATTCTTAGAAAGATACAAATTAACATCTACAGGAGTTTTAGCAAGATGATCATCATCTTTGCTGAATTTGTCAAGTATTTTCTCAATGTAATGAGATTGTGACAAAGTATAACCTTCTGATGTTTTGGTAATTTTCATACCAAGAATTACATCAGCAATGCCATGTCCTTCATGTCAAAATGTTTATTCAACATTTTCTTAGTAGTTTTAATCATATCATTATTACTACCAATGATGAGCATATCATCTACATAAAGACATACAATGACATAACCTTTGTCTGTGTTTCTAATATAAACACATTTGTCACACTCATTAATTTTAAATCCATTTGACATCATTGTTGTCAAATTTCTCATGCCATTGCTTTGGCGCTTGTTTTAAACCATATAATGATTTAACCAATTTACACACTTTCTTCTCTTTTCCTGGACAGAAAACCCTTCTGGTTGTTCCATGTAAATTTCTTCATTTAACTCACCATTTAAGAAAGCGGTTTTAACATCCATTTGATGAATTTCTAGATTGTATAGAGATGCAATGGCAATTAGCATTCTAATAGATGTTATTCTAGTAACCGGTGAGTATGTGTCAAAGCAATCTAGACCTTCTTTTTGTCTAAACCTTTGACTACAAGTCTTGCCTTGTATTTGTCTATTGATCCATCCGCTTTCAATTTTCTTTTGAAAATCCACTTGTACCCAAGAGGTTTACAACCTGGTGGCAAATCCACCAATTCCCAAGTGTGATTTTGCAAGATGGATTCAACTTCACTGTTGACAGCTTCTTTCCATAAAGGAGCTTCAGGACTGGACATAGCCTCTTTAAAGGTTAAAGGCTCATTTTCTAACAAATATGTTAGAAAATCTGGACCAAATGATTTTGAGGTTCTAGCACGTTTACTACGCCTAGGTCCTCTTCCTCATTTTGATCTAACTCTTGTTCTTGATCATGTTCTTGATCCTGACTAGTAATGGCATCATGAGATCTTTTATTGTTACTAGTCTCTGGTCTAGTCTTCTTTGGAAATACATGTTCAAAGAAAGATGCATTCCGAGATTCAATAATAGTATTTACATGCATTTCGGTATGTTCTGATTTATGAATCAAAAACCGATATGCACTACTATTCTTGGCATAACTAATGAAAATGCAATCAATGGTTTTAGGACCTATCTTAGTCTTTTTAGGACTAGGAATAGCCACTTTAGCCAAACACCCCCACACTTTTAAGTATTTGTAGGATGGTACTCTTCCATGCCACAATTCATAAGGTGTTTGATTATTTTCTTTCGGGGTACTTTATTAAATATAATTAGCAAAAAGTATGCTTCCCCCCACAAGTTCTGAGGTAATCCAGAACTTATTCACATGGCATTCATCATTTCTTTTAAAGTCCTATTTTTCCTTTCAGCAATGCCATTTTGTTGAGGTGAGTAAGGAGCGGTGGTTTGATGAATTATTCCATGTTCTTTACAAAATTCACCAAAAGGTGATTCATATTCACCACCTCTATCACTTCTAAGTTTCTTGATTTTTACCAAGTTGATTTTCAACTTCATTCTTATATTGAATAAAAGTTTCCAAAGCTTCATCCTTGGTTCGAATTAAATAAATATAACTATATCTAGTATAGTCATCTATAAAAGTGATTACATACTTTTTTCCACCTCTTGTTTGAATTGATTTAAAATCACAAATGTCACTATGAATTAATTCAAGTGGTTCCGTACTTCTTTCAATTGAATGAAAAGGAGTTTTAGATAATTTTGCCTCAACACAAAATTTCACATTTATGATTTGAATCAATGTCAAATTTAGGTAAACATTCCATATTAATTAATCTACGCAAAGATCCATAATTAACATGTCCTAGTCTACCATGCCATAAATTGAAGACTCAAGCAAGTAAGAAGAAGATGTAGTATTATTAATAACAGAGGGTACAACAGTCATTACATTTAACTTGAAAAGGCCATCAGACATGTAAATTTTCCTACATACATCCCATTCTTAGTAAGTACAAACTTATCACTCTTAAATACTAGCCTAAACCCATTCTTACTCAACAAAGATCCGGAAAACAAGATTCTTGCGAATGTCCGGTACATGCAGCACATTGTTGAGAGTGAGTTCCTTTCCTGATGTCATCTTGAGAACAATCTTCCCTAGTCCTTCAACTTTGGAAGTTGAGGAGTTGCCCATAAAAAGTTGTTCACCATTGTCCACTGTAGAGTAAGATGTGAACATCTTTTTGTCGGCACAAATATGGCGAGTAGCACCAGTGTCCACCACCATTCTTTAGGTTTTCGACAAGATTTGCCTCGGAAACAACTGCAGAAAGATTGATGTCATCTACACCATTGAAAATTTTGTCCACTTCAGTCATATGGGCTTGAGCAGGCTTCTTGCTTGTTCTTTTCTTACTTTTGCCTTTGCTACGGCAATCTTTGGTCCGATGTCCCTCTTTGTCACAGATGTAACATTTGCCATTAAACTTGTACTTTTATTATCCCCCCCCCTTTAGAGCCTTGTGATGAACTTTCTACAGAAGACTTACGTTTCTTGGTTTGAAGCATGTTCTACCACATTGCCTTAGACTCATAGGATTCTTACCAGCCCACTTATCAGAATTGCGGTTGTCCTCCTCAATCCTTAAACGCACAATTAACTCGTCCATAGAAATTTCTTTGCGCTTGTGTTTAAGGTAGTTCTTGAATTCCTTCCAGCCTTTGGGTAATTTTTCAATTAAGCTGCAACTTGAAAGGATTCACTGAGAGACATACCTTCTGCGTGAATGTCATGCAGAATGAGTTGGAAATCTTGAGCTTGGCTGATCACAGTTTTTGAATCAACCATTACAAAATCCAGGAATCTGCTAACCACAAATTTCTTTGAGCCGGCATCTTTCCGTTTTATACTTTTTCTCCAACGATTCCCAAAGTTCATTTGCTGTCTTGATGGGACTGTAGACGTTGTAATGTGTTGTCAAGCGTTTAAGACGTTATCCGGCAAAGGAAATCGCATGTTTCCAAGCATCAACCGCAGCA